>JADBJO010002375.1:45000-157500 GCA_016801955.1 Conus betulinus
ATCATTGTGGCAAGACAATCTCGGTGTCAGAGCGAAGGCAGTGAAGTTTTTTCTATCATGTTGTTCAGACACTTAGGAGAATGCCTTGTATTTCATTGAAGTCAAAGTGAAAGAGAAGAAAAGGTCTCCTTCATATGAACATGGGACTGTTGATCAAACCAGCAAGGGTTAGTGGAAAAAGTAAGTCACTGATTGGAAGCACGAGCTCTGGAAATTGTCTTGGAAACAGTAGGCCTTTTATCTTACGCAGCAATTTTTTCCCTTAGAACCCACTCTGCTTGCAGTTCCATAATTATGATGCTGTGGAAAAGCCAGTCAAAGACTTTGGTCATTGATTTTCTTTCAGAGCATCATGAAACGGTCTAATGCTGAAACTGTGAAAGCAGCTTATGGATGTTTCAAACAGCTAAGAAAACAATAAAGAAAAGAGGAAGAGAAGCGAATGTGGTTTGATCCGCACTTTGAACGAGAGACATTTTAAGTTTTGGCGACACAAATGCTTTTGGTTTAAGACTGCTTTATCATGCAAAACACAGTGAAGTTTACTTGCTGTGTTTGATAAAACTGGATACTCATGAACGATTGAGATGTGACTGACAATTATCACATAGTATGTGATATACAACGTTTGAGCCAACCACGAACAGAAATGTCAGTAACTGTGCTGACAGAAAAAGGAATAGGATTTGTCCTCTTCACCCACAAAATAAAAAGACATTCTGAATGATTTATTAATTGGTCTGTGTCTGAAGCCCAGTGCTGAGGAGCATTTCTGCTCAGTCGCTATGAAAATGATGTGAGTTTTTTTTTAAAAGGAGAAGATGAGGTGCAGAGAAGTATGTTTGTGAAAATGGGATAGGGGCAGGAAAAGGAGAGATGGGATGAAAAAGACCAGTTATAGAGTATTCTTCATGACAGCATTAGGAATTGAGTTCTGAACAGAACTGTCTATACGGGTATCCAGAGTCTACTTTGATATCTGGAGTGAGAACTTGGAAGACACAACTAGCTATAGTTGTGTGTAGTCGATAGTGACTGAAGACTTGTTACTTGCACAGTTTTTTTCCTTATGGTTTTGTTTGACTTGTTCTCTCCCCTTCTCCTCCCCTCAGTTTGTTTGATTTCTCCTGCCTGAAAAAGACCGATAGCACAAGGCTTGTAACTTAAATGTTATATTCGTTTGGCTGCTCACTTGTCAAATATTTATTTTCATATTTTAATCTCTGTTGTCATTAAAACTTTGGAAAGTTGTTAGGCTTAGAGCATGATCAAAAGTTTTTGTAATTGTAAGAATCAACAGAGAGACCTTTTGATCATCAGTTTTGAATTGAATCGATGTCTCCTAGATTAAAAAAAGAACATTTCAACCTTGTAAGTATTGTTTGATTAATAATAACAATGATAATGATTATATATGGCGCTCAGTCTTGCATCATAAGCCCTAAGCACTTACAAATAGAGGAAAGGTTAAAGAAAACGAGTGAAACCAATATTATAAGAATATGAATATTGCAATAAGTACCATGCATAATCAACAAACGAGGGTTCATATTGACCTCACACACGCGCGCGCGCGCACACACACACACACACACACACACACACACACACACACACAGTCGTGTGCACACACAGTCGCGCGCACACACACATTAGTCGCAGAATCAATTTGATGGACAGGGATAGGTGATAGGTGAAGAGGGTTATTTAAAGAGATGCCCTGAAGGAAGACAGTTTGAACTGTGCAAAGATATTGGGAGTTTATTCCAAGAAACTGGACCCTGAAAAGAAAAGGAATGATGGCCATAGGTTTTCGTTTGAAATCGAGGGATTTTGAGCAGAGTGTTTTAGGTAGAAGAACGCAACTGCCTAGAAGGAACATAGAGATTCAGATCAGAAAGGTAGGAAGGAGCTAAGCCATTCAAAGATGTAAAGCAGAGTAAGGACAGTTTGTAGTCTATATGATATATATATTGTAGTCTATATGATATATATATATTTTTTTTTTCACGCATCACTCCTAAAGATTTCAAACTGCCTACATTTTGCTTAGCTGCATTTACTGCCCCCCCCCCCCCCCCCCAGGTGTTTTCAGTGATTCTATTTTGGCTGGTCATGGGTTGACCTTTCTCTCCTCTGCCATGCATTTAACAGGACAGAGCCAAATAACACGTTGGAAGCAGAGGTTTGTTTGCATAGATGTAATTAATATATTCTCTTTGATTAGTGGATAGCTGACCACTGAAGATGTGGCTTTTAAAAATTGTCAAAGGCTAGAGGAAGACCATGTCGTGAAGCACTCATTTGTGTGTGTGTGTTCCCCCCAAAGTTGTTCATATTGTGCATATTTTTTAGTCTTTTCACAATGAATAATTGTAATAAGTAATCTTGGATAGCATTTGATCTTGGCCTTTAGCTACTGATTTTCTTTTTCTGTGATGATGTTTACAGAATGCGTTACGTAGCCGCTTACCTGCTGGCCGCCCTTGGCAGCAAGGGAGAGCCAACAGCAGCAGACCTGCAGAAGATCCTGAGCAGCGTGGGAATTGATGCCGATGGGGAGAAAGTACAGAAAGTGGTCAGCGAGTTGAAGGGAAAGGATCTGGAAGAGATCATTGCTGAGGGTGAGCATGAATGGCTGGAGGCGAGATATGTTGACTGTGTTTGGGTAATTTTCTTGGGGAAGAAGGGCTTAAAGGAGGCTGGAGGGAGCAGACCTGTTCTTGCTCATGAATTTTGCATTTGTAATTTTTCCTGCGTAATTATAACACTATGCCATAAATGATAAATCAACATTGTTTAGCATACAGACACAGAAGAAAGAGCGACACAGGGTTCGTACGCCCCTTGAAAGACCTTGAAAACCCTTTAAATTTCAACTGGGTCAAAAAGGCCCTTGAAAGCCCTTGAAAATTGCAGATATCCCTACCATCCCTTGAAATCCCCTTAAAAATCGTTTTCGGACCAAAACTGACCGTAACATTTGAAGACGAATCAGAACAAACGCGAACGAGACTTCGGACATCGATTTTCGCCTCTCGAATCGTGTTGCGTGTCGTGTGCTTTTCAAGCAAAGGGAAGCAATTCAATAGTCGGTTATCGTTTGCGCATGCGCAGTTCGACTTCCCGACAAAGGGCGCCATGCTCTATCATCTTCGGCGAAGTCCGATACTGTTGCGTCTGTCATCATGCCAAAGGGGAAATTACGCATTTGATCCGTTGTGGCTACAGAAGAAGGAAGAATATCGAAGCTGGATCACTGAATGCAGAGACAACAAACATGCGTTTTTCTGTGAAGTGTGCAAAAAGACTGTTGATGTTCGGACAATGGGCGAATCGGCGGTTGCAAATCACGGAAAGAGGAAAAAAAATATGTGGAATTGGATAAAGCGAGTAGGCCGTCGGTAGTCTTACGGACTTCGTTCGGCAATCATCAAATTCATCAAATCGGGTCAGACCCTTTCCTCAGTAAGAATCGTCAGCCAGTCCACAATAACAGCAAGTGGGACAGATGTGTTGAAATCTGAAGTGTTGTGGACGATTCATGCCGTCAACAATCATAACAGTTTCCGATCTGCTGAAGACCACGCGAAACTGTTTGCAGCAATGTTTCCTATTCCTCGATTGCGACGAACTATCGGTGTGGGGAAACCAAAAGTAAATATCTTGCAACTTTTGGCATTGCTCCTTTTTTTTCTGTCAGAACTGAAAAAAGAGTGAGATCACAGACTGAATCTTCAAATCAATCGTCACGTCGTCTCCAAAGACTTTAAGTGACTCATTTAAGTGCGCGTTTGTTAAAAAAAAAAGAAAAGAAAAAACCCTACTTTCTTGTTCAAAAAGACAACATTCATACCACACCCCTCCCCCTAACTTACCAACCAGCTAGCCTACACACACACACACACACACACACACACACACACACACACACACACACAACCAACAAAACAAAAAAAAAATCATTATCTATTCACTTAATTGTTTTGTTATTATAGTTACTTTCATTTTATTCATCTAGTTATTATAGTTACTACCACTATCATTATTATCATTACTATCCCTTCTATCTATCTATCTATATATATAAATTATATAATATAAAAATCCCCCCTTACCCCCCTTACTTAGCATATTATCAATCCACCTTAACCACAACCATCACAAATATATCACACCACCCCACTAAACAGCTACACAACTCCATCATTTCACTCCCCCCCCCCCCCCACGCAGATAAGTCTTCTTTCTTTGTACTGTCCTAAATGTTAAATGTGATTTTTTTTTTTTTTCCCCCTGAAGAAGATCCAAGAGGTCGAATTGCATTGTGACTCGTCTTGTGCTTTGTTTGTCAGTGTCCTTGGCGGTAACTAACCCTCTCTCTTTCTAAATTTTGCTTCATTCTCTCCGCCATCAGTCACTCCATTTTAAAAACAACAACAACAAAACCCAGTTAAGTGTGGAGCTACAGGAAGGCTACCCACATTCGCCTTTTAACAAGGGGTTACCCTGCTCCCTATCCTGCCCAGAACAAGCACTAGGCAAGTCCAGGCCCGCCAACCATTCACACACACTTCCACACGACAGCACATACAGTGGCTGTATTTTAAAAGTAAAGTTTGCTGAGCTCCCTCCTGAAATATGCTAGAAAGAAGGCCTCGGCTGCAATGAATATGTCATGCTTTTTGATGAATCATTGAGCAAGGACTTGAAACAGAAGCAGCTGGACATTCATGTCAGATACTGGTCCGGAAAGCAGATTGAAAGTTTTCTTTTTTTTCTGATTTCTCAATTTCTGTATAAAGACTTCATTTTTTTTTTTTTTTGTATATACATGATATTGAACGTGGAAAAGACTACAGAAGTGTAATCACCTTATCATCATGGCTGGATTACATGTGTAAGGTTATTATTCACTCTTTTTTTCAATTGTACGGCTAAATTTGCCCCTTAAAAATTAAAATATCCCCTTTAGAAACCCTTGAAAAACCCTTGAATTTTTTTCCTGTGAAGAAGTGGGAACCCTGGCGACAGTGAAAGTTACCTTTTTGTTGGTTTTTTACATGGTATATGGATTTTTTCCCCATCGGGATTCTAGCCTGCCTTATTGATTTTTTTTTTTTTTTTTTTTTTTTTTTTGTAATGAAACAGTAATACCATGTCATAGACTGTAACTGTTCTTTTATATGTAGTACCTTGCTATAATCACCAGTACAGTGATTCAGTTTTAAGAAATGATTAACACTATACATTTGCTTAAAAAATTTAAAAAATCAGTCTCTCTGTTCCGACCATTGACTTCAACAGAACTTTGGGTTAATTTGAAAATCAGGTGTGAGTTTGAAGAAACCTTTTATGCCAAGAAGAGCTTGACAGCAGAAGATAAATAGTTGTTCAAGCATCCAGCACTTTACTCGGCATTTTCTGTGGGAGTCATGACTCCTGAATACCTTGACAGTCAGCTCCTCACAGTCACCAGTTTCAGGACTGGGATAATTATACCAACTTTCACTCTTTGGTTATGAAGGTAATGGAATCTGCATGACATGTAAACCAGAATAATATTGGCAATAATTCCAGAACAGAAGTGTGCAGATAGTGTGCTGTATGTTTCAGGCACCAAGAAACTGTCCTCAGTGCCATCCGGTGGTGCCGCCAGTGCTTCTGCGGGCGCTGCATCTAGTTCTGGTGCGGCTCCTGCTGAGGAAGGTGGGTAGTCTTGTGTGAAGAAGCAATGTGGGGAGTGAGATTAACTGAAAATGGAAAGTGGCTGTATAGTGGTGGGTTGAAAAATGGTTTGAATTAGCAAAGTTGTCACCAGTGGTGAACTTTGGGAGTTGTAGATAAACAAGAACGTTGAGAGTATGGTAGGGAGGGGCTGTAGAGACAGGATGATAAGGACTTGTGTACCCATTTTTTTTTTTTTTTTTTTTTTTTTTTGGCTATGGAGTTTTGATGAACTAAAGTTGATTGGCCACTTACAGAAGGAAGGAGGGGGAAGGGGAGGCAGTGTTGGTCAGAAGCATGGCTGTGTGAAATGTGGGTTGAAGACTTATAGGAAGAGATAATGACGGAATTGAGGCTAACTGCATAAAGAGGTTCTCTCCACTTGCAGCCTGTACAGAGAACTTGGATATATTGTGAGCTGTTTTGTGTGCTGAGATTCAAGTTATGAATAATGTTGTATTTGGGTTCTGTGTAGAAATACTACTTCACCATTTGGGAAAAGTGTTCTTCAAGTTGCGAATAATGTTGTATTTAGGTTCTGTGTAGAAATACTGTTTCGCTATTTGGGTAAAGTGTTCTTCAAGATGTGGATAATGTTGTATTTAGGTTCTGTGTAGAAATACTACTTCGCCATAAAAGTATTGTAGTTGAGACACGCTTTGTGGTTTAGAAGAAAATAACACACATGGATTAAAAAAGAAAAAAATTCCACTGCTTGTTTTAAGACTGTTTGAATTTCATTTAACCCTCATTAAGAATTTGTTGTTGTTGTGTTGTTAAAAGTTTAAATTGACATGTTTTATAATCTGTTCTTTACTGATGTTGCAGCCAAGAAAGAAGAGAAGAAGGAAGAATCTGAAGAATCAGATGATGACATGGGCTTCGGTCTGTTCGACTAAAAAGATTGCACTGTGCTGTGTTGAGAAATAAACGTGACAGTATACATTATGTGTGATTTGATCTGTGGAAGGCAGTGGTAGTGTATACTTTACTAATTTTTAAAAAGAATTGTTAGCAACTCTGCAAAACAATATGGACAGATTTGTCTGTCTGTTGGTATTTTTTTTTTGGAAACACTAACAATTCTTTTAAAAAGTAATTTCAATTTCCGCCTTCAGTCACTTTGATAATAGCCTTCAGTCACTTCACTTTGATGATATATTTACTAATTCACAAAGGGCATCTAAAGCTAGGCTATCATGTTCTTATCCTGCTATGGAGGCCATATTGGGGCTGAGACAGTGCGCAGAAACCAGAAATGAGAATGGTGAATTTGGAAAAACTTTTGTTTTTCAGCTGATTTACTACTGACCTTGATAGCATTAAATTAGTTCTAAATCCAGCCAGTTAGTAAATACAGTTACGAATCCAGCCAATTCCTGTAAAACTTAAGCATGAATATACAAGAGTAGTGGTGGTAGTTGTGTGTCACCCTTATTGTTGGTGTCACTTGTTGACCCTCCAATTGCCAGCTGGAAAGTGGCATTGTTACAGCTGCAAGTGCATTTTGCTAGCAAACAGCTTTGCTCAATTTTTATTAGTACAACAAGTGAAAACTTTGGAAACAGATTGATGTACCAATATTGGGGTCATAGAGTTCTTGGTGAATCTTGCCCTGTTGAAGGGTAACACACCACGTCAGCTTGGCTGTTGTGCTGCATGTTTTGGTATTTTCATATCAAAGCAAACTGTTTATGTTAAGACTGAAGATTTCACCCTATAGCTCTCTCTCTGGCAGAAAATAACTTAAGAAGTTGGTTCAGAGTTAACTTAAATACTCACTCGGATAAATAACATGAAAAGAGAAAAGAACTTGAATATACACAAGGATAGATATGATGAGAAAAGAACAGTTAAAGAAAAAAGATTTAAAACAGACACAGATACTCCATGAAAATGAACGAACAGAAATTACAGACCTGGCATACAACTCGCACAACAGTACAAATTACAAATATAATGAAAGTTTGGAATTTCTGCATGATGGCTTATAATGAGGACACTTGTGGTCAACATAAGACATTCAAACCCAACCTGAAATTGACGACATGGCATTTTAGCCCTTGGGAAAAGAACAAAGCAGTAAACAATTGTATATAAATGTATGAATTGCCTCAAAAGGGAGATAGCACATACACAATGTTCACATGCAGCATTCCTGCATACAGTAACGTACAACATACACAAACACGTGGACTGAAACAAATATGATGCAGTTAAAATTGGCATGTTAAATCTAATGATAATGTGATATCCTACAAACTGCGAAGGAAAAAGTTTATTGAAGAGTTCATGTGCTGTTCTCTACAGTGCTCTTGTGAGAAACCCAGGGATGTTGTAGGATTGCCCACGTACACATGCATTATTTTTCAATAAACATTCTCTCTCTCTCTCTCTCTCCTTGTAATTGTGACAACTTTCATTGTACATGATAACGAATAGTTGTGTTATTTTAGTTTAAAATCTCATCTTAGAATTTATTGTTAAATGCGTTATAGAAATGTAATTCTATAGTATTATTTTTATATGATACAGTCACCTTGAAATCCAAATTCTTTCATATGAATGTATGTCATATGTGAGAAAATGGGTAATGTGACAAAGTAATTATTTGCTGTGAATGTGTGTGACCACAAATTAATTTCAAGAATTGAGATGATAAAGTTGACTTGACATCTATAGCTTCCAAAGAACGTTTAGTGAGGTGAGTGAAGTTGCATGTTGTAACCACAGCAAACACTTTGTAGTAGATTGGAAATGAGCATGTGGATGGGCATAGTGACTTCATGAATCATCAGTTTTCAAATCTGGAGGATTTCAACTGATTAAGCCCACAGACCAGACAAACCCTGCACTACTTAAAATTTTGAAGGAAAAAAAAGCCCCACCCCAACTCCCAAAACAAACGACAAAACATGCTGTGGTTTGATCCCTACTTGCACATGCATGAACTTGAAAACAACAACAAAAAAATCAACAGGTTTGTTCCCAATTCACATACAGAGTTCAAGTGCAGCCTGCTGCTTCCATTTAATTAATGCTTCAATAGAAGTGGGAGGGGGACTGTACCGACTGTAAGCGTGTTGACTGTTCTCTTTTCTGCTGGATTATTTTTCCACAGCAGATTTTCCCTTTTTTTCAACAGATTTTGTCATTTTTAGCTACCAGAAATTTTCAGAATGTAATTCTCACTCCCTGATTCTGTACACTAAAGCAGCAAATCTTACTTTTTAGTATAGATCTTGCGCTGTTAAACAAGTTTAAAACAAGGTTATCTGTTTTTTTTTTAGTATAAATCTTGCGTTGTTAAACAAGTTAAAAGAAACTTATCTTTTTTTTTTTTTTGTCTTTTTTTTTTTTTTGCACCTTTCATCACACCTTCCACTTCTGCATACTGCAGTCATACTTTTTTTCCATTTTTAAAATCTTGAGGAAATGAACACACCTACTTCTGCTCTAGGTCTCGATCTCGGGGGGGGGGGGGGACACCTTCCAGTTAATTCTGTTGGCTGGTAAAAAGTTTGGATTTGTTTCCAAAAGGTTGGCACTGACGCATGCATAATTCGTGGATGGACAGTCATCTCTCGGTAGCCACAACAGAATCCTATTGCCATCCTTTATTTGGAGGTTTATAGGATTGTTTTCTAATTTCATTCTGTTTGTCTTTTGTATTTTACTTTAACCTGACACAGTCTGCCCTTTGCCTTCTGTCTCTATGCAGTTTACTGTGAAGGAGTGTAGCATAAAGAGAAACATTTGTTCTCAGGCAAATGTTGGTTGACATCATATGGTATAATGATGTGTGAAACTTTTGCAAGCTGAAATGATAGCTGTCGCCAAAGTTTTCCTTCAAGGCTTGGCAAACAAAGTAAACTTGCATCCTGCAGTCTTGGTTTGTTGCAAACAACACAGAGTTATCTCCCACCTCTCTTCATTCTATGGCCAAACGTTACATGGTCATAGCACAACAGGGTTTGCACTCTTTAGCTTGCCTTTTTTCGTACAAGACTTCATTTAATTAACCCATGTACTATCATATTGCAAAAGAATTGGAAGTGATCCTCCTCCTTCGTCTTCTTTGAGTGTCCAACTTCATTGAGTTGAAGATCCTGACACTTGTGTGTGTACGACTTTTTTTTGTCCTGCCATCAAGGCAGCCATACTCCCAACTTCAGGGAAGGTGGATGCTATGTATAACATGTCATCCATACCAACGGCCAAACTAGCCTTCTCTTCAAAAGTTGCTGATGGGATTTTACGTTCGTGCAAGACCTTGTACATGTGTTCACACACGGAACCTCGGTTTATAGTCTCATTCAAAGTACTGTATTGGGAATGGAATCAGAACCAATGTTAACTCCGAGGGAAAAATCTCCCTGTAGCAAAACAGCCTGGAGGAGACGCGAACCTGCAACCCCAAGATTATGAGTCCGATGCTCTACCAACTGAGCTATTCCGGCCCCAAAAGAGGATGTTATCCTGGCGATAACATCCCTTTTTCAATCCTCTTGCTGCAAATGCTTTGCTCCTTAGCATGCCAAGCTGTCTTGTTGCACAATGTTTCAATTTGCTACACAATGTTTCAATTTGCTACACAATGTTTCAATTTGCTATGAATGGCCATTGACACTGTGTCTGTTGAAAGATCAAACCTTAGTTATGACCTCTTTTGGAACTTCGCACCTACTTGCAGTGGTGCATCGGTCATTTTGCTTTCAGGGGATCTGTGTAAGGATTGGGATGAGCATAGTAGGGAGAGGTTGCTCAACAACCCAAGCTAGTCACATTAATTAAGAACATTCTTATTGACATCATTATAGCAGAGAAGATTAAGCCAAGCAGAGAGCATCAATGTAAGCCAAGCAATGAGCATTAATCATTGATTCAGATTTCTTGGTTCAAGACTAAAAAAACCGAGGAGAGAAGAAAAGGGAAAACCCTTAACCTAGCAAAATAAAAAGCCACATGGACAAATGGGTGCTTCCAAATGGATGTTATTACATGGTACTCTATAACAGGATTGACCTGTTCAATCGGCACAAAACTGATTCTCGTCTTCTTACGACTATTGGAAGCACACATCTGGACGAATGACCAACAGGCAGCAAGCAGTGGTGGTGGACCGAGCTACGTCAGCATTTGTAGGGGTTGAGTCTGGAGTCCCCAAGGTTCTGTCTTTGGACCCTGCTTCTTCTTCTACATCAACGACATCCTAACAGGCCTCTCCTCGATCGTATGTCTTCGCAGACAACACTGCTTGCCATAAGACCATCAGGAAGGCCAGCGACCAAGTCACACAACAGACAGACATTGACAAACTTTCTGACTGGGAACAAACTTGGCTCATGTCCTTCCATCCGGACAAGTGTTGCACTTTCCACTTTGGCACAAGATACAAGGACACATACCATCTGCATGTCCAAAACCTCCAGCCTATCAAGGAGGAAAAGTACCTCAGGGTCACCCTGTCCACGGACCTGAAATAGGAACCCCACATCAATAACATTGTCAACAAAGTTTCTAAGACCCTCGGCTTTGTGAAGAGAAACCTGACGATAAGCTCAATTACAACCAAGAGAGAAAGCCTACAAAGCCCTTGCACGTCCGTCTCTGTGGAGTATGCCTGCCAGGTGTGGCCAGGTGTGGGATGTCTGCCAGGTGTGTGCCAAGATGGAGACAAGATCGCACTTGAAAAGGTTGCAGCACGCCAGACCTCCAGCGTAAGTGCCATGTACGATCAGGTGCACTGGGCTCCTTTAGACCAGGAACGTCAGCAAAGCAGGTTAGCCACTTTCTACAAGTTCCACCATGGCGACATCAAGATCGACTCTGCACACATCCCTCTGCGTTACACCCACTAATACAACACCAGAAACTCCCATGAGCTGCAGTACCAAATAGAATCCTACTACAGAAAGAACCGTTTGTTTCCCCGCTCTGGAAAGAATAGAACAACCTCCCAGCTGAGGCAGTAAACATCAGCCTCACTGGGGCCTTCAAATCCTGGATATAACCTCCTCCCCCTCCCCTGTCCCTACTCCGCTCTTCTGTTCCCCCACCTATATGTCTCTCCCTCACCTTAGTCCTTCCCATTCACTACAGAGTAAGGTCTACCTATGCTCCCCCCCCCCCCCCCCTCCCCCACAAGGCCTGAAAAATATTGGGTGGCCCCAGACCCCCTTTTTCATACCCAACCCACTATAAGCTGATGATCCGGGCAGCATTTAAACTTCTCTGTTAAATCCGGAAACCGCTTTTGTAGTGTCAGAATCTTCAGCTGGTTAATGGTGGACACTTGTGAAAGAAGGAGATGAATGTGGGGACCGATAAGGGGAGGGGGAAAGAGTCCATTTTGCATGCCAGTAGTCATGCCAAAGACATCACTTCAGTCAGTTTGGAAGGTCGGCCGTCATTATTGACTATTGTTGACTTGTGTGCAGCACAGTGGCGTAAGATGAGAAAAGAAAATAGGTCTAAAAGGGACAACAAAAAGATAGCAGAGGATCTAAAGTAGCTTCAATACTCCAACTGCATACCTCGTTCAGCTGCGGGGCAGCGTGTTGCGGCAGGCAAGAAAAGAAAAAAAAAAGTGGGGGGGGGGGGGGGGCAACTAGCCTAACCCGGTATCTGGAGAGGGTTACCGGTAATCGTATCAACCCCCACGTCAAGAAGACCTGGACTGGCCCAACCCTATCGTTCGTTTACCACGAGGCTAGTTGGGGAGGGGTCTAAGCTGGGATTTTGTTCAGCTCCCTCTTCAATGATACTAAGGAGGAGAGCCTCCGCTGCTGTTGCAGGCAGGGAGTTCCAGGTGGGTATGGTTAACGGGAAGAAACTGCACTTGTATGGATCAGAGGAGAGGTGCCGAGGTGAGCAAACTTGTGTCGGTGATTTGATCATGTTTTGATGGATTCTTTCTTGAGGAATTTGTCTGGAGATATGTCCACAGTGCCATTAACAGTCTTGTACGTATGAAGGTTTGCCTCTGCTTGTTTTGCGGTGATTCAAGGGGCTCCCCTCCTAGTTCTCGCTGCATGGATGTTGCGCTGCTGGTCCAACCATAGTCATTGCATACATAATGTGCCTCTCTTCTTTGCACAATTTCGATCTTTTTCTTTTGGCTTACTTGGTACGGGCTCCCAAACTGATAAGCAATAAGCTTACTCCAGGTGTGGGCATCCAAGGGTTTGGTAAGCATTAGTTTGGATTGCAGATCTGTATAAAGAGTAAATTATCTGGATAATTATTTTGTAAAGGCAAACTTAACAAGATGACAGGCCATCGCACTGCCAACATGACTGGCCGGTATCCAGTGTCCACAGAAAGTGGCTTTCGCATGACAGGAAGACTCTTCAACTCCAGAAGGCGTGACGTCACGATTTTCCGCATCGGTGGTTCGATCACGCGGTGCTAGCTAGCCAACTCTGCTTCTGTTCTCCCCCCCCCCCCCCCCCCCCCCCCCGTGTCGGAAAGGTGTAGTAGGAATAGAAATCTGGCGGATCGACAGATGGTGGGAAGGTGGAGAGGGAGGTTGAATTCCCGGGAGTCTGGAAAACACACACACACCTCTTCTCTCACTGACTAAATTTTTTGCAGTTTGAAGGAGATCGACGTCCATCACCCTTTTCGAACACTCATATGGGAAGCCAATTCTTAACAGACCCCTCCACGCCTGCTGTGAAAATTTACCGGTATGATCAAGTTGCCGGCAATACACGTCATCATCCAACGGCCAATCACAGATGGATCTGTGTTTGTAAAAATGTAATGTCCTCATGATTTCAAAATGCAGAGAACAAGAGTCACGACTGTATCCTGCACGGACATGTACTAGACGAGGTCTCCTCTGCGAAATACCTATGCGTCACAATTCAATCTGACTGCAAGTGGAACACCCATATTCACAACATCTGTGCTAAAGCCGACAGAGCTTTAGGTTTCCTGAGCCGCAACCTCTGGATTGGGTCGGAGACCTTCAAAGGCAACAGCAGCCAAGGCCCTCATACGACCTCTTCTGGAGTACTCCAGCTGTGTATGGGACCCCTACCACCACCAATAAATCGACCAACTGGAAGCAGTACAGAGGAGGGCAGCTAGATTCGGCCTAAAGCGTTGGCGATATGTTGAATCATTTAAACTGGCCCACCCTTAACTTAAGGAACGGCGCAGAACTGCCCGCATGGGAATGCTTTTTTAAAATTCACAATGGGCTGATAAATGTAAAAGCCCCAAACATGAGACCCAAACCAGAGCACGACGAGGTCACAACCTAGCCTACCACATCTTCTGTAGAAACTGATTATTCCTTAATCCCACGTACTATCAGAAACAGGAACTCTTTAGAACCCCATGCAGTCTCTGCACCTACCCACGAGGCATTCCCTCTCGAGGGTATGCGTCCCCCAGTGATTGTTCTATTTTTGTTGTTGTTTTGTTTGTTTGTTTGTTTGTTTATTGCTGTGTGGCATGCTTCCTCCCAAAAGTGACAGTAGCCATCAAAATGTTGATGTTGGTCGCTCAAAGGAAGAAGAACTGACTGGTTTTAGAAGAGAGCTTGAAGTGTGGTGGGAGATAGGGTGAGTGAACAGTCACTCAGTGGGAAGAAAGTGTGAGATGATTGTCTGGTTTTATACTTAAAAAGGCTGTTCACTGCAATTGGCTGGTATTCTGCTTTTTAGCTTGAAAAAGGTTTTAAATAAACCAAAAGTTTGCATTTTACAGTGTTGGTTGTTTTCACTATTCAATAGCTGACTGTCACACACACACGCACACACACACACATGCACACACACACACAAAGTTAAGTGTAAAGTAGAAAGTTCATAGAGGTATTTGTGTGATACTGGAGGAATTTTGGGAGAGGCCCCCTCCAGCGCCCCCCCCCCCCCCCCCCCCCCCCCATTGTACAACAATTTTGGGAAGAGAGGAGTCTCCTTTCCCCCCTCCCACTTTTCCAACCTTTAGAAAATCCCACCTGCTTGTAAATAATCGGGAGCTCACCCACTTTGTGTTCATTTCAAAATGCGGTGACCGCAGGCGGAAACTGAAACAACAGCAAAGATGCCAAACGGTGCATTATTTATTTAATTATTTATTTTCCCCAACAAGCAGACTAGGCTATAGCTTTGTTATAGTGGAACGATCTGCCAAATCACAGTGCCTCCGCAGGGGCACTAACAATTCCCAACTACACGTTGGGTAGACACTGGAACATCACAGAGTCAAGACCAGGTTTTGGAAAGTATACCATTACACAATCAGCTATGCACTCGAAAACCAAAGGGAAAAAAATCAGTATCAACCCTGAACATTCAGGCCAAAGCCTATAAGCCCACTCATTGATATATGATGATAAAGCCTATAATCCCAATCAGTGATATGATAGGATGATTCTGTGACGGTATGTTATGTTCCTCCATTGGCATGAGAAGATATACATGGGAGGGAGGGGGGAGGGGATGGGGAGTGGCAGCCTCAACTGAACTGACATAAACATCATTGCATTCTTTCAAATGTTCATCGAAGCATCTTCCAGCTTCTTGTAAAATTACCATAACATGTACTTCATATTATTTTTGTTTCAAATATTGTGTGTGTGTGTGTGTGTGTGGTGGGGGGGGGGGGGGGGGGGGGGGGGGGGGGGCACAAAAGAAAGTCTGCACCCTCCCTCCTATATTTTCAGGGGGAGGATGGAGGCAGTGCCCCCCCCCCCAAGTACTCCCTACCCTACTTCCTCTGGTTTTGATGCTACTGTTTTCAAAGATATGTTACTACAGTAGGTTGAAATTCCTTCACGATCATGGTGAAATTTTTTTTTTTTTTTTTTTTGATGATTAGGTGAAAATCAACCTGCATTTGCTACATTTTGAGTCGGCTTTTTGATACATAAGTATCGACAACATACAAATCAGAAGATTTAGGGACATGGAAATCCTTTTCAAAAGAGGCTCAATTCAGCATACAGAGATGTTGACTCTTTTTATGAACACGTTTCCTTTCTCTCATCTCCACTGGTTTGGTTGGATGTTGATTTTTTGAAAGAAGAATTTCCTTTTCCTTCTCTCCTCCTGGTCCTTTTCCCAGCCAAATTTGCACATGGTCGAATGCTAACCAAAGGATTGAAATGCCCCTTTTGTACCCCTGTTCTGTACAAGATGTGATAGTGAAACTAATCTATCAAAAATCCATATACATATGTGACAATGGTGAGGGCACATTTTCAAGCTAAGGTGGTGTTGATGGTGGTGGTTATAGGTGGGTGGTATTCTCATGGTAAAGGTTCTAACAGAATGGAGATGGTTCTTACATGTATGAAAGTTAAAAAAAAAAAAAAAAAAGACAAAAGTTAATTCAATACCAAGTAGCCAAGTTGATACAGGGATGTTTCAAATAGTAATGGAAGTGGTGTGCATCTGCCAACTGAGGCAGGTTTGGCCCCACCAATGTGGCGTAGGGGCAACACTTCGTGATGGACATGATGTAAATGTTTGAGGTGCACTAGAGATCTCTCCTGGAAGGTCTCTGTTGCCTCTTCACTGAAGATGCATGTGTAGATATACACCCAATTAAGTAGTAGTATGGGGACCGGCTAGTCTAAGACCTGGTGCTTATGTATACATATCATCTTCCAAAGGTCATCGAGAGGTTTGTGATCATCGAGAGGTTTGTGATCTGCATGGCACACTCAGATAATCAGTCATTATAAGGAAAGATATGACAATAACTAAGATTTGTATAAGTGTCAGGGAGATTACTGAATATGTTACTAGATGGTGCCCTTTCAAGTTTGGGTGATAAGACTAAGAGTTCTAGAGATTAGCAATTCTACAGCCCAAACAATGTTTGTGCTGGTTAGTATTGAAATTCTGGATGTGTTCTTTACTCTCTTGATTCCATGTTTTATCATATAATGATAATTGAAAAGATTGTTAAATATTCTATAGATCTCAATGACATCTCTTATATTCCTTCCTTTTAATGTGTATAAATTCACCTATCATAGTCTATCTCAATACTTCATACTACTACATTCTTGGGGTTTTGATTACTCTTCTCTGTACTCGCTATACAGATTGTGATTGGTGTACGAGTACCACATTATACTCTCATATATTATATGACTTATATGATAATAAGAATGTTCTGGTTTCTAAGTGAATAAACGTTTGCGTAATTATTCCCAGAATCTGATTGGTTTTGTTGAATGCCTTTGAATGTGCGTGTCAAAGGTCCATTGATTATCACCAAGATCTTTATTTTTTTTTGCCACTGCAGGATGCAGCTTTTAGTACATCCATTTCCAATTTCATGGTATCAGCCACATTCAGAATCATTTCTTCCTCTATGCATGACTTGTATTTGGATATTTTAAAATCCATATTCCAGTCCTTTGACCTCTTTTGTAAATATGATTATTCAAGTAATTTTGGATGACATTTTGTTCTCACACAATGTATTTCTATGTCTTCATCATGTGTTTTATAAATCCTTCTGACATAATTTGATAGGTCATTCCTAAAAATAGTAAACAAAACTGGACCAAGGATGCCGGTCTGAGGGATTTGATCGGGTACATCTGTTTGTGAAGAATATGTTGAACCTACTCGTAGTCTTTGCTTTCCTCCAGTTAAAGAACAACAATGGGGTGGAGGATGGGTCCGAGAGGGTCTGGGTACCCACAACCCCTACCTCCTCTTTCAGCCCACCTTCCCACCCTCCCCACATGGCCAGACAGTACCTCTTGACACTGACACAGTTGCACATCTGAAACACACTTTTGACTTTTCAAGTGCACCAAGGGCACTTACAACATCTATTAAGCTATAGCTTTAAGTTTTTCATATTTTGTTTTACGTAGATGTCACTGGGCTTCCCATGATGCATGCCATATGTGTCATGTACACACTAGTATGGGGTAACAGGCGATGATGATGATGACACATTAAGAATCTCATAACGATGCAGAAATCTTACCTATGCATCTTTACGGTGCAGACATTTTCAGGAATTTTAAAGGTATTTTTCTTTATTAATGTGATCGCCATGCTTATATGCAACAGACAACATCCATAATAGCAGTCTCCCTGATTGTAAGTTCGTTTAAACACAGTTATTACTAAAAGTGACACTTTTATGCAGGATAATATCTATTATCAGTGTTTCAGTTCTTCTGAAATATTGAGAGAATATGTAACTGTTTACATGGTTATGGAGATTAAGTACTTGTTCCTTGGCCTGGGAAAACTAATTCTGCTGCGACTCCCCAAAAATGATGCTGAAAACTTCAAAGAAGGTAATCACTGTGACTGTGTTATTTTGAAAGCTTAGGGAATCTTTGCATAACGTAATTCCTCCTCAAAAACAAAACTCCAACCCTATACCTATGATTTTTGCTTCCATACTACAGTATTGTGCTCTCACAAGAGAGATCAGTACCAAGTTTCATAAAGAGATACAGCTTGTGATGGTAACAACATGAAATTGGATTATTTTTTCCAAGACTTGCATCTGTTCTGTATATACGTACTTGCCACAAATTCTACATTTCATTTAAAAAAAAAAAAAAAAGAGGGTCTATGATTTTGGAACATGTTTAAGAACAAAATCTGTAAGAAAATTGGAAGTAACACACTAAGATTTCCAAAAGGGAGCATAGAGATCACTGACGTGTTGTGATGCATCTGAATTGAGTTTGTATATGCTTACATATATATGTATCTTTTCATATAAAGTCTGAAGTCTGAAAGATCATGACGGCTAGTTCACACTCGCACAGTTTGCTCAAAGGTACAAGGCAGGGTCCAGTGTGACCATTTGCTCCAGGTTTATTTCATTTTCAGTTACTCCAGAGCTCACTTGGTGTGAAACATGTCAACCACTGTACAGACAATAACTTACAACGCATCCACAGGCCTAACGCACTCGTCCTGCTTGCTCCCTCCATCTCTCTCACACACACCAAATGATTTTTCTGTACAATCATCTTCAAATATTTACACGGTAAGCAAAAAACACGCACTGTACAGGTCAATCATTTTGTACAACCATTTAGGGTCAAAAAGGTAAAAAAAAAACAAAAAAAACTGTACAATAATAATCAACTTTGTGAACTTCCAGCCCAAGTTATCATGCTCTTTGTTAGCCGTGGTTCATCACAATCTCATTCCACAGAAGAAGCAACAAGATATAGATAATGATACGCTTGCTGGTCTCCAGACACATGGCTGCTGTGTAATTCCCAGCTATGCCAAAGGCTACCTTTCGCCACTGATCATCTGTCACAGGGCTATGGCCCAAGACAGATTAACAAATCATAGGCCCAGTGCCTGCATTTTGGTACAAATTATCTTGGGACCTGGAGGGAAGCACTCCAATATCCTCCGACTCCATATTCCCCTTCCTCTACCCGACTACCATTAGTGTCCCTGACCAAAGCCGGCAACGAGCAGGGAAGAAGAGAAACATTGTGTGGCTGTAATACTGGCTTCATCAAATCAACACAGATAGTCTGGGATGCTGCCAACAGGACTAGGGGAAAGTGGGTGGTGGTGCTCAACTTGCTGCATGGGGAATTTCCCCTCAGACTGATCCAAAGATCAGATTGTGACTTTACCATGCCACTATCTTTGACTGAATCAGATCGGTGCATGACATTGTATGCCATTTTAAAAATTTTGGACACATTCTACCACTCTGAACACATCATCACTGTATAAAAAAGCAAACATGCTTAGGCATTGAGAACAATTTTCTTGCCTTCATTTTCCGTTGGCCAATGCAACACAAGTTACTGTATCAATCAATCAATCACGAATTTGGTCAATGATTCACAAAGATGTGTAGGTCTGATACAAAAGGCTTGGTTGCCTTATGGATGCAAATGTCCCCTTTTATAAAAAAGAATGCATGCATATTCTGTGGTATGCACGAAAAAGCATACAGACGAACACACATCTTCCCTCCCCTGTTTCTCAGCTACATTATACAACAATATTACAGAAAATGAATTTGTTCAGGTACTAATCACATACACTCACAAACTGTCGAGCAGCTCCATGTAGGAAGCAAACTAAAATGGCTACTATTCCTAGATACTTATAAGCTAAGCACTGTGTACAATGAACCAAATAGATGCGGTATTACATATAAAATATCCTTCATGGCACTTTTCACCATGAATCGCTGTGCATTTCCATTCATGATTTATCATAAAAAAAAAAAAAGCAGATAGGTCATAAACAGTAACAGAAAAGCGATGACTCACCCTTTATTGTTTAGTTTTTAATTAACTATACGACCACATTTAAAAGCAAAAAAATAAAGAACACATAGAAAAAGACAAGTATACACAAAGTACCAAAGCGGGGGGAGGGGGAGGGGGGGGGGGGGGGGGGGGGGGGGGGGCGGGTGGTGGCGGCGGCAAAAGAGAAGGTGCTGATGAAAGCAGCTGGTGAACAGAGAGTGGAAGGTGGTGGCAGAAAGCCAAGGATGGCAGCCAACTGCAATGCCCACCATCTGTGTTTGTAATTGACAAAAAAAGCAGCAACATTACTGAAGTACTGATGACTTTTGCTGATTACTGATCAATGGTGGGCTTTTATGCATACATCCTATGATTGCATGTATACACATGTTTATCTTTTATCGTGTGGATGTACATAATCAAGGCTTCAAAAGGGATGATGATATTTATCTTTTAATCGTATAGATGTACATAATCAAGGCTCCAAAGGGATGATGATATTCATCTTTTAATCATATGGATATACATAATCAAGGCTTCACGGATGATGATATTCATCTTTTAATTGTAGGGATGTACACAATTAAGGCTTCAAATGGATGATGATATTTATCTTTTAAACATATGGATGCACATAATCAAGGCTTCAAATGGACAGCCATGAGAAGGAGCACAGTCTCTGCGCTGGAAGATGATACACCAATCAAGATAGGACACTGAAGAAGGTGAGCAGCAATGATAGGGGTAGGGGAGAAGGGCGGAGGGAGGAAGACATACCACTGGCCTTGGCCAACAATCTACCTTGCAACGAAGGCAAGCAGCTGTTAGCCATTTATTTTCAGCAAGTGATGACATGGTGTTCTTCCCTGAAAAGTCACCAAACCACAATTTGCTCTTGGGGAGGGGAGGGGAGTGCGATTTACTTGATATTTGGAGGAGGCGTGGGGGGGGGGGTGGAGATACTGAAAATGTTTTGGAATGGCAGAGAATGTGCTTCCAATAAAAA
Source organism: Conus betulinus (assembly GCA_016801955.1). NCBI lineage: Eukaryota > Metazoa > Mollusca > Gastropoda > Neogastropoda > Conidae > Conus > Conus betulinus. The sequence goes on from JADBJO010002375.1 coordinate 65,976, forward strand.
CGGATTTTAAGCCCAGCATAATGTTGATGAATAAAATACACATTTTTTTCTTTGTATACATAGATAAGAGTGCTCAAGTGAATGTGTGCCTATGTTACACACTAATTATTAATGACCAAAACATTATGAGGATAAAAACAAATATGATTTGATCACAGGCACACATGCACAGGATTGTACAAAACATGGATCATCTATACATGTTCACACTAGTGTTCCTATTAAAGAACGACTGGAAGTGATGGCAGCAGACTTCTATATTTTGACCCCCCCCCCCCCCCCATTTTTTCCTTCTATCATACAGTTGGTCAAAGCTATGATCAGTATTTTGCTTGGGCCTCGCGTGTTTCCAATGAGCAAACCAGTGCAATGTGTTTGCATATATATAAATACACACACACACACACACACACACACACATCATAATATTGCTTTGATTTTGTTTGATTCTTCCACTGACCCACAGCTTGGGCAAATGATCATCATCAGAACATTATCAAACGAGTAAAAACAGAGTCCGTTTAAAAGTAGAACATCACTACACAAAGCAAAGTTGTCAATATTTGGACAGCTACAGAATAGGTGCTGACTCATTTCACAACACTAAGTCTAAACCTAGACCTCTGCACACAAACAAACAAGCACGTCCTGCACACACTCACCTAATAGATCAAAGTCCTCGGCCTTCATACGAAGAACTGGGATTTATTACTTTGCACACACTTTATCAATGGAACCAAGTTCTTGGCACTAATTTAGATGATAGGGATGAAGCTCTTTCTACAGGAGCAACTGGTTTTGCACATGTTCTGACTGCAAGAGCCAAGCCCTTTTGCATACATTAAGATCTAAAGACCCAAGTCCTTTTGCAAACATTCAGACCAAAGAAACTATGTCTTTTTGAAACACGATCAGATCACTGGAACCAAGACTTTTTGCACACATTCAAACCATAGAAGCCAATTCCACATGCACACATTCAGACCACAGAAGCCAAGTCCTTCTGCACACATTCAATGAATCAGACCATGGCAGCCAATCCATTTTGCAAACATTCAAACCACATGAGCTATGTTCTTTTAAACACATATCAGACCACTTAAGTCAAGTCCTTTTATACACCTTCAGGCCACACGAGCTAAGTCCTTTGTACATGTTCAGATTAAACGAGCCAAGAGCTTTTCTTTCAAAATTAAGAAAGAAATATTTTCAAACAGAAATCCAAAATACTATGCCACCATTATTCTTCATAAGCAACAACCTCCCATATTAAGAAATATTGCCAATGTTTTGTTTGCATAAATCTTGCAAAGGAATGCTCCGACTTCAATTTACTTCCAAGGAACTAGTTATAAAATCTGTCTCAATTATGTCCTCTTTCGATTAACAATAAATCACAATGCCATCATTCGTATATATCTAATCACAAAGTAGTTAACCTCTTCACTGCGCTGTTGACAAACGGTGTTCGTCATAGAAACGTCGTCTGCAATGATTAGTTGACAAGCGCTGTTTGTCATGATTCAACGCTCATTCTAATTTGTCCAGCATGGGCCTTTAGCAAAATATGATAGCAGCAAAAGGGTTAATGTCTTCACTATTTCTACTTTCTGTGGTCTTCTGCTGCACTGTAGGTGGAAATGTGTGTGTATATGTCTACCAACAGGAATACACAGTCAAATGAAACAGAAGGCAGTGGACTGACTTGCACAAATACACTACGGAATAGATGCCAAGTCCTTCACACACTTCCAGTCTCAACATACTAACCAAAGCGTTCCCACGGAGGTAAGAAGAACGCTTCAAAGACACTCTTAAAATATCCTCAGAAAGCGCGTTCAACATCAACCCTAACACAATGGAAACAAACTGCTATGGATCGAGCTAGATGATGTTACTTTATCCACAGAGGTGCCAATTTATGTGAAGAAAGGACAGCTCAGTGCAACAAAAGAGCTAGAGAAGGAAAGCCCGCGCCAGCGAGCAAGAGCAGGTCTCCCACATTCCCTGTCAAAGCCGTCACCGCACATTCCGTGCATGCATCGGCTTGACCAGCCACCTGCATATCCACAATTCATCTCCCCCCCCCCCCAACCCCCTCAACCCCAACATGACTGAAACAGTTCTTGTCAACTCGACGGATGAATAACAAACAAAAGCATCTCATTCAGACAACATGAGCCAATTCATGTGTAACACTTGGTGACAATACAGATAAAATCATTACACACTTGGTGACTATGTCACAGTTCCACTCACTTACGACCTCTTGTATTGTAAAAGTGATTCGCCATCACAGTCATCACAACCTGACATGTACTCTCACCCTGATGAATAAACATGTCATAGGAAGAGGCGAGGGATAGTTAAGGTTAAGGTTCTCACATGTTTTACATCTAAGCTACGCTTTACAATACAAGACTTCACACAATGGGCTAGAGCAAAAATATATTTAACAATGCATTCGCCACCTGCAGGTACTGTTTGTCAGAAACCATGACTGACTTGGCACGTACACTGTCATGAACTGTAACTGAACCGTAACCTTCACTGGTATCTCATGCTTGGATTGTTTGGATCGATTAATCAAACTTTCAGACTTTTCAACTTTTCCCAGGGTCTCTGTCCAATTGATAACCAGCCAGAATGGCTATCCACACTACAATGCGCACACTGAACAAGCCCAAACCTGGATAGCCAACGCAAATGCAACATATTTTTCATGAACGCCATCATTCTGTACATTTTACACCTCTCTCTTCTTCTATTTTGTGATGGAGAATGATAGGATGGTGATAACAAGTTTCAGGGATTTTTTAAGCATTCCCGACAGACGTCACTCACAAGGCTTTGATCTAGTGTAAAATCCTTGACAAAAATATGAACTCTATCAACATTCATCTGGTGTTTGAAAAGGAAAAACCGACTCCTCAACGTTCTGGTCCCTCTCTCATCTGGCAAGTATACTGGTGATGGCACTACGATAATGGTTTGGAGTCCTAAGGTTCGAGACAGGGATGTAAGACGTTCAAGGGAAAAATGCTTATTACGACCATTTTCTTCAGTTCACGATGGTTAACGTTGCTTGCAGAAGACAAACAGATGGATAGAACAAAGGTGGCCATCCAAAATACGAAAATGGCAGGGATCCTGGCATTCCTTGACCAGTTGGGACAAAGGAGGCAGTGTGGTTTTGCATTACCTGAAATTACGACCAGAACTTCTGTCCCTTAACACTCATGTGGTCACTACTGCAAAGCAGTCCATTTCTTTTCTCAGACCTGATTACCCTTCAGAATACCCTTATGTAATTTGGGGGATGAAAATGTAAACAACTGAGTGTAAATTGTGTAAGATTTTGTGGTGCAAACTAACAACCCATGAAACAGGATTGAATATGTATGACATATTGGCAAAACCTGATTCTTTCTCTCTTTTTTTTTTTCATAAAATTAAAAGTGCATAAACACACTTATGCATAGTTTTCACATCCTTGTAGAAAAGCAGACTCCCCATATAAAATTTGCTGTCAACTACATAGCACAAGCCAAACTGAGGAAAACTAATAGAAACGACTGTCTGGACTGCACTGTAAGTCAATGTGAAAGCTGGAAGAAGAGCAGCTGAACTCTGTAGACACTTCTTTTTGTTCATTCCCAAATTCCACTTCAGGTTTGTGCAAATTTTTTAATTCAAACATTTTCTCTCTCTCTCTCTCTCTCCCTCTCGCTTTAAAGAATTCTTTTGTTTAAGGGTGGAGGGGGCCTACATCAGGCTTTCCTTGGCTGGAGTATGGGGTTGATCTTGTCAGAACTGATCTGTTGTCTAGAACAAACAGGCTGAAAAAGATGTTTTTTAGCTGCTTCAAAAGTAAGGATTGCTACGGTTTGGCACACTGTCCCCAACTATGAGGCTGAAATGACCTATGCAATGGAAGTCCCCACCTCCCTTCCACTGACCTCGCTTCGATTTCCACTGTGTGGGTTGCCATGTGTGTGTGTGTGTGTGTGTGTGTGTGTGTGTGTGTGTGCGCGCGAGTGTGTGTTGTCTGCATGTGCGTGTGCGTACGCGCTCGTGTATGCGTGCGCGTGCGCTCATAGAACATGCTGTAGGAACATTTGCATGCAGACATTTTAGGACTGGTTAGGTGTTCTCTTGATTTGAAAGGAACGAATGGAGGTGTTTGAGCTATGACAGGCAGTGATGCCGACTGACAAAAGCTACGATCAGTTGTGGTACATTTTCAGAAAACTGCAAATGCCCTGAACACCTTCCAAGCCCCCTCCCCTCCCACCCAAAGTGAAAACGATACACTCTGATGTTTAACAACGGTCATCACACTGCTATACTGCACAGAAATGCAATATAACATTTTGGGATCGGGAAATGCGCAGGTTAGTACAACCAGCAGCAGAAACTTCTAATGTATAGTGGCTGGGATACATACACTCTCGTAATATGCTTCGCAAACTGACACAGACGCTTTATAAATGAGAAGCTACAATCAGCGCTGAAGGGTAGACTTCCGTCATGCAAAAATGTAGGGATTCTGGTACTCAATGACTAGTATGGACGCAATATTCTATCTAGTGCCAGTGAGGCTCTCTGGTCATGTATTAACTTTCACACACACACAAAAAGATACGATTATATATAAAATCTTAACCAACAATTTCACATTAGTGCACATGAATTTGCTGCTGGAGTATTTCCCATCAAAGTTTAAAGTATTTTCCATACAAATAGTTTGGGGAACTTCTTTGCTCTCTATGGCTTCCACTGAAAACTGCAGGCTTTTCCCCCATCAATACAACTGGTCTGCATTTCTTCTAAGATTGGAATGGACAGCTAGTAAATGAAACTGTTGAACCTTTCCCATAACGAATCTCATTCTTGTGGATCTTGCCTTGAGATACCAAGTCAAGGTTTTATACCAAACTCCTTTCCCCTCCAAAAAAAAAAACACACACACGCAAAGATACTGGATTTTATGAGGAGTGTTTTGAGGGATATAAAGTATCAAGTGTGTATGCCGAAAAATAGTAGTGCAACACACACAGAAGAGTGGGTGCACATCTGCAGATCCTAGGCTACTTCAAAGGGAGAGGCAGAGGGTAACCTGGACAGAGCACCTGCTATCCATCATAAAAGTTTCAAAGATTCTCTTCAGCTCCCCTGTAAGGAGATAAAGAACATGATTAATGAAAACCAAGTGACTACACTGTATAGATCAGTCAATGAGGTACACTTTAAAGACAGTTTCACACTTTATGTATATCTCTTAAAATTCAAAAAGGATTTCTCAGTCTTCCCACCCAAAAGCAGACATAAAACCTACAATACAACTCTGCATCACATCTTCTAACCACTGTTAAAGCATGCTCCAATCGCAAGTATTAACCTTCAAGAGCTTGTAAGTAGTGACAACCCTGTGACTGATTTACTTTGGATGAACATGAACAGTACAACAACAACAGACTTCTCAATTCCGAAAATGGATTGAACAACCAACCAATCAAAACCAGTCCTATGGGAAGATTCAACCTCATTCAATGGATCAGCTGCTAAAGAGTAGGTTAATAATGAGCAAAGTATGCACAGGATACTATAGAGTACAAATCATCCTCATTTAAACATAATTTATTCAGAGAAAGAAAAAAATCTTTCACCAAAAGGGATCATTCAATGTGCTTCAAAGCGTGATTTGATTTTTGAAAGTATTTGTTTGATTTTACACTGTTAATCCTGACCTACTCCAAAAAAAAAAACACACACAAAACCCAGCACTCACAAATGTACCCAAACAAACAAAAGAATATTCTGGAGCTATATACATTCCAAATAGGGCTGTAATCAAGTCATGCTCCAACAGAAGAACCACCACTCAACCAGGAATGCACAACAGCCTATCAATGTATGCGCAGTGATTGATCTTATTACCGATGCCCGAAGTTGACCAAGGGAGACTATTTCATGGCTTCCAGAGGCTGACTAACCCTCTTGACAGTTGCTGGCGATTATACCTCTGATCAGGGTGTGCACTATCCCATGTGATGGAATGGGGTTGATGGATCTGGCTCTCTTACACTGCACGGTGTGTGCATCATGATTTCTTTCACATGGGGCAATATCACTTGAATCTTGCTCGCTTTTCAACACCTGGATGCAGTCAAGGCACACTCTACTGCCTGCACCATGGTTCAGCGGTCGGTAGGCTCACCCATTATCTCCCAGGGTGTTGTGCCCAAGGTTCAACTTCAATGCCCTACCCACTAACTGTGCCATGTTAAACTTAAATTCTAGCAGTGAACAGAGTTTTTTTTTTTTTTTTTTTTTTTTTGTTCTCATGCATATAAAAGCTTCAGTCTATGGGAAACTATGCAGGCCACTACTGGCTTTATCTCAAAATCTCCCTTCCTGGAGCCAACGGTAAGTTTTCTTTCCACAAAGAGTAGTTTTGAGATAAGTCAGAGGTTACACACCCTCTTCCCCAAAGATGGCAGAGAACGATAGCAATTCTCATTTCCTGAGGTGACTGAACTTGTGACAGGCGAGGGACTTGACCCCAAGACTGAGCATGTTTACATGACCGATGAACGTTACTTGGATGCTTTAAAAAAAAAAAGTCTCCTGCTCCCCAGAGCATCTGCTGACGGACCATGCCAACACTCTCAGATATTTCACATATACCATTCTAAAATCCACAGACACAATTCAAAATAATTGCAGTAATAACAAAAACAGCCCTTATAAAAAAAAATGTTTGGACATCTTAACAGTTCATACAATTCACTTTTACATCATGTATAGCTTGTATGCTTTGGTCTTGTTGTGTATGGCTGCTGAGGTTTTAAAACATGGCCATAACATCATGTCACGGTCGATGGTGAGTTCATTTTCAGTTACGGCAGACACGCCATCCCAATTTTGACCAAAACTGTGAACTATGAAAAGTATGAAAAAATTGTGGCAGACACACCATCCCAATTTTGACCAAAATTGTGCACGATGAAAATTGTGATTTTTTTTTTTGTTTTGCATTATTTTCATAACTCCAGTGTCTATTCAATCATATATGATAACTCATGAATTCCACAATGTATATTAATTTGTGTGTGCAAATCATGATTACAGATCATAAACAAGAAACTGCATTCTTTCAATGTTGATTAAAAAAAAAAAAGTTTGCGGCCAATGTAACTCCAGTTTTCTACAATATGGGTTGAATCATGGAAGTAATCCATGATTAAAGATTGTAAACAAACACAAACTGCATCTCTGTTTTTACTGCTATAGAGAACAAAATGCCAATGATTGAGGCTAAGCAATGTGACCTCATTCAAACTGATATGATTTGGGAGTGAACAATCCTACATGCTTGAAACTTTGCAAACTGCTTTTCCATACACTACAGTGCACTTCTCACTTTTATTTTAGGAATGTTCAAGTAAAAACATTCTGTGTTATATCTATTAAAAAATCATTAATAAGTATGCAGTGATTTAAGAAAAAAAAAAACCCGTAAAAACTGAACAATTATTCTATAATATTTTTCAAACATAGAAGTGAATTCAAAGCCAAAAAAACGTTAAGAAAAAAAAAAAAATGAAGAAGAAAAATTAAAAATAAACTCGCCAGTTTTGTAATTCTAAGAAACTGAATATATGTTTTTTTACTTTTTCCATTTTGAATTGGTTCCATGGCAACTGGTATGGCAACAGGTAAATCAAGACATACGTTTGTGAACTTTGATACCTAATTATTTCCAATTTAAAGAATTCATCAAAGTTTAAAGTCATTTTCATTTTGTTCAAAATTTGGGTGCCATGTCTGATGACCACACAAAAGAAACATCATCGAAGGCCTTAATCAAAACTCTCTACACGCCTCTGCACCTTCTTCCTAGTATCAGTATCACTGAAACATCTCCCTACAAACTTCCAAACTATCTTACAGGGAAAGAGGACAAACCAGTGCCACTTGTTCTCGACATCCTTTACACAGTGACTTTAACTTTACACCACATCGCCCCCCTATATGAAATTCCACAGGTTCAACTAAGCGCAGTGGTGCAAGTGGGGAACAGTCCTCAATCCTGAGTTGTGGTCAAGCTAAACCTGAAAGTTATCACAAAAAAGTCGTGACCCTGAAACCATTTTCTGGCAACTTATTATGGATATGTAATTCATCTCATGATTTTTAAAAGCATATTAAAAAACAAACATCTCGTGCGTGTTCTCATTTTATGATGCTTTTAAAACCAAATCAATGAAAGAGAAAAAAAAAAACACATCTTGAGTGTCACCTGTTACGCTATAGATTAACATAATAAAACAAAAACATTTTCACAAACCCATTTTTAAGATTCAATGATGGTACAAAAACACGACAATGTGACATTAAAATACAATAAAAGACCTACTTTAAAAACAAAAAGAAAGAGGTAAACAGTGTTGAGCCGATAGACAGAAAAATTGAGCCAAGACAACCATTGCTCTAATCGCTCTTGCTCCCAACCCTCTGGTACTTCTTTCTGTTGCAATGGTGCGAGTTTATGATGGTGGCATCCTCAGATTTCACACTGTTGGAAGACTGCAGCACCTTTCTGTACTACAGTTGCATAGGAAGTCAACAATTTTTCCTATGAGGCCTGCACATTGGTATTCGACCATATAACATGCTGTAACATACACTGTTATGTCAGTCTTCTGGCACCAAGAATTGGTGTGTCTATGGTCACTAGCTGCGATCAGTCATTCCTTTTCCCTACTATTCACACTTGCTTTTTGCAAATTAACTTAAACCACACTGATATTTAAAAGAAAAAAAAAATTAAAATGTTTTCTCTTTCCTCTGCCCTGTGCATTACTGTCAGTATGGCAAATGAATGGCTTAACAGCACATCAATTTTCTAAACTTCACATAACCTTTTGAACAATGAACTATTGTCATCTCCATTGTGCTTTCAAGATTTTGTACCTAAAATTTAGTTATTTACTGAGTGATGGGGAAAAAAAAAAACACCACAATATCTCCTCAGGGTATTTTCTTTTGTATCAGGCTAAATGAAATAAATTATAAATGAAAACGAAAAACAGAATACCGTTTCAGTACAAATCCAAATGCCTAGGAACCAGAAACGTACTAATTCCTGCTGTCCTATAAATAACACACACTCCTGATCCGGAAGTCTGTTTTTCTGTTCAGGTTCTCCAGTTTATTGTGAAAGACTGGCAGCCCTTTGAATGCATTTTTAGTAACTTTTAGCTGTTAGATACGCATGACTTTGTTGCACAAACAGCACCTTTCACTTCAGTCAAATCCCCTGCCCCTCCTCCCCAAATTACATAAATCATGGGAAAAAAAAAAAAAAAAAGACAAAAACCAACATCACACAAACCCTTTATGTAGTATATAACAACATAAATATGTTTTCAACAAACTGCTATAGAATGGTGGTTAACATGGCATGCTGTGAGTTCTTGGGTTGAAGTACCATTGTGACATTTGTGGAACTGTTCAGCCTCAGCTGGCCCCTTCACAGCAGGCTGCCAGTTCTTGGGTCGACGTCCCATTAGTGACATGGAACTGTTCAGCCTCAGCTGGCCCCTTCCTAAGTTAACTGTGCTATAGGTTCTAATAAAGACGCTGGAATCATACAGTAGAGATTGTCCCACTTGACGGATTTGTGTCTGCGACTCTTGTTCAAACTTCCAAACCATCGCTGCAGCTGGCTGTGTCCTTCTGGTCTGGTTGATACCTAATGTGTATTATGAGGGATGTGTAGAGAACTGCCCCATCATGTAGCCTCAGACCACAACAGCAATCTGTAGCATTCTCTTTGTTGACCATCATGAAAACATCTTCAATCCTACAGTGCTTCAGGCCCCACTCTCATGATGATCTGTCTCAGTATTCTCTCCATATCCAAGTCCCTGGTGAGTCGAGTCTTTGGGTATCGGCAAGTTTACAAGACTGTTGCCCCATGTGTGAGGTGATCTCTACGGAGGAGTACATTCACTTACACAAACTCCATGTTCAAACAATCATTAAGGGGAGTTAGTGGACAAGGACTTGCTCATGCTGGATCAGAACAGGCATTACTAAGTGACTCAGTGACAGTGGCATGTCGACTCTAGTGGGCTGCATGATGATGATGATGATGTGGACTGCTAGTACTGTGGCTGCAACAGCAGAACCTGTGGCTGTGTATGGATCAGCCAGAATTAGCAGCATAGCCGTCGTGCAATTGAAAGGGTACACAAGATGACACTGTACAAAAATAAAAAATCTTTCATCATTTTTACTCCCCATTTACTGCTGAGTAAATGCTGCTTTATTATATAACATACATGTAGTAGTAGTAGTAGTAGTAGTAAAAAAATGTGAAAAAGCGCACCATCATGGTTTTGGTAAGACGGAAACAAAAGCAATATCAGACAAATCTGCATTAAAGCCCCAAAATAGCAGATGTACAAAGCATGGCAATAATACTTCTTTCCTGCTTACATGGAATCATATCTTTTTATCATCAAATCATATGTCGTTCAAGCATATGGCTGTACAGCATTGATTTAAGAAAACCTGAAGTCTTTGAACTCCTTCCTGATGTGACTCTTCTGCAAAACCCACACGTGCTGGTCCAGAATACAGGCAAAAAACAAAAAACATAGTAGAGTACATTTAACGGCAAAACTGAAGGGAATAAAATCTTCTCAAGTTGCCAAATAATGCCTCAGGAGCAATCCATTTGTGCCCACCAAAGTTTCGATAGAACTATTTGGGGGTAAGACATATTGACTGTTTGCAGTAGAGGATGACTGTGCTGGACAATACTGCAGTAGCTGATGCTATGACACGTTTGTTCAAAACAAAATGACACTTCCAATCAATCATACTGCTGATTTTGTGTGTCTGCGTGTGTGCAAGTATCCAGACAGCAAGATGGTAGAATAATCTAACTTTATGAAAAAAAAGGAAAGACAAAAAAGCCAGACTACCACCACTGGTTGCATTCGCAGAACTCCGCACAATTTGAAGCACACTGTGGAAAGGGTCCATTTGTTCGGGTTACACTCCTTTGAGGTGAACACATACAAGCACACAAGGGAAAACAAAAATCTGTGCACATTCCTTTCACGCAGAAATCTGGAAATCAGTAATGTAATCATCAAATCTGAGGACTTAAATACATGTTAAAGTCTGCAGTCTAAAGATTCTACTGATCACCGTGTTACCACAACACTCAAAACCTTTCTAAAAGCTGAATGCGCACCAGCAGCCAATGCTCCTCATGAGATCTTACAGAATTCATGGATATTAAACAATACAGTGGAGCTTCCCTATTAAAACCTTTCCTATTGCCGCTCCTGTTGTGACCTGAAAGAAAATGACTGACCTATTTCACTGTATAAATAAACTGTATTACAACTACCTCTCTAATCCTAACAATCTTTGTTTTCACAGGACTTCCAACAGAGAACAGTGGCACACAGTCATTGGCCATTTGACTGAGGATCAATCGGAGTAAACGCTGCTTGGAATTGATCCCCCTGTGGCACTTTAGTGCCTTCAATTGTTGTACGAAATGTCATTATCATGGGAAAAAAAAAACACCAAAAAGCATTGACCTTAGAAGAGTGAATCACAGAATCCAAAGAGGTGGAAATGTGAAAGAGCAGTGCCTGTTGCCAAGAACCTTTAGTAGAAAGAAGACATAAAAAAACATCAATACAAAGTATCGGTTTCTGTCTGACGGGAGAGTGCAGAGAATGTAGATGGGGGAAAATATCCAAAACTGAAAGACAAAGAACACAGATACTGATGTCACCGTTTGCCCACCCTAACTCTTGTGTGTAAGAACATTTTTTTTGTATTGTACCAACACACTTTGTTAGCGTTTCATGCTGTACATGTAAAGCATATCTAATAAATTTGTGTCTAGACAGTTACATATAATTTACAGTGTGGCTGCTTTCTGATGGTTGCTTATGAGTACCTGTAATTTAATACAACATATTTCTGTAAGACTATCAAAAGTTGACTTTTAGTTGATTTTTTTTTTCTCGTAAGAGCAAGGCTCCATGATAATATAATGCAACACTGTGCTATAACTATCAAGATGAAAGATTCTAATCTATCACCACAATATCAGCTGCCTATTTAGCCAACTTAAAAGAAAAAAGCTTCTGAGAACAAATGCTGACAGCTGAAAAATATTTTACACCAAGGGTGTTGACAGAGTTGGGCCTTAAACATATGCCAAGCTGAAAAAGGAAAAAAGCAACTTGTGTTACCATCCTTTCAACGCTGGGCTGAACCCTGTTCCCTTGATTCTACTCACTGCACCCACTGTTCCCTTGAGGCGTTTGCGTCTTGCGCACACAATGACCAGCACCCAACCATCGCCTCGTAAGGAGCTGACACATGCACAGGTATCATAAAAGGACACATGTACATATTCAACTATCCTAAGTAGGTGCCCATATCACCATGTCGCAGTTTTTCTCAACCTGGTTCTTGATACAAGGGGTGATGTATTGCTAATCACAGATAAACAACAGTTCTTATAGCTGGCAGATATAACACACACACACACGCGCGCAAGAGAATTTCATATTCACTGCAGATCATGCAAAGCACACATAATGAAGATTAACATCAAAGAAACTCTCCCTCATCCCCAATGAACTCAATGTTTTGACGGTGCCAAACATCACAGGGTATACACCTTACATGTACAATTTCATTCCGCTTGATGAAGTCCCAACAATGCCAAAAGGATGAGTTCAGTGTTGCAGATGAGGCATCTCTAGGAAGTTAATGTAATGTTCATGACTCCTATAATGAAAATGAGACATGTCTATGAGTTACTGCCGTGTCCAGACAGGCTGAGCTGTGTCTACTGGCAACAAAAGGCAGAGAGTTGACACATCATCCCTATTAACCATTCAGTACAGCAGGGTGGGCATTCTAACAAATAAGACAAGTTTTCATAAATTACACCTAGTCTAGATTTTTCACCTCCCCCCGCCTCAGTCTTGGCAAGTTGTCAGATCTGTTCCATGGTGTAGTATCTTACTGCTATCGAGGCGAAAGTCACCATCCTTTGCTATCCAGCACACTTCACATGCGCACACACACGCACACATGCACAGCACCATCAACCGAGCTATAGATTTCCAGCCAATGTCTATGCTGTAGAATGATCCTGCATCACACGTGTATGCTGTCAACAGAACAACAAATCCAATGAGGTAGATATACGGTTGTTGCACCCCGTCCCCTTTGACTGTTTTAGTCTCCTGGCCCCCTCCCTCAGTAGGGGCAGAAGGCTGTGGGCAGAGAGCCCAGAGACAGACTGGCCAAGACAATCCCCAGTGGTCACTGATGAAAGCAGGAAGGCACCGGCTGCCACAACCCAACACACTTTAAAATGTAGCTGTCCCTGTCTGATGCTGGTACTGCAGTGTAACTTGACAGCCAGAGAAGCCTGGAGATTCCGCAGGATGAGCACACCATGCATTTCAAACTCTGCTCTTTCCCTAAGTCCTGGTCCTTCAGGTCAGAACACGAACCAGGATATTCATTGAGCACATGAACCTGGCTGTGGCCCATCCAGTAAGCACATGACCCACCCAGTGAGTACGACCCATCCAGTAAGCACATGACCCACCCAGTGAACAAATGACCCACCTGGTGAGCATATGAACCACTCTGACCCATCCAGTAAGCACATGACCCATCCAGTGAGCACATGACCCAGGCTGTGGCTCATCCAGTGAGCACGTGACTCATCCAGTAAGCACATGACCCAGGCTGTGGCTCATCCAGTGAGCATGTGACCCACCCAGTGAGCACATGACCCAGGCTGTGGCTCATCCAGTGAGCACATGAACCAAGTGAGCGCATGAACCGTATTCTGACCCATCCAGTGAGCACGTGGACCAGGCTGTGGCCCATGACATGAGCACACACAAACCAGGCTATGGCCCATCCCGAGAACAGAACAAAGACCTCTATACTTTTGACCACCAAAAGTATGTGCTCACACCTCACAACCAGACCCACCACCTTCAGAACATCCCCCATTCACACACAGGATGTCTTCTTTTCTCCTCACAGTGGCCTCAGCGGTGCAATCCTTGCTAAGAAGCTAAAGCTGAGGCATCCTGCTTCAGGATGGGCACAAGCGGTAGGTACGTGAACGCGGCAGCAACGCAGGCAGACAAAAGTCATAGATAGGTCTGCAAGGCATGGTACATCTGCATCAGCACCATTTTGTGCAGGGGAAGACAGGATCTCCGGTCGTTGGTCACGGGGTCGTAGGTCAACCAGGACAGGGAGTTGTAGTTGGCCAGCACAAACCTGAAGCAAAACATAACAGGCAGGGTGTGACTCTTAAATCATGTCCCTTCACTGCCACATAAACACAACATATGCAACTCACATGGTAAACACAAAGACAAAGAAGAGTACTTAAGAGGCTGCATCCGATATAAAATCAAGCAAACTGCAGAGAACTGGGTCCTTTCAAAAACATGCAAACTGCTAACACTGACCCTATACAAAGCGGGGAGACTTGACCAGAGCACTAGTGCTCAGCAGACTGTGGGCAAGGCAAAGTATAAGCCTGACGACAAAAAAAAAGAGCACATATTCTACAAAAAGTGTGTACGAAATTCCAAATTTCTGAAAAAAAAAAACGAGAAACAAAAACCAACCTTAACGAACATTTTGGACAAACAAACCAAAAAAAAAAAAAAAAAAAAAAACAAACAAAAAGTGCAATCACACAGAGTTACAGACAAGAGGAAGTTACAAGCACTGAACTTAAAAAAAGGAAAAAAAAAAAAAGGAGCAGAACTTCGAAGGCCTGGGAACTGTTTCTATTGGAAGAGACCATAGTGTCACTGTGAAACACTTATAAAGAGAGTACGATGACACGTGTCTGACCTGAGCACATCGCAGGTGAGGGTGGAGTCCAGGGGGTGGTTGCTGCGGCTAGGACTGTTGGGGACTGATCCATGTCCTCCTGCCACTGACGGCTGGACATGTTGACATGCAGTGCTGCCTGGCAACATAACACAAGACAACACAGCCTTTGAATACCATACTGTAACAATGAAACAAAAAGGGGAGGGAAAACAATCTGGGAGACGCATGTGTAATGTATTTTCACTTCTACAGAGTTCCTACAGACTCCCAAGAACAAAATTCAGTGAGTTTCAAGAAGCATTTATTTATTTCAAGCCAACAGGTGGCACGAAAATTAAACCATTGTTCTTTTAAAACTTCATTTTTTTCCTACTGTTTATGTTAAAAAAAAAAAAAAAAAAAAGGAAAAACATATTTGGGCGATTTCAAAACTCTTGTGTGATTCGGGGACCATAAATGGTGGCAAAATGATGAAGAATGGTAAAAAAAAGGTTCACGACAAGAACTGTATTTGTATCACAGCAGACATGTTAGGCACTTGAAACATGACTTTTCTTGTTTTGCCGAGCTACAGTAATGCAAGTATAAAAGGATTTTTAGATATTGTTTTGTTGAGCTAAAGTAATGCAATTACAAAGGTATTTTTATATATCTAAACTGCTTTTTTTTCAATAATTTTTTTTTTCCATATGGTAACCATCAGGCTTCGTGTTTCATTGCCTTAGAATTAGACCAATAGAAATAGCAAATAATATGTGCTGTTTTGACTACAAATAAAATGTAATTGCATACACATATCATTTCTGTTCAAAAGAAACAAAAATTACCAAGCTAGCTAGTCTGGATCCAGAGATATTGTACTCCTTGCACATCAACCGTTGTTCAAAAAACTGATTTTGAGAAAACTGAGTTTGAAAATAAGAAGTTTAGCAATTTTCACACACACCTCCTACGAATAAAGTCATTTTTTACTAAGAAAAATGTGAAAATAGACAAAATGAACACCACAGATGGTTTCAAACATACTTTCTTGAGCACAAAAAAACACATAAAACCCAAAACATGATTTTTGAAAGAAAATGGTCAATTTTTTGTGCCATCTCTCTACACTGCTTGCGTAAAATTTTAAAAAGAAATGGCAGTTTGATTTTTCTGTCTTCAGGTTGATGAAAAAAAAATTTTTAAATGGGGAGTTTTAACAAACAGCGTCATGATCCTGGATTGTCGTCGGCGATTTTGATGAAGTAGAGTTTGATGAAGTTACAAATTATCTCTCTTGGTAAAATCGCTGACAATCCAAGATCGCGACAATGTTTGTAAAAATTTGTTTCAAATAGTTTTTCATTAACCTGAACGCAGAAAAATTAAACACCTTTTCTTTCTGCCACATTAAAGATTTCTGGAGCCAATGGCTTGATTTTCAAAGGTTTTCAAGGAGGTTTGGTCAATAGAACCACACTTTTATTGATTTTCAAGGTCTTGAAATCCCCTGTCAGAATTCAAGGAGTTTCAAGGAGCGTACCAACCCTGCTTCTAACATTGGCAACCACACCAACGTTTAAAATAATTAGGAATGTCAGTGAAGGGCAAATGAATGGGGAACAAATTTAATCAAAAACAAACAAACAAACAAAACCCCTCTGAACTGAACTATAAAGATACTCGATACAGGCTTTTCTTACACCATCCCTTGTCAAAGAGACTACTGACCTTGAAGCAGACAGAGAGAGACATGCTGGTTCTCAGGGCAGGAGGACCACAGCCAGTGGGGGAGGGGGCCAGTGGGAGCGGTGGACACATAGTAGCCCATAGCCAGTGGCTGCTGTAGCAGGTTGTTGTCGTCTTGGGGGTCGGACACTGCCTGGCCTCCAGGCACCTGAAAACAGCACCAACACTTGTTACATCACGCTCACCTGCCCACACAACATGTTACCCAATGACATTCGACTACAGGACACAGGGACACAGTGACAAAACGATCCTTTGTGAAATGCCAAGTCTTCAGGACAGTGAAGCTGATCTTCTCTCCATCGGTCTTCATCGTAGGCAGGGCATTTTCATGTTTCCACAATGCATCAAATGCAGGCAAAGCGCACCTGATCATATGCATGCATATGCCCTTAAATGAAATTGTCTGGATAGGCTTTTCTCTCCCCAGTTTTTGTTTTAAGCTTTTCCAACCTTACAAGGATACACTTAACAACGATACTAAGATGTGTTACAGACCGTCTCCAGATTTTCAAGTCTAATGTATACTGCCATTCCATTCCATTCCATGGCCAAACGCTGAACAAAATGTTTCCGTCAACTTTGGGGTGGAGAAAGGGTGTAGGGGGGCTCGGTCTTGCAATCACACTTTACAATTCTAATAACATTTATTTGGTTCCTTTATTCTGTGGCTCATATTCTCAAATTTAAATTTTTTTACGAAACATATCAAACTTACAAAAGTACCTCAATCTACTCTGAAAACCAATCCACCCCTTCTTAAACTCTGATATTTTGCATTATTTTTCCCCCTTTCTCCAAAGGCTACACTTACAGAGCCAAATCGTTGACACGACAGGACTGCCTGGCCCGGTCGTGCATGACCCCATTGGGGGACGGGGGCTGGGGATCAAAATTGTCGTTGTCCAGGAAGTTGAAGTCGATGAATTCCATGCCAGGCCCCATGTTTCCCAGCTCCTGCCCAAGGTCATCATCTGGGAAGACATCGTCGATGTCATAGAGAGGGTCGTCATAGGGTTCTATGGGATTGGCATCTCCAGGCTGTAGAGGTTGGCATTCACCTGCACCAAAAAGACCACCAGCTTTCTGTAGTTCGTCTTACAACCAAGACCATCACAGCAACAGACTTGTGTGGGGGCAACAGCACTTAACATTTAGAATCCGCTTGAGACACAGATATGACAAATGACCTCAAAGATACATGGCCATTCTTCCCAGTTCAGAACTGACAACCCCTTACCAGACTTGAGTGGAATGTTGTCCAACAACAGAAAGGAATAGGTGAGAGAAGAATCTAAATACAGCACTGAACGGCAATGATTCTAGGAATAAAATGCAAGCTAAAAATTATTCCAAATGATCATATTCGTTTGCTCACCTCCATTTTTTTTAAGCCATTAAGCACGCCCTTGAGTTGCATGAGAATGTCATTCCATTGTATCTGAGATCAAATGTTAGATCATTAGTTTTAACAAGAATGACATACAAAAGGCAGAACATTATTACCTGGGCAGTGGCGGAGGTGGGAAAGACCAGGATGTGGGTGACGGAAGCATCGCGGGGGGTCTGCAGGGGAAGACTGGAACTCTGTTTTCTCCTCCTGCTTCACCATGTCTGCCATCACCTGGAATCCCCCGTTCATCTCCATGGACACCACACATGCACTGTGCACACAGGGTGACTCAGCCGAGTATGAACACTGTGCGCACATGTCCCCGCACTCTGCGGTTTGCTGCCTGCAGGTTCTTCTTGCCCAGAAGGCCCGACCACCCTGTGCACATATTCCAACATCAACGTCACCATTTTATGTCCTTCAACAAAAAACAACAAACACATACATGGTACCCTTTTTTCCTTTCATAAAATTTGCCTCAAGTTATCAGGACCTAGCTTTTCTCTCTCGTATCAAAAGTGGGTCAAATCCACAAAGGATCAACTAGGATCAACTGCAGGTCAGAAATGACAAGCCACTATCATACAAAAACAGTAAAGACCAAACACTCATTGGTGATATTCATGCTGTCTCACTGCTGCAAATCTTTTTAAGTCAACATCTGGAAGCCAGTGCGTGCTGGGGAAGGTTGGCTTTGAATGAAACCATTGACATGCAACTGCGTGAACTGATCAACTCAGAGCTCAAAAAATAAAACTGCTCACTGATAAGTAGTTGCGGCCATGTGCATACATCATTTCGACTGGACATTGCAGGATTTTCCATCACTAGTTCAATAAATGACTTCAGCCCAGCCCCCCCCCCCCCCCCCCCCCCCTTTTTTTTTTTTTTTTTGGGTCTAATCAAAAAGTAAACAAATAGCTGCATGAGATTCTCTCTTCAAATTCCGTCTGAGGATAACAACCGAGCTGGACACTGCCAGTAAATCATTCAATGTTCAGGAACGAACGTTTCCGACCCCATCTCCACACATATAATAAGGAACAAGAAACAAATGACTGTAACAGGCAGGACGTCCATACTTGACCCAACAGAGACCTCTACTCGTGATAGTCAAGATGCTGTAAGCCTGGCTGGGACATGCATATTCATTGCTATCACTTCCTGTCCAGGAAAACCCTACGAAATGTCAGGTAGAAGTTCAAGATGCAAGCTGACAAGGTTCTGGATGGACAAAATTTGTCCAAAAACACCTCTTGAGTATAACTAAGGACCTAGCAACTTTCATCCGTAGCGGTTCAAGAGTCTGTAAAGCCACCTTAACAACCTTTAATCACAAAGAATTAAAGAAAACTCATCCCACAGAAAACCAACGCCTCAGCTTTCCAAACAGAAAAGGAGAGAGAAGCACATTACCTTTCAGCTCTCCATGGCCCATTCGGCCCAGACGGCCGATGACTATCCTGGTGGGGCGTGTATTCATGGATACAACACCCAGGATGTAGTCCCACAGTTTGGAAAGGGCGTGTTTCCGGGCTCTGGGCCTTCTTCCGCCGATTTCTGCACAGAACACAACACTGCATCAGCATGCGCCACTCTGTGTAAACAGCTTTGTTGAATCATCATTCTAACAAAAACACTGTGTCACAAAGAATGCCCACATAATACATATCCATGTATGTTGCTTGGACACGCCCCCTCCCCCTTTTCTGGTGTTGTTGTGTTTGTAAGTCAGTTGTCATTCCCATTCCTTGTGATCAGTATAACTGCGACATCATTTCTCCATTGAAAAAAATTGATCTGATTTCTTCTGATTTCATTTTGACTGAACATCGTAAAATGACATTTGAAGTAAAACACCTTCAAACATATCTAATTATATCAACTAAACATACATTAAATAAAAAAGCATTTAGTTAACAATGAATATTCACAACTGTCCCATGAACATAGTCAGTGGCACATTATCAGAGGTTCAAAACTTGAAAAATGAGGGAGAAAAAAAACTAAACAAATGTATAGAATGTCAAAGCTGTTAAGAACAACCTGAAAAGTAAAACTGCGTAGAATGGTAATAATTCAGCATGAAGTAAAAAGCATGTACACAGAGCCTTGTACATGTTCATTCACCACACAATTCTACAGAACTATCCATTCATATTCCAGGCTTATAGTAAAAACTTCCCCAAGATACCAAGGCAAAGAGCACAACCTCTCATTGAGAACATCCAGTACAATATCCAAGCCAACATGCGCTGATATGTTACATGACTATGTTGATACTTTTGTTGGTCATTTACAGAAATTCTCAAGCAAGTACAACATAGTCTTTGAAACTCCCAAGCACAGCCACCATGCTCCATGGCGCAATAAACAAGCAAGGCAGGTCAGCTGTAAGCTGAGGTATGAAAAATTTGATGTCCCTATTTCAACAATGGGACATTCCTACCTGTTAGGAATGTCAATTGATAAAACAGGTGTCGAGCAACTCCCCACGGCTGTCGGTGGTCACACAGAGCAGGAAGCGCTGGTCATGTGACAAGCAGTAAGCGAAGAACAGAACGCTGGACTTGTCTGTCGCATCACTGTCCATGAGAGTGGTCGGGGTCAGAGGCGGAGCCAGAACGTAGGGAGGGTTGTACAGGCGCCACGAGTTGCCCACCTCAGCTGAACACATTCGGCAACAAACAGGTCATGTCTGCCAAACTTATACTTTAACTTATTCTCGTAAAGTTGAAATATCAGCTGAGAAAATAGAGGGAAACAACAGGCTTCAAAATCTTGGGGCAACTGTTGTACTTTTGGGCATTCGTTTTTATCACTGAATCATACCATCAGGGAGGAACTGTGCTCACCTTGTAAGATATACGCACTCTTCATTGAAAAAAAAGTTATCTTTGCAATAAGTCTGCATACTCATCACACACTTTGGCTGACTGTGTCACTAGAACCAGCAATATTTCAACTAGAATAAATTCTCCTCATTCATCCAAGCGAACAACCGTATTGAATAAATGAATATTTGCACTGTTCATGGAAACTTCATTCCTTATTTCTATTATCTACAATTCATAATCTTCCATTAAAAAGTAAATCATTATTTTAGAAAAGGAAACAAAAGAAAAGAGAAAGGGGGGAACCTGAAACTAGTCAGCACATTGGACAAAAAACTTACTGGGTAAGATAAGCTCTAAAGGTTCTCTGCTCAGAGACTGGACCTGGGCAATTGTAGAGGGAGGGAGGGAGGAAAGGGACAGTGAGAGGGTGGGGCAAGAGCAAGTGACGGGTAGGGAAAGGGGAGAGAGACAGACAAACAGAGACAATTTAATGGATGAACAGACAGAGGAAATAATTTGCAATAAAACAAACATAAAACTGTAATCACAAGACTGGAGGGAAACAGAACTGATCTATAAGTGACAGGGTATGAAAATGCAGACATGGGATAAAGAAGGCCAACAACTCACTGGTTTAGATTTGAGCAAGAAGTCGGCAGCAGCGGCAGGGCCAAAGCCAGTGAGGGAACGTCCTGACACTGAATGTGAGAGGTTCCAACGGCAGGAGGTGAACACGGAGAAGGCCAGTGACTTGAGGGCCTGGGTTTTGGCGCTACTGTCCTCATGGTCCACAATGGTCTTCAGTGGTACTATCTGTACATCACACACATATCAAACATGCAATTACCTGTAAGAAAAAAAAATGTTCTAAACACAGCCAACCCTCGTGGCTACATACATGATGATTTTGTCTCCCTCCCCTTTGCTGCATTTATCATGACACTTACAGACAACTAATCTCCACTTTCTTCCTCCGTTTACCCAGGTTCATTCGAAGGGCTAGTTTCCATAGCAGGCTGATCAACATCAAACTGTAGAATGTCCTATCTGTTGAAGTAATTAAGTTGGCTGAGCCTGTTCGGACTGTTATTTAAACACACAGCTTAACTCTCTTGTCAATCGGGCACTCGTTAGCGCCCAACCGGAATTCACACAGCCAAATGCTTAGCGCCTGCCAGCGCCCGGTAAAACATGTGGCAACAATGGGCGCCGCCATGTTTCTCGTAGAAAAGGAAGTCTTGCGAGAACGTGATTTCCTTCTTCCTGTAGCCATTTTCTACCATCTGCAAAAAACAGCGAGTAGATGCGTGCCGTGGTTCTCGAGTTATGAATTTTTAAATTTTTGAAGTCGAAATGCGTTTTTTTTCACCATGGCTTACTTTGATTTCGGCCATTCTATAATGAGATTTAGTGATGGAGATACTGTGATTTGTAGAAATTTACGGCATAAGACTTAGTGAAAGTGCTGGGTGATGAAGCTTAGAGTGACCTAGATTTCAAATGGGATGAGGTTCAAGGTATGATGAGCAACGATTTGCAAGAAAGTTCTGAAGAAGAAGATTTTTTTCCCCCCCCCCGAGTAAATGGCTCATGTGACATTCTTCAACCTTACAATATAGCAACATATATATTCGTAGGGATTTTAAAAAATTATTTTCATTTCATTCTTTCCTTTCCTCTCTTTTAAATTATTTTTTTTAATTGAGTAACCATGTTCAAATTACGGAGTTACCTATCTTGCTGATGTTTTTCGGTGTTGCTAAGCTCGGATAAGTGCATACTGAAGAGGGTTAAGGCCAAGTTATATGGCAATCCAAACCAGTCATTTTCCCATCATTCAATCCTCCCACTCACAAAACATGTACAGATCCAGCCCATCATTCTGCACTGATGATCCTGCAAATACAGTATCTGTCGGGGGATCAAGCTGACAGGCCTTTTCACTGCCGTAAGCACAGTCTAAAATCAAATGCCTGAATTCTGCAATTCCCTGAACCATGCAAAACCATCATGTACACGCATACACACACACTCAAATGGATCAGCACGCTTACAGACTGACATCCACACTCACACACCACCCAAGTTACACAGAGCATATCCAAACAAGGAAACTCTACACCTGAACAGGACTGTGAAAGGGACATACACCTCCACTTAGTGTACCCTAATGCAAGAAGGTTCTACCTACATCCCCATCTCATGTGTCTGTCATTTTCAGTACTTCACAACTTATTAACAATCCGTTCCGCTTATTATAGCCCAGCAGCACTTCAACCAACGACCCACTCACCTGGAGAAAGGTGTTGTGGTGGAGGTGTGGGGGCAGCACCATCTGCTGATAGGAGCGCAGCAGCCCCACCATGGCCAGGCGCTGCAGGTCCGACCAGTCCTGGCCGTAGGAGAAGGGGTCGATGAGGTAGATCACCACTGCCGGCAGGGTGCTGCTATCCTCCGCCACTTCAGGTTCAGCCGTCTCCGCTCTCTGTGGGCAGGCTGCCCCGTCTCCCGTGCTGCATTCTGGATGACAGGGGTGATGGTGGAGACAATGCAAGTGTGCATTTCCTTAGCCATTATCCTTCATCTTCCTCAATATAACATCATCGTCCTGTTCTACCAACTCCTCAATACAGCACAGGTCTACTTGTTTTTCAATTTAAAAACACATCATAATATAATCCTTCCTATACCTTTCTCAAGATCAGACACATCAAGCTGTTCTACTACTTCCTTAAAGACACACAGTAGTACTTCTTTCCTCAGTTTTTCATACACTTTCACCAGGGAATCCTACAACTTTCTCAGTTTCAGACAATCCTATAACTTTCTCAGTATTGTGTACATCATGCAATACCACACCTTTTCTCACTATCACAAAATTAAAGCAAACCCAAAGTTCCCCGCTTACTACACAGATCAGTCATGAACTCCTCCACCCCCTGCCCCATAACACACTCGAGTACAAAATCAGTCCATACTCCTGAAACAGGCGAACAACTGCTCATTTTCACCCAACCCTCTGAACTCACAGCTGTTACTGAAAGAACTGGCACACAACCCATTCACTGCCCTCTGTACTGAGCAGTCACTCAAACAGGGCTTCCACAGCCATTGAGAAAAACAACAAAAAAATGCTGAAATCTGAGGAGTGTGTGGAAGGCGTGCTACCCCTTTTGCTACACAATTTTGAAACTTGCCTCACCAATGGCGCGGTCTGACACTAACCTGAATGCTGAGTGGTGTATTTCACCACTTTCTTGTCCAACCACAATCAGGACCATTTGTTGGTACAACATATGTTGTTCCAACTCTTGCCGATGCCTGACATATGAACCTGGTGTTGTTTTGATGGCAACTACCTATCCTAATGAAGTAGTTCTCATCAGACTTTGTTATGTCCGTATTGTCTACCAGCACACCAAATGCATGATTCCACTGCCATATTTTTTTCTTCTCTTCTGATTTTTTTTCCTTTTATTTCTATTTTTTCCAGATCTTTTCATAGTCCTTTTCACATATCACTAAAATCAGCCATTTACCACCCTTTGTAGACATAGCAGCAATTCAGAGTGTCGGCACATAGCTCAATTCCCTCTGAACTGGCAGTCATTCAAAGAGGGGAGCTAACAACCCAGTCATCACACTCTGAATCCAATGCAAGTCCTGACTGTAGTCTGTACCTTTATTCTCCTCCCCAGCACTTGAAGTCCCATTGGTGGTGGCAGTAGTAGTGGTGGTGGTGGTAGTGGTGGTGGTAGTGTTGTTGTTGTTGGTGGTACTGGTAGTGGTGGAGGTGGTGCCAGGAGCCGGGGACTGACTGCACTCTGGGGTGGGTGGATGGGAGGGAGCTGCTCTGGAGTCTTGAACTGACCCTTGTGCCCCCCAGACCCTGTGTCCAGTCCTGAACGGTCCAGGTTTTGCTGGACCAGCAAGGGACCTGCCCCAAGCATGCACCATGAGTGTGGACACACACACAGTCAAACACACAGGCAAAACCAAGCATAGTTTCAAATTCTGCCAGCATACATAGCATAGCATGTCTTGCAGTAGCAATTTTTCGTTTTCATTTCCACTGGCCTTGACCACCTGTTTTAAGACAACCACATCTGAGGGATCAACATTATTTGCGGACACGGTTTGGGATGGGAGGCAAAAGCTCACATAAAGAGATTCACTGTGTAATGGTTTCCCTTACAAGTTTATTAGAATTTGCAATACACAAGGTCAGGGGAAGAGGGGGTGCAATGGGCAAAGTGATGAAGGCCTCCCTGTCTTAACCAGACGTGTCTGACCCCAAATCCTTCCATCAGGAACAGATGACGCAAAAATCAGTAACAAACTGAAAATTTCAAGACTTACGCAGAACACATTACATCCTTACATATATATGTGATGCTGTAGAGATTTACACATACACATGTTCTCACAATCACATCATCATGGCCACCATAACTGACGGAGAATTACAGAATGCACAGTTGCAGATCATGCAATTGAAATTTTCTCCATTCTGTCCTTTAATCATGGCTTCTGTTCATCGCACTATTTACTGAAGGTCTGGCGGTGTTGATTTCTTTGCTTTCCTCTTTTCTTTTCTATAGATGGTATCCCAATTTTTTCATCAGTCTTACACATTCTGATCTGCTTGTCGTAGTTAGCAGTCTGTTCAGCGCCTTCAACTTTGTTTCACCATAGTTAGCTATCCTGTCTTTAATTTGACTGCCACAGTTAGATCTGCTTTTAACTCTGACTCCATTCCATCTTGTCCATATCCAGTTATGGACCAATGTGTATTTGTATATTGGTTGTCCAGTTGTATGTAAACAAAAAGGTGCTCCCATTTTTTTTTTTTTTTCATTGTCAGCCCTCCCCCAACCCCCTTCCCCCCTCTCCTGAACCCCTGAAGTTGTCAACACACAAGGCCAGTTTGCTGAATTAGTTTTACATAAAGAACACAACCCTCTTACACAGAAGATAAGCAGGAGGAAGAAGGCCGAGAGACCTTTCAATGACTCACCTAACAATTGTTTCAGTGCCTGTGCATACATCTTCAGCTTGGCTGCAATTGGGCTGTCACCTGCAGAAGACAATCAACAATTGTTTTCCTCTTTTCTCATTCCCCACTGCCTTCATTTAGCTATAGTCCCCTTAAGGTTTAACAGCTTTTTCTGAATAATTTGTGTATCAGTGTGTGTTTGTTTGTAAACCTCTAAATATGTTCACATAGAGAGAGAGAGAGAGATATGTGACAGTGCATGGTTATATATGCATGTGACTGACAGTGAAGTGTGACAAAGAAAGCATACATGCAACATGATTTATAAACAACGAAACAACGACAGTGATGGAGAAAGAAGGTAAATATAAAGTCAGCATGAATGGGGGATTAGAGAAAGATGGATGGAAGAAGAGGGGGGGGGTGGAGGGGTGGGTGAAGAACAAACTGAAGCCTAGGCCACCTTTCAATCCCCAAAAGAGCAAGAAGGAGAAAGACCAGACCATCGTCTCACCTAGCAGACTGAACCAGTCATCCACCGCTTCCTCTGACACTTTCTGAGCAGTGCTCTTCCCCATGCGCAGGATACCGTCACGCAAAGCTTTGATGGGCACATGCCGCCCCAGTCGACACAGCTCATACACTGTGGTCAGCTCCTTGAAGAAGCCACGCACGTGCTGCAGCAGGAAGTCGTTTTCCGGGGAGATCACAACGTAGATTACATCCGTGGACGGCCAAAAGGCTCCAGATACAGCTTGTCCTGCAGACAGACATGGACACTGGTGTTACAATACTATAGCATTGTAATCTTATCAATACTCAGAACTCGGGGAGGGGAACTGAACATGTGGAGAGAGTGGGTGTGGGTCACATTTTAAACCTCATGTCAGACCTTTCTTTAACTCTTGCAAAAAAATTTAACTTTCTCATTCTTACTAATAATCAGGTCTATATCATCTACCCATGTTGAAAAACAAAAAAAAAAAAAAAACATCACCACCACACACACTTCACAATAAACTGGATTCCATTCAAAGTACTATTACGTATTCACTACACAGAAGTACGCATGCCTACATACTGAAGAGGGCTCATTATTGGAAAAGTTGCACAAATTAATGGCGATGCTGCACAATGCATGGGATGTGAGTGTGTATGTGTGCACATGCATGAGCATATACATGTTATGTATGAGCATCCATGTGTGCAAATGTGCGTGTGTGTGTGTGTGTGTGTGTGTGTGTGTGTGTAAGAGTGAGTTTGTGGAGGCGCACATGTGCGCGAGTGTATGTATGTGTCTAAACAAGTGCACTCATGCATGTTGCTGAACAAAAGAGAGACAAAAATGATTTCCAGTGCATTCTGAATACTGGCAAACAAAGCACATATCTTATTACAATAAAGCCAAACTTTCTTACCCAGAACCTGACAGAGTATGGGGAGATGGAGAGCCAGTCCCGATCGTGGGTCACCAAAATGTGTGGGATGGGCTGTGGAGCACTGCTCTCTACTGAACCTGTCAATCATATCATCATCATCATCATCCTGTGAATCTCAGTCTGATGTTGGTATCTCAAAAACAGGTGTGAGAATGCAAGGTGCTGATAGGTTTAGCTTAGCAGTTTTTAAAAGCGTTGTATATTAACAGATTCATGACGCATGCATTTTCCTCTTTTCTTATTTTCAATGCTGACAGAGTAACACTGGGAGGTCAAGCGGAACAGTGCAATGAATGGAACCCCACATGGAACAGTGCAATGAATGGAACCCCACATGGAACAGTGCAATGAATGGAACCCCACATGGAACAGTGCAATGAATGGAACCCCACATGGAAGAGCGCAATGAATGGAACCCCACATGGAACAGTGCAATGAATGGAACCCCACATGGAACAGCGCAATGAATGGAACCCCACATGGAACAGTGCAATGAATGGAACCCCACATGGAACAGTGCAATGAATGGGAACCCACATGGAACAGTGCAATGAATGGAACCCCACATGGAAGAGCGCAATGAATGGAACCCCACATGGAACAGTGCAATGAATGGAACCCCACATGGAACAGTGCAATGAATGGAACCCCACATGGAACAGTGCAATGAATGGAACCCCACATGGAACAGTGCAATGAATGGAACCCCACATGGAACAGTGCAATGAATGGAACCCCACATGGAAGAGCGCAATGAATGGGAACCCCACATGGAACAGTGCAATGAATGGAACCCCACATGGAACAGTGCAATGAATGGAACCCCACATGGAACAGTGCAATGAATGGAACCCCACATGGAACAGTGCAATGAATGGAACCCCACATGGAACAGTGCAATGAATGGACCCCCACATGAAACAGCGCAATGAATGGAACCCCACATGGAAGAATTCCAATGTAAACAGATGAGCTGTATATTATCAATTCTCAGAATTTTATGATTTTCTCAGCAATACATAAACTGTTTTATTGGAGCCTTTATTTTCAAGCACTTTTAAGCAATTCATAAGCACTAAAATTCCTAACTTCAAGGATTCTTTGGTCCTCGAAAGTAGGTCTTCAAAATTCAAGGACTTTAAAAAACCTCACTGATAGGAAAATGTGCTAGTGTGTAGCCTATCCCATGCATCAGGAGACCAGCATGCATCATTTTCTACTGTTCATGAAACACATCTACATCTAGTGCATGAGTGGCCATATTACAATGACAAATAACATAAAGGTGTATATTTCATCACACAGTTTCAAGGACTATGTCACAGCAACATTGCGACAGGAAATGACTTTGCATTCTGAGCATGAATAAAGAGGATGCAAATATACAGACCTCTTCCGGATAGCTGGTGGAAGTCCTTCCATGAGAGAGGCCCCTGCAGTTTGTAGGTATGCTCCCAGAGGCGGGTGATGGGCTTGTACTGGATGGCGTCTTGCAGCAACGGCTGCAAAGACTTGAGGCACTGAACGATATCCTGAGAGTTGGGAGGTAACCGGTGGGCACCTGTGAACATGTGGGAACCATCTAGTATGATCGTGATTATTATTTAAGGTTCATGTTTGGCTGATTTTCTGCCAGTTTTCTAGTTTTTCTAACTATGAAATTCTGAGTATCTACTGTCCAAGTTGTGACTGCTGATGTCCTTAGCAATTTTTTTTTCATTTTGACAGGGTAGAAGACATTTTCCATCAACAAATCAACCATGAAAAATATCTCCTCCCAATACATTATTGTTATGGTAACATGTCCAAGGCTAGAAAGAGGGTAAAAAAACAACAAACAAAAACACAAAGCTATTGCAGCACATCAAAATTTTTCTTTGTAATCTGGCATCGTTAAGTAAGGAAGTGCACAAACATACTGTGAAACCTTGCCATACTCAAATTGTGACATCTCTCTTTCTAGCATGTTTTGGTCAAAAAAGAAAACTGCTACCGAAGAACAGTGCTCAGCAGTAAGGTAAGGTAATGCTGCTTATAGCCCAGCCGACCACAAAGGGCCGTATCATGGCTGTCACCACATTAAAATCAACACACAAGTCATTTCATTCACACTCCTTAAAATACATCTTCTAAAAAAAACCTACCGAAAATTTGTTAAAAATCTTTCCACTATAAAATCTCAGATCATGTCAGCACACAAACAAAAGTGTCACAGGTACGGTCCTATTCTTGGTCGTAAAAAGATCTTCAAAATACACCATTCAATACCACTTTTTTTTTTTGTTACATCCACCTGCAGCGTCAAACAAAAATATTCTCTCACCCTTACACTGAACCATGAACAGGCACATTCTCCAATAAGCACACCCACCAGATAAGATAAGATAATGTTGCTTATAGCCCAGCCGACCGCACACACCCTAGGACAGAGGTAAACAGACATGAAAAAAAATGCAGATGCACAAAAAGGTTATGGATGACAATACCTCTAATGAAGGGCCACTTGTGAAGACAGGAGAGGCGCATGCTGGGGTCGTCCAGCTTGTGAGGGTAACAGTTGTTGTCCTGAGCTTGGCGGGCCATGTCCAAAGTGCTGTACACTGCGTCATTGCCATCTGTCACCACACAGAAATGCATCCTCTTACATCTGTCGCCAAACCTCCATTCAGTGATGACCTTACTTGTACCACAAAAACAAGACAGAGCTTTGGGGAAAGAGAGAGAGAGAGAGAGAAAATGTGAAAGGAACACTTGAGCAAAAGTGCAGTGATTCAGCACAATGATAAGAGGGGGGAAAGGAGTTAATTGATTAAGATGGACTGGCCTTAATGGTGTGTTTGATTTTGTTACAAGGGTGAAAACAACTAACTTAATGAAATTTGAGTTTGAGGAACTTTTTTCTTTTTCTCTCTAGACCCTGGTCAGCAGCTTTCTAGTGCTGCTCATTCAATGTTTCTGCCAATACAGAATCTCTGTCACTTCACTGGGGCAAAGCATGAAGTGTACAATTCAAGAAAATGAAAGACAAACAAAGCCTGCAAGCAACAAGACAAAATAAATCCATCTTAGCATTTTTTTGTGGACATGGAAATGGAAGATGCAATCCCACGACAAATCTGACAGTTGAGTTCTGCTGTAGATAAAACTAATCAAAATCAGTGTTCACAACTGTCAACACTGTTTGTGCTAAATTAAACATATAATGAATAAAGACATGATTTGCATCAAAGCCATTAGCATTGCAATTTGTAAACTCGCTCCTTTTTTTCTTCCATATTCAATGCAGGTAATTGTGCATGCACATGCTCTGGGTGTATGGGAAACGATGCACAACAACAATAAGTGTACATCTATGCATGTGTGCATGTGTGTGTGAGGAAAGAGGCAAAGGCCCAGACACATATTGTCAAAGAGACCAGCACTGAACACCAATTACATGAATACCGAGGATGAGGAGATGCTTTACCTCTGAGCCCCATGATGTCTAGCACAGAAGCGGTGAAGGAGGTTGAGGCGGCCATGCTGAGGGCCAACAGGTGACTAGCAGCAGCACAACTGGAAGGGAAAGAGGTGGCAAACTGGCCCAGCAATAAGTTCAACACCTCCAGTGGAACGTCCTCCACCTCCTCCCCTCCCTTTCCATCTGCCAGCAGATGTAAAGGGGGTTTGCGACACTCAAAACGGTCATCTCTGTAACCTGTCACTTCCACCTCATCCTCATAGAACAGTCCTGCATTGAAGGCAAAGCGACGGTTGACGATGGCGCTGAAGCCACAAGTGCACTTGTAAGACGACTCTGATGAACTGCCAGTGTCGGGGAGGTACAGCCCAATGTCAGATCCCCGAATGTCCATATTGCACACACACACATTGCAGCTGTCGAAGTTGTAGTCGCGGAACAGGTTGAGGATGGAGTCTGACAGGAGGACATTGACCAGCAGAGAGTGGACTTCGGGCAGCTGGGAGTTGGTGTCTGTGTTGTCCATGGAGTTGAGGGTCTTGTTGAGGTAGGAGGATGGGGTGGAGGCTGGGGACTGCAGCTCGTATGACATGGGTGTGCGAGGGGTACGCTGCTGCTGTGCAAAGGCTGGGGATGGCAAGGAACGGCAGTGCATTCCTTCCACGGAGGGCACATTCATGTAGTTCCTGGAAAGGCAATCCTACATGTCACATGTGTAACAAATCACTATCACTATAGTCATAATCCTGAGAGATAATCTACACACATCATTGTCACTGTGTTTTTAAGATTGGAACTGAAGTTCTACAAGGTACAATGAACATGATAGCAGCACACCTGATGTGAGCATAAAACAATGATGAACCGCAAATAAAGACAGATGTTTGAACCAAGTCAAAGTTATCAGTGGAACCACTCCAACCTGTTAGTACTGCTAAACAAAGGGTTAGTGTCAAGTACTAAATGGAAAACAACGAACTGAACGTCTGAAGTTGAAAAAACCAAAGGCGAGACAGCAAGAACCTGACAGATAGTTCTTGTCCAGAGTTTGGCCATGATATGAAAGGAAGTGGAAGTGGCTTCACTCTACGGACCAGAAATTAAGTCTGTCTAAAAAGGGCTCAATACTGCTTTTACCACAAAAAACTGGCTTAAGCCAGCAAACTGGCTGCAGCTTGCAAAAATTTAACATGGTAAAGTATGTGACATCGTATCATGTTTTCCTTTTTTTTTTAAAATTCTATATTCTATCTACCAGCAGGAATTCTGTGGTTGGTGGGAAAGAAATTTAGGGAAGGACAGCGTTACCATGGAAATTATGGTGATCAAAGTAGCAGCTCCCTGAAGTTGTAGTATTCATTCATTCTTACAGAAGGATAGCACACACTGCATAAGCACACAGTATGGGACTCGCACAAGCAGTGCCAATTTTTCAGTCTTTGGACTTGTTCCCCTTACCTCTTATAAACTGGTTCTCACAATCATCCAAAATACTGAAGGAAAAGTTGTTTGTTGTTGAGATTTTCAGTGGGTACAAAATACTCAAAAAAAAGAGTGATGACTGGCAGCCATGCAAGACAGTCACCACTCCCACCCAACTGACATGGAATTGCCCAGAACTAAATGGAACTAGTATAACAGACCATGCCAAGGTGTATACTCACACTCTGGGTGCGTGCAGAGGGTCCATCGCAGGCAGACCAAAGTGCCAGTCAGCAGGTTTATATTCTGGCACTTCTGCACGTGGCACACTGGACAGCTGGCTGGAGGACAGTGCACCGTACTTAGGGGCGTTGACGTAGCACACGTTTTTGGAGGGCACAAACACGTCAAACTGAAACATAATGGCATACTTAAGACATACTACACTAACATGAAACTCCAAGCTCTGAACACACTGTACTGAAAAACTCAGTGTGGACATCTTTGTATCTTAAGACAAACTTTGAGCAATTTATCAGAATCAAAATAAAATGCCAAACATACAGAAGAAGATGCCTCAATACTTGCCAGCAATACTTACTTACTTGTGCCTATCAACTTAATTGTGGAAAACCTAATTCCCATAAATAACTATTATTCTTCTCCACCTTTCTTCAACCAGGCACCAAGATTTCACTTTTGGAGATGCCATCAAGGCTAACAGTTGCTGTTCTACTACAAGACCCAACCAAAGAAACAAGCCATCTGACACATTTCAATTATTAGCCCCAAGTTTTTCTACCCAAATGTTCACACAAAAACATTTGGTTTAAAACTATTGTTATGAATGTACCCAACAGGGAATTTGGACTTCTAAGATATCCACATATGTTTATGAATTTACTTATCAAAAATAATATCTCTGAATTTACCACTTACCGCTTATGATGGCAGCACTTAGTGAGCGTAATGCGTTTTTTTTTTTTTTTTTTTTTTTTTGTTTTTTTTTTTTTTACCTGATCATTTCTGTGCTCTAACAGAACTCTACTGGTGCACTACCCATGACCTTTAAAGTTAATTTTTTTTTTTTTTCCAAAGAACTCAATGCGATTCTATTTGTCTTGAAAACGTCCTTACCTCGTGTATAATATCTGTGCATGTGTGTGTATTGCTGACTAGTACAAATCAGCACTAGGTGAACAGAGGTTGCTGTGTTGACTGAGTTAATAATTTAACACTGAAGTACGCCATTTACCTTCTCAGAAAGTTTTTTTTTCTTAAGTTCTTAAGATGTGAATCTAGTATTTGACTAAGGATTAGTTCCAAGATCAGATCTTTTTAACCTCTTTGGACCGATATACAACACAAGACAGGAAGTAGACCCAGATTAGGATGTCAAGGCGATTTAAGTGTAAATGAAAAGCAAAAGAAAAAATTTATTGCCTATCTCACCTTTGACGGGTCATCTAGGGTCAGAGTCCCCGTCCTGGCAGGGGGCTGGCTCTCGGTTTTCACCACAGGCCCCTCCACAATGGTGACTTCCATGGGTACATGGGTGTCTGTGACCGTATCGGTGGGCTGTGCTTGTTGGTTTCCCAGAGACGGAGGGGTGGGGTACATTCGAGTCAGCTCGGACACAGCTGGCCAACACAAACACAATCACCTGATGATCGAAGAAACAGTGTGATTTATGTGCAGGGTTATGGTACAAAGGTTTTGTGGTGGTGGTGTACAGTTATTAACAGTTCAGAACTATCATTTCCATAGTTAAAAGTACAAGTCTTGTGCATTCAGTTTATTTTGCTTAAGCTTCAAGATTTGCAACAAAACTTCTGATTACTTTATCACAGGGCTGCAAATAAATGAACACTTAAGTAGGACTATGAATAAATTATACAAAAAAATGTCAGTCTCCTCCTTCCCTTCTTACCCCCATTCATATACCCTTAACAGCTCAGTCAGCAATACCTAAAACTGAAGCTTTACCTGAAACAGATTATTGATTTCCTTACCTATAGCGGGTGGTTCACTGGCTTCATTGTGAATTTTGGCCCCGCCACATTTCAGCTCTTCCAGCTGTCTGCCATGCCCAAAGCCCAGGTCCATGCACTGTCAACAGAGCATCACAGACGGATGCTTTAGACTGGAAATTTTATAATACATACAATATATCAGAACCCTGTGCATGCCCGACATATCCTATTCATGAAATGTTGACTGGCCAACACACCTAAAGATTCTACAGATGTTTACAGATCGTCAGTGCCCTAATTCCCATGCCAACAATCCATATTGTAAATACACAACTCTCTTTACAGCCAAAACAAATGGAGGAACTCACACAATGACATAGAAAATCACATGTATACACATATGAAAGTAGTCCAAGAGACATTGTAAATTTACATCAAAGGACTTGCTACATATCAACATTGATATTCATTGGGTGCAAGTGAATTTACATAACAAACGAACATCATCATCAACTTTCAGCTTTAATTCACTTCATAAGCGGTAACCTTCAACATAAAGAACGAATCATTTCAACCGATCAACACATGCTTTACATCCAACTTGTTAGAAGCAATCAGCTGATTTGTGATTACTTAACACTTTGTGCGAGCAAACATCACTATTCAAACAAACAAACTCACAAAAACTCTCTCAGAACAGGAAAATGTGCTGGAGAACCCCTAAGAATTTTACATGGTATGTGAAATGTCCTTAGTACCTGTGGGAAGCCCCCCAACATACTGTTGAAATTCAACATAACCAGAGATTCTACTACAAATAAAATGTGTCCCCAGTCATCCTTCTAAACACACCAGAACCTTTCAAGATTCTACTTTGAAAGCATCTCAAACCTGATGCCATCTATTTTGTCTGTCCACATTGTCTGTTAAAATTTGCTAAGAACACAAGCAAAAAACTTACTTCAAGCTACGTCTGTAGGAATTTTTGCAACCAACAACAACAGCAAAATTCACACTACACTAACACATTATTTTCTGTCAAATACAGTCATACCAAACAAGACCGAAACTATCAGCCTCAGCGGCACATAGTTGTTCTGCTACTTCTAATTACAGTCAGGTTTAACGTTACCGCAGACAACCACACAGAAACATCACAAACATCCTTCAGTTCTCCTTACAACCTTTTGTCTGACCTTCTGTGCAAAGCACTTCAATATAAAACCATCTCTGACCTGAATACATGCACACACAGGTATGCTCACTGAACCCCATCCATCCACACGCAAGGCAAAATACACAGACTGACCTGCGTCTCATTGTCTTCCTCCCCTGAGGACTCGGACTCAAAGAGCTGGGC
The DNA here is from genome assembly GCA_016801955.1 of Conus betulinus. Lineage (NCBI taxonomy): Eukaryota > Metazoa > Mollusca > Gastropoda > Neogastropoda > Conidae > Conus > Conus betulinus. The sequence goes on from JADBJO010002375.1 coordinate 101,521, forward strand.
CAGGTCAGTCTCCGCTCCAATCACTTTCAGGTCTGTTTCTCGCATCAGGTTTCCCCCGGAGGGCAGTGACGATTCAACTGGGGTCATATCTGCATCATCAACATCATTTTTCTCATGAACATCAGCAACATATAACATTTCATTTACCAATCCGCCTACATCCACCTTGCTCGCACAATACTGATCCAGCCACCAAGAGACAGTGTATTTCCATCACCATATTGGTTATTTGGGACAACTTGAGCCTTAACTCTCTTGTCACGAACAGATGCTATAACGTTTTCCAATGACATTACGCCTCCATATGAACGAATGCTATCAAGGTTTTTCGGCTTGACCAATTTTTCATGCGGTGGTAGCGTGATCAGTGCACAGCAACAAGCTATAAATAGTATCGTCAGTATACCTTTGTTCACCTGCCAGTGGTTTCGCATGGCCCCATCACCTACTTTGCATCAGTTGCTGAGTGACTAGACCAACCCATATGATGTACTAATCTGCATAGAGTATGAAACATGGCGTCTCAATCAAGTTCTGCGAATGTGTCGGAGCAAAGTCGAGCCTGTCAGCAACATGGAATGGTACAAACGGAAGGTTCAGACACCGAGGAAGATGACGACGAAGCTGATGAGAGTGATTCCAGAGAAGAATTTCAAGAAGAGGAATTAGACACCGACTCGTCTGTGCAGCTCGTGATGATGAAGGTGAGGGTGAGCCACTTCGCCATGCAAGAGGGGGGCGGCGTTGCAGTGCCTTGAAAGACTGGGGATTTGAGTGAGCAAGAGTTCAATGGCTTTCTTTTATGCGAATGGCATGAAGATCGGAGTTTTTTTCCCCGACAATGTCTCCTTTTTCTGGTACTTCTGGCCTTTTGTGTCACTGAGTGCCACGCCCCCATTTTTTTTTCATTATTCCAAGTTTGCTGGCGCATAGTAGGCATGCGATTCATATATCTTTTTTTTTTTTTTTCCCCCAACTCATTTAGTGTATTTACTGACTTTTTCTGCTGAATGTGAAGCCATGGACCCACTGACTCTGTGCAAGAGTGTTGTGATGCACCTGAAAAAAACTGGACATTTTTTCACCCTCGAGCACAAGAAATCATATGAAAGTGGAAAGTTTATTCTTTTGTATTCTACTAACACAGTTTATGAACAACACTTTTTGTTTAAACGATCTTGCTAATGACAATGATGACTTCAGATATACAACTCCCTATTTGGATAGAAAATGCACCACTTCAACCTTATTCAAGCTAAATGGTCTTGCTAATGAAAATGATGAGTTCAGTTTATACACAACTTATTTGGATAGTATACATACCCCTTCAACCTAATTCAGGATACAGCCAGTTCGCTAACTCTCATTATGCCAAAGCTTTGTGGAAAAATGCAGCGCTAAGATGCCCAGCTGGTACTCATCTCATACTTCACAGCTACCAGCCCTTCCTGTTTCCTTCCATTCACAATCCCAAGCAAAGACCCTTCAGATGAGAAAGAGGAGGGAAAGAGCAGCAGCAGGGGTTATTTATCTTGAAAGAAAACCCAGCTCCACAGGGACTGGATTTGAGGAAAGTATGCGAGTGTCCATGAAGGTCAATTATAGACATTAACAACACATGGACAAAAGTGGCAAACTACATCTACTAATGAGTTTTCTTTTAAAAATATATGGAGCAATCTGGACTTGGAACTTTCGTTTGGATAGTTGATTTTACTGAAATAGTATCCACTTTTATTCAGCACTCTCAACAAATAAGTTGGCAGTTAGTCCCCCCCCCCCCCCCACTCCCCCCGCTGTTCAATGAAAGGGATGCACTCACCATGGTTCATGTCCTCCTGTGAACCATCCCCCTGTTCTTCCCCCTGAAACAATCGTCTCATGGTCACTGTGTTGTTACTATCTGATCAACAGACATCACCATTATCCATGGAAGTCCAAATGGCACAATGCAGTTACAATCAATCACCATTACTATGTCATTATCTGACCGGTTGACATCAACACCAAACAATCATTATCACATTGCTGAACTGTGTCATGATCCATGTTAGCACCAACCTCCACAAAGTTGTGACCAAATCCCTACATCATTATCAGGATATTCCACATCATCATCTGCTCTCAAACCATTACCACCACTTCACTGTAACGTATCACCATTTTCACCATTTGACCAATCACATCACCATCAATATCCAAGCCACTACCATCATAACACTGGCTATCATCATTTTCACAGTTTGACCAGTCCCATCATCACCAACATCCGGACAATCACCACATCGTCACTGTGGTGTCATCACAAGTTCACTGTCTTCAACATCTTAACATTCACTCCCCTGTGCTGTCATCACTTTCACTATCTGACCAGTTCATCACCATAAACATACACTCACCATCACATCATTGTACTTTCATCATTTAACCAGTTCAATGTCATCAGCATCCAAACAGTCCATTGTCAGCAACATCCTATCGCTGTCACATCAAAATGACTGTCACAACATTATCCTGTCATCATCGCACTATCTGAATAGTTAATCATCATCAATATCAGCTCATAACATCCATCATACACATACTGCATACATTTACTAATTTAGTCAGTATGCACAATAAGTCTACATACATGTATATGTGCAAGGAAATGAAAGAAAGAAATCCATATTCATTACAATGTACAGCTGAGAAACTACACCAACATGCAAATGCAGTCTTACTGAACGTGGAGACTGTCGATCACGTCCTGACCGGGATGTCATGGTGACAGTGAGAGGGTTTGCAGAAGCTTCATCCGAGAAGGTGTAAGGGTCAGGGGGTGAGGTGACACGAGAGGTGCCATGCTGGGAATGTGTAAGGGGAGGAGAGATTGGCTCCAAGCCACTGGTGCCAGGGGCTGCTGCCGTCTGTATCCAATCCCCGGAACCTCATAGCGACTTTTCTTCAGGGGGAAGTGACACCTGCACACCAGCCGCAATGTATGCCATTTTCAATCATCACAAAATGGAAACACAAAGCTGCATCTAGTCACTCCAAAATTATGTGTAAAAAAAAAAGACACATAACAGATACATTCATTAACTGACTGGTGTCACATATCAAATCTATGCAGTGCTGGGAGCTTTCTCAGTTTCTGCTTACTTTATCATCTCAGGTTTTCAAAAAAAAAAAGACAGAAAAAAACCGGCAAAGTATAAAGAAAAAGGAGACATGTCAGAAGTTCATCAGGAACACAGAAAATGAAACAAATAATGGCTAACTGGCTGATCACACTGCAGCACAGGAAGAGCTCTGGTGCCCTTCCATCACTGCCTTGTTATCAGTGTGGAACAATCCAGGCTGACTCTAGAAAGCCTACTGGAAATAGGACTTTGTTGACTAACTAAGTACCTTGCAGTCAATACAGAACGCAAAACTGCCTTTATAAAAACTAAATTCACTACCTTGTGCGCAGACTGTGTTTACTGACAGCAGAGTTAAGAGGCCTATAACAGAGACTCTTCAGTTCTTCACATTCTTACATGAGGAGGTGAAGATGTGTGTGTGTGTGTGTGTGTGTGTGTGTGTGTGTGTGTGTGTGTGTGTGTGTGTGTGTGTGTTGTGTGTGTGTCCTCCTCCCCCCCTCATAACAAAATTATTGCAACAGTCATCTCTCCCATCAGACTGATGGAACTCGCAGACACAAGTTTCTCTAAGTGCATGGCTGAGTCTCATGATTTTCCCTGGATTTGAAGGGCCATATTCCTTTTGAAAAGTGCAAGGCCATTTTGCTTTGGTTTCCTCTACCTTTGGGAAGAAATGTCTTTCCTAGATTTGTCTCAATCAGTTCTCTTTGATGCTATTTCAGTATTTGAACTCAGAAACTCGGCTCCGCACATGCCTTGACAAGACTTCTAAATGGCAGTGACCTTGCCGTAAGATTCCACTTCTGACGTTTCTGAAGTTTCTGAAGGGGTGTTATCTCACATCAATAATGGGTGATTCTGCTTCCACTTTCACTTTATTTCAGGCAAACCTCATTTTCCCAGAATGACGACTCTACAGAGATCTCTGTCACACACACACAAAACCTAACCAATCAACTATACCAAAAAAAAACAACAACAAAAAAAAAAAAACAACACAAAAAAAACAAAAAACAAAACAAAGTTGTTTTTTTTTTCCAGGATGCCTTCACTGGCTTTGTATTTATCTAGGGCAAAACCCAACCTGCACATGTCAGCATGAATGATCTTATTTGAGAATGACCTGGATTTACATCAAATAAATCAGCCAAACAAACACAATCCACACACAAAAAAAAAAGTCAACTGAAAACAAACGAGAAAGAAAAGTCCTCAAGTACAGGTACCTACCAGAACTTTATAACATTTGTTGAGCTTCTTTCTAATCTGAATCCAACTAACTGACATTATGCACTGGTGCAAGTACAGAGAAATCATCACTCATGGAAGGTGGGTGTTGTTAATAGGGTAGTGCTTTTGAGCAGCATGGTATATTCAGAATAATGTTAATAATTACAAGGGTCTTTTTCAAAATTCATCTCAAAATCAATAATCTCACTTGAACACCTGTATAGTTGAAACTGACCTACTGGCAGCAAACTACAGCTAGTTTGAACTTGACAGTTTTCGTGTTGAGTTAGGTTTGTGCAAGAAGGCACTTCCTGATGATAAAACAAATTTAAAAGGAGGGGAAAAAAAAAAACTAAAACAAATTTAACAGAAGAAGAAAAAAAAAAACCTATCAAGTAATGCAGCTGGGAGGACGAGGGCAGATGAAATAAAAGGCTGGAAAAAAAACTACACTAAGTGCATTTGAGGATCTGTTTCACATCGCAAATAACAGATATGGTGCTTCCAAATGTTTTCAACAAGATTTAATTCAGATTTCATATTATCAGTGCTTCAAACAAACAACCCCCCCCCCCCCTCCCCCCCAAAAAAAAAAACCAAAAAAAACACCCAACAAACAAAAAAAAAAAAAACAAAACAATATGGTCTGGAGGTGGAGATCTGAAGCTTGAAAAAATAACGAAAAAGGAGGAGGGAAAAGTGTATTGTTTATGCTCTTTTAAACGGAAATGAGATATAACAGGCTTTGGATGATCGCATCTTTTTAGGGCCTTATCATTCAGTGGATAAAATTCGCTTGATTCAAAGGTCCTGTGCATTTTAATCCCACTCCCATCTTTGAGAGCTTGGCATGTTGAAAGGTATCTTCTCTTTAGAGTCAACATCTGTACAGAGATGAGCTTTAGAAGAAAATGCTGGATGAAGTTCTCCTCAATACACTGATGATCTCATTGCCTATAGTATAATATACTATGCATTACTGACTATGACCAAGACCTGCCAGGTGGGACTCAGAAACAGCACACTTGACAATTTCTGGATGATAACAAATCCATTCAAAACATACGGTCTGAATAAAATATGCCTAAATTTATACTTGAAAGAATGCCTAAATACTAACACTGTAACAAATCAAATTCAGACCAAAGCTTCCACTAAATACGATATATACTGAAATGTAAGTTACACCAGTTGCCAAATTCACTTCCTTTATTTAAGAGAGGACACTTACACTTGTGTATACTGCAAATGTTTAACATTTAAATTACTGAAACGACATAACAGAATGTCTTCCAAATTACATATCTGATATAAAAAGACTTTTATTAACTTCACAAAGATTTTTAGGAACCTTGTTTTGTTTCTTATTTTCTAAATATTCAGTCTCACTATCTCAGTATGTTTCATGCAAGATGGGTCATAAACAATCCATCCAAACTTTAAACTATTATGTTGACCAAGCTTTGCTCTCAGATGCATTGAAGCTGATTGTGATTTATCATTCAAAGATATCATGTCATGCTGCAGTGTGAAATCTCGTAAGTCAATTTCAATGTAAGATTATGACTTTTTTAAAAATGAATATTTTCCCTAACCACATGACATTTAATGAAAACATTTCACGTAAGACATAATATTAAATACCTATTTCTTCCAATGAAAATGGTCTGGATTTTGATTTTTTTTTTTTTTTAACCACTTCAGCTACAGCATGAGGAACACTCTGGATTATCAATTTACAACCAAAGTTAATTTTTTTTTCTCAAAGAGCATTTGTAATTTGTGTCATAATTGTTTTTGTATGACAAGTTTCCCTCATAAATCATGAACTTTCACATTTCATCAGCCAATATGGTAACTGTAGCATATGTTGCCAGTTGCTTTATTGTTTACAAGCATTCTTGGTATTTAGTGTCAAACTCAAAGACTTGCCTCCTTGACATTTTTTTTTTTATCAATTACGCTTTGTCGCAATCACTTTTTCATCTCAGACACATGTATGATGCTATTTATTGGGAACTATAGATTTAAGACATTTAGATGACTTTATTCAAACAAGAACAACTTACATTATATATCTCGTTAAGTTAATGTGTTATAACAGCGAATATTAGTTTTTTCCCCCTTTTATGACAATTTTATGAGCTAAAGCATAAATTGTAATGTTTATGTTTGACACCACCTGCAAAAGTTACCTGGTTTGTACCTGACTAAATATCTGCCATCTGTATTTCATGCACACAGTTATCAACTGGATGACATAAAAACAAAACAGTTTGCAAGGAAAATCAGGGTTTTCAGAGAAAGTATGACCTTAAACTTCAGAGTAATGTCATAAGATACATTTTATAGCAGAAAGACACACATTACACAGCCCACTTCAACAAAATGAAAGCTGTCCCATATCGACAGAATTATCAGAATCAGACAGCATTGTCATTTATAATTATATGCTAAGTTTCAAAAAACAAGAGTAGAGAGCTTGTGATGTAATCTCTTCTGTAACACATTCTGTTTGCTTCAATATTTCATGTAACATTCTTGGGAAAAAAAAAAAAAAAAACACTCTTCTTTTGCATAAATTTTCACTGACATGGGACAGTTTCTGAAAATGATAAGAATACTGAACAAAAGAGCAAACCCCATTTTACAATTTGTCCATTTTTGGAGCCCAACTTTTAGCACTAGGTCATGCGATTTATTAATTGTGGGACTGAAGAGTAACATAGTGTCACAGACTTTGCTTAGTAAGAGCACCATCAGAATGCATAAATACACTATCATGATTGTAATCATCTCTGTATCATATTTTGCTTTAACAGGACAACAAATGAAAAAAAAAGGACCTTTTTCTTTTAGCATGACAAGAGTGAAACACATACGTTATAAGAAAGTTCAGAACTAGTGGGAACTGAGAGAGAGCAAAACCAGTTCTAAACATACTATTCAATTCCTTTGGTGGAACAGAAACATATGAACAGCTAGGAACATGAACATGTATGATAAATGTGAAGGCTTAAGAACTGACTGAGAGCAAGAAGGAAGTCCTAACCTGACCCAGCAAAAAAAACAAAAAACAACTGAATTGTTCAAAACAGTTCTAAAAGAAGTAAAAGTTTAATTTTTTTTTTTTTGTGTCAACATTATGACATATATCAATCATGCAGTTTTATCAAGGAAGGAAAAACAAAACGTTGGAGCAAATGCCACACAAGATATCTCTGAAACTGATGGGGCCACAAAGCTCAAGACAAGTGAGGAAAAAGGATCAGCTCTACTGAAACAAAATGCTGCACTGGGTGATAAGAATAATTAGGATGAAAAGATAAAAAGAAGTCACAAAATCAAACCTAAATCTTGCTCAAATGGCCTCAATGACATCACAGCAAATGAAGTGTTTACTAGATCTATAGATGAAACAAAAATACTGCACCAAGTTCCTGCAGATGAAGGACATGATCCAGATATATGGATAAATAAGACATAGGTGACATATCATTCCATTTGTAACAGGACAGTCTTATAAAGGTTACATCCAAAAAGAGCGGACACATAGTTACTTGAACCCCTCTACCAAAACCTGGAAAGAATCACTGTTAATCGGCTATCTGGATCTTGATATACGGTGGCAAAGTGTAACTTGATAGACCCTTTTTTCCTGCTGACTCAAAACTTTCTTAAATGACTGAAAAAAACCCAACTGAAACCAGGAAGGGGAGATAATTTGTTCAAAGATTTATTACTGAAGACTAAAATGAGACCAAAAATTAAGTCTAGGCTGCTGCATGCACAATGTGTAAATTTAAACCACCTGTGTGTGTTTGCAGAGCTACTACCTTCTTCAAATCATAGAAATTAAAAACTGAAAAGCTGCAGAAAAAAATTGGCTGAAAAAAAAAAAAATCCGAATAATATCACAAAACCACGTATCTAACTTCTTCATGAGAGGTAGCAGTCGCCACTTTGTCTGCCTGCCTTGACAAGATGCAGCGAAAGTGCAAAACAATGACGAAAATCTGAACAGTCCTGATCCTGGTTGGACTGAAAAGTGGATCCTAATCACTTAAATCAGTATCAGTATTGATGCTTAGATTCTTATCACACTGAAATGACTGAATCATCTGAATGAAAATTTCAACACTTTCAAGGGCTTGAAGTAGAAAGAGGAAGGAGTATGGATGGAAGAAGGATTTCTGCTTTCCACTTATGGAGTCCTGATCTGACTAAAAACCCAGACAAAACTGAACACTGCATTAGGCTAATGGAATGTCAGCTATGTGTATCAATTGGTCATCTCTCTCTCTCTCTCTCTCTCACACACACACACACACACACACACACACACACGGGAGAAAGTTTCAGCTGACCTACTGACTATTCTATCCTAACCATAACTTTTTTTTAAAGCCCTATCAGGCAGTACCCTGAGGCAAGAAGTGCTCAGGGTCAAGGGACAGTGCCCTTTGTGGGAGGGAGGGGGTGGGTGGGGGGGGGCATGGGGTGGGGGTGGGGGTGGGGTCGTCTAAACTGTGATTGTGAAGGATAACTGTGATGATTATAGCATTCATTTGTATTTCATCACCTCTCCTGTAATATATAAATGTATTCACAGACCTAAAACAACCCCCCCCCCCTCCCCTCCCCAATTATCCATTTCCTTCCCATTGGCGCTTTTATGAGCTAAGGCATTTATCTGGACAGGAAGTACATCATTAAACTACTGTTAAATTGAGTAGTAAAATTCTTATATAACACTTTGACATGATTCTTCAAGCCTATATTATCACATAAATGAAAACAATTTTGTTTACTGGTGTTAAAAACAAGCTAACCAACCTCATGAGCGTACTTTAAAACCAGTTACTGTCATTAAATCAGGTCATCAATTTCTGATGATAGAAACATACTGTTCACTGGCTGGAGAACAGCTTACTTGAAAATCCCTGAAAAAAAAGGCTGGGTCTGAGGGAGGGGCCGCCTAAGCCATGCTGGGTCTAGGGACAACACCTTGCTGGCAAGTCCAGGTGTGTGTGTGTGTGTGTGTGTGTGTGTGTGTGTGTGTGTGTGTGTGTGTGTGTGTGTGTGTGTGTGTGTGTGTGTGTGTGTGTGGAATGAAGCCCTCTGCCGTAATATAATTCAAGCAATTTTGCAGTCCCTTTTGTGATCTCTCAATAGCAAATCATTATGCAGCCAGTAAAAACCAAAAGAAGAAAACTGTACACACACACACATGCACTGATAAGTATGCACACTTAGAAGTTAGATTGAAAACCCCCCCCCCCCCCCCCCCCCCCCCCCCCCTCCAAAGTTTTCTTAACAATTAGATTTTTTTTTTTTTTTACCCCCCCCCCCCCCCCCCCCAAAGTTTTCTTTAACAACAACAACAACAATAAAGGAATCGGTGTTAGTCTCATCAACCATGCACATATCTGGGTAATAAAAGAACAGTGTCCTTTACTGAAGACACAATTACTGTTCATCTTATTTCCTGTTATTTGCTGACCCCTTATCTCAGCTGTCAGTGTCATTCCGTCTGAACAAAATCCATTCATGTTAGTTTAAAAAAACAAACAACAAAAACAAAGGGGGGGAGGGAGGGGAGGGGGGAGGGGGGGGCGGAGGGAGAGGAGGGAATATGAATCTAATCAAGAAATCCAGTCTGCTCTGATAACAGTCCAGTGCTCTTGAACTAAGAAACATCAACTTGCTTTTCACAGTGCACATGTTCCAAGAACGTTGTAAAGACCACATGTGATCAATGTAGTTCAGCTCTTTTTTAACAAAGTCATCCAGTAACAATGTGCCACTCTCAGCTTATTCATTTTCCCCAAAGAAGTCAGAAACTGCTGATTGAAACTGCTCACTTTGTTGTCTTTTCAGTCCACTCCCATCTCTTACCGATGACAATTGCTCCTTTCTCAAGAGATGGTATTTCCCTGCGCAAGATGAAGCCTATGCATGGCACATGACTAGAAATTTCGTTGAATAAATCGCATTTTCCCATATGTTTGCCTGCCACTGAACTGGTCTGATTAATGTCTGATTAATGTATGCGATAAGCGACAACAGACGCTGGTGGCACTGCCTTGTAATGCATAATGATGGAAACCTACAATGGAAAAAATGGATGTGGGGCAAGACTCAGACTCAGAGCAAGCATTGCACATTTTTTTTTTTTTTTAGCCAACTTTCTTCCCCCTCAGAATCAGATGTCGTTTTCTTGGATATTCTCAGATCCAAGAAGAGTTCAGCTTGGTTCAATATCTCAAACAAAAATCTACCCATACAATGACAATTAAAAATTCAGCTGCATGTAAGTTGCAACATACATGCTCTGACCTTTTGAAGGTGCTGACACACATGCAAATCTACAACTAGTACAAGACATTCTCTAACACTCATTTTGGTTCTAGCCGTAATATCGTAGAAGGACAATCTCTCTTGAAAGACACACATGTACAGGCCTACAAGTAACACGCAAAAGGCTCCCTGCATTTACTTTGGTTACATGTATATGAAGCTGATATACAATATACACATATTGAAAAAATAAAGCAAGTGCATACTATTATGATCTTGCAATGCGTAAAAAGAGGAATGGAAAAGGGAAAATGTCTAAGTGGCTAATATTATAGTAATAAACTGAATAATGCTCTATTCACAAGTTTGTTAACAAATTACTTCACTCAGAGAGAGAGAGAGAGAGAGAGAGAGAGAGAGAGAGAGAGAGAGAGAGAGGGGGGGGAACTGAAAGAGACTGAGAGAGAGAGAGAAAAGAGAAAGGAAGTGCGAGAGAGAAACACAGACACACACACTAAAAGAGACAGACTGAATAGGTAGGTATGCCTAATGCAGAGTAAAATGACACTGGCAAAGTTCACGTACTATCCAGAGCTGCCAACCTCGGCAAGGACTTGAGTAAATATTTCTGAAAACTGAGAGAAACTTCTGACAGTTGAGAGGAATATATATTATTGCATCCAAAACAAGCCAATGACATCCATTTCTAGACTTTTTATTTTCTACCCTTTTATCAGGTGCTTTTTCACTGAACTGCTGTCTCAGCCAATCCACTGCCACTCTTAAGCTTCACCTAATGCAAGGGTGACACTTTGAAAATCTGAAAAAAAAAAAAAAAACCCTGAAAATGAGGCAGGGGTCCAGGGGGCTACCCAGCTCGGCGAGATGCAGGGGCAGTGGGAGGTCTGGGGTTTGCCCCCCCCCGGCCGAAGAAGATTTTATGAAACTTTACGTTGCCTAACTGGGAAACTTTTTCTACCAGCGCAATGTAGGCTAACAAAGATCGCTGGACCTGTGTTGTCTTCAACGGTAGAGAGCACTTCCTCATTTCCGATCATCTGCTACAGTGCTGCTTCGGTCATAATACAGCCGATTCAACTGCCCCCCCCCCCCCCCCCCAAACTTTTTTTTTCTTTTGGGGGGGGGGGGGGGGGGGGGGGGGGGGGGAGGGGAAGATAACGAAACTTGAAACATGGAATTTCTGCCTGGGGCCTTGCAGAGAAACGGTTTCAGTCACCCAGATGGAAGAGTGGTACCCATGCTTATGACTTGGCTCACTTTTGCATTTCAGAATCGTCAGTGCCTCTGTAGTGTCTTGACCCAAGGAGGGACAAAAATCTAAAACGTTCTTTCTGACAAAACTGAACACATCCGAACAGTTGAGTTGGATCAATAGCATTCCGGCATGACAGCAGAAAGCAACCGGAATCTGCATTATTTTTTTTTTTTTCTTTTCTGCCTCAGTGTTAGTTTGTCCAGTACATTGCTTTGACAAGATGGCGGCAGAAAACGCTGAACCGGAAGAAAGTTTCCAAATGGCTCTTGGCTATAGATATGAATGGCAGATACATGTACACACTGTGAATATATAAACTTTTTTTCTTTTTTGTGAGCAGAATTTTTTTTATGTCAAGCAGTGTGACATGCATTATTGCAAATGAGCGTAATAAATTCCTGAAAGCGTGATGCTTGACAGCTTTGACTATCCTACTACGAAGCATCTAACAACATGCATAAATTTCACAATTTGGCTTCTTTTTCAACTTTGTCCTGGTACCTAAATGAAATACTCATTTTCAAGAGCTTATCTCATACATCTGAAACCTGTTGTTTCCATCCTCTTTCTTCCCAGTATTCCTATATGAGCCTGCTAGTCACAGTCAAACTGACTAAGTTTGCTTCTCACTTTCTGATCCCTGGAATGAAATAAGGTTCCAAGGTTGTTTATTGTGTCAGACTTGGAACGCTGAAACAGCTCGTTTGACTAGGTGTCCTGAGATTACACATAATCAGTGTTGGAAGATCTGAAGAAAACATGTGCAGTGCAAGTGTATACACGTCAAGATACTTCGACAGAAACCTGGAAAAGACTGTTGTTAACCGATAGACCATGTGGATTTTGACACTAGTCTAATGTGAATAAAGTAGTAAGATATTGAGGACACTCAAGAAGAGTGTGTAACTGTAAATGTGTCTATGTGTGCATTTGTGTGTGTGCATGCATGTGTATGCATAGAATGTGTCTGTTTAAACACAGCAATACTCTGCTCTCTTGGGCATTTGGTGCTCTTTCAATTAAAAATTGTTTGCATCGTTATACTTATATGTTTGCAATTAAACTTGCCCCGTTTACATCTAGCCTCAGGCACACATGGCATTCCATGCACACTTTCCATGTCAAAAAGGAGAAGCAGACAGAACTTTATGGCTGCAAACCATTGGAGAAAGGCTTCCGATAAGATGTGACACTTCTACCAGCCGCCGTGGCTAAGTGGTTAGCGCCATGGACTCCCGGCTGGGAGGTCGTGGGTTCGAATCCCATCAGAGTCATGTGTTTTTTTTCTGCCCCAACCGGCTCCTACCCAGAGCTGAGTATGCTGCGGACTCACTTGGGAAGACTGGGACCACACAGTCGAGTTTCATCCACTTACTGGATGCGTTTGAGAGTGTTGCTCAAATTTCCTGACCTGTATCTCTTAGGCCTGGTTGACTCCGGGATATATTATAAAAGAAAGTGTAGAGTTCAGCCCTGTCATGTAGTCTCAGACCGAAATGGAAATCCGTAGCATCATCTTAATCATCCTCATTCTCATCGATCAGCATCCAAAAAAGTCTCAAATTCTCTGGCCCTTCTTGCCTTGGTTTTGTCGGGGTCACTGGTATCTGTGAGTCCATGGGGGCTGTCGTTGGACAGACGTGGTGGCGCCCTCCAGGGGGAGAGCTCACTCACGCCGGCAGACCTGCCAACCCCCTAAGAGACCAATGAGTAAGAATTGAAGCTCTGTGAGGCAGAAATGTGTAATTTCAGAGAGCTAAGAGTAATCAAGCATGACACTTACTTTTTTCAAACAAACACGATGCGATGAAATTGTTCGCACACATTTATGTGAACTGTACTTTTCTTCAAACAACCTTTTCTTTAAAGTGTCACAAGAAATCTTTACAAATTATGAAAATGTAAAATACACTGGAAACACATATGCGAACATATGCAATGACACCTTTGTTCTTGCCAGTCATCACATTTGTATTATCACAAACCAGGACAGGCAGTTCTGCCATGGCACACCAAGGCTTGATAGTGCGCCAGAAACAACCTCAAAAATGTTCTCCCCTGTTGCTGACTCTGTGCATGTGGGGTTGGCTATCAGCTCAGTGGCGATTTTGTAAGTCTCGCACCACCCCAGGAAAGAATTTGTCCCCCCCCCCCCCCCCCCCCCCCCCCGACTTCATCAGTCCCCAACACAAATGGTCCATTCTGCAGTCCCCCATGGCAGGGTCCTCACAATGTGTGTTGTCTGTTCGACCGCTCTTGAACTGTTTGGCGATCTCCGAATCTAAGAATGCTTCTTTAAAAAGCTGGGATGCATGGCCGGCTGCGCTAAGGAGCGATGATGTACTCGACAAAAAATCCGGCCACCAATGCTTCAGCCCGAATTACCCTTTTCCTCATTACATCCTCTTTTGAGGTGTCTACAGTCGAAAAAAAAAACTGTGTGATGCTGGAAGAATTCGGCACGTTAGGGGAATCGATGTGCTTGCGTGACTCAAGGTGACGCTTCACATCCACCATGGGAAATTGTGAAGTCCAACTCGCAAGTGGTACACCTTGCACAATTACACTTTTAGCCAAAGGTCGTATGCAGGGGAATTTTTCCGAGTATTCTTTTCGGGACTTTTGACAAAGTTTTTTTTCTTTTTCGCATCTTGTCCAGAACTTTCTGCTCCACGTTTCGACATTTTCGTAACTTCAAACTTCAAAAGGACGCCAACTTCGCTGAATGATAAAGATGGTGAAACAAACTGCGAATGACTGGAAACACTTCTGGAAGATTACTGGCGAAGTGACTCGGCAGCAGTGCAGTGTCTCCTCTGGGTGGGCTGCCTCTCGACAACTTGACATTGACGGCTCCCTGTGGATTGCCGGGGCTGCGGTGGGGCTGACCATGCTGTATTTTGTGGACGGGTGTCGGAATGAGCGGCGCACTGCCTCTGAGGTGACGCCGATGTTGGGACAGCGAGAAAAAAAAAAAAAAAAAAAAAAAAGATGTGACACGTCTGGCAAATTGTGTATCCTGTTATCTGTACAGTACATTGATGAGGTTGGTTCCATAAACAAGTTAGTTCATAACCTGGCATACATACCCTAGATTAAGTGAGAGAGAAAGCGAGAGAGAGAGAGGGAAACAGAGAGAGAGAGAGAGAGAGAGAGAGAGAGAGAGAGAGAGAGAGAGAGAGAGAGGTCATGGTAAGAACTTACCAGGCATGAACAGGTTTCTTGTCGTAAAGGCAGTCAAAACAAGATCCCTCTCCTCCTCCTCCTCATCGCTGTTCGGCAAGACACAGGTCTCTTCAGCACACTGTTGGAGCACTTCTGCTGTGACTGAAGCCAGTTCGTCACTTTCTTGGACGACTCTAAAGCACTCCAGGATAAGTGTGAGTCGGGAGATACAGGGACACATTCTCCACGCCCCCTGTCACTGTTGCTGCTGCTGCCTTTGTTGGCTGTGGAGTAGGTACTCCTTGCCCACTAGTCAACTCTTCACTTTTGGCAAGTAACTCAGAGTTCATGCTGCCGTTGGTGAGGGGCTGGGCTATTTCCCCTGATGCCTGTTCCACACTGCCCACATTACACTGTAACACGTCTTTGTCACCCGCCCCCTGACCCTCCCCTGAACCACCACCTGCCCCGTTGTTGTTTGCTGTTGCTGCTGATAGTGGTGGTAGGGGTTGCCTGGCTCCCTGCTGCTCCTCCTCCTCCTCCAGACCCTGCCACCTTGCTGGGTGGGTGGGGACTCAAGGTGGGCATGGTGGGCTCTAGGGATGGCAGGTTGGGGGGTGGATCCAGGGGAGAGGGAGCTGATGTAGGTGTGTCCATGGGCACATCAGGTACTGGTGTGGACCCTCCTTGTGGAGGGACAGTGGTAGAGCCTGTAGGCAGGAACGCTGGATTTGGAGGCAGATGACTCATCACGCGTTCAACATCAAACTGGAGTATGTCATCCTGCATCTGGGTTTGACGTCGATGGAAAGGCACAGAACTGCGACCATGGCGAGACTGCTGCCGTTCTGGGCGTTCGGCCTTTTTTCTCCTCTTTCTTTCTCTCCCTTTTCCTTGTCACTTTTGTCTTTCTCACAGTCCTTGTCCTTTTTGCTGCTGGACTTGGACTTCGTCTGCATTGCTGCCTTCATCTTACTGTGTCTGAAATGCCCCATAATATGCAGTCAGTTTCATCATATTTGACATGCAAAGGTTCAATACCATCATCATTTTACAAATCTGAGTTCCAAGTTCTAAGCTACTGCATAAAAATACCATCTCTATGATGAGAGAAAAAAAACGTTAGGTCAAACTAAAAACTATGTATGAAACATGACTGCAGTCATTAATTGATAAAAGGAAAATCCCCAGATCTTTTTTAAGACTGCCATCACCTACACACGACTCAGTCCATGGGAACAGCTGCCTTGCCATCACTCAAGCACAAGCACAGCACATTGTGAAAAAGTAAATAATAATAATAAAAAAAACTAAACAAACCCAAAACGCACAATCCTTCTGCTTTTCAGTCTTCATTCCAATATATCTGGGGGGAAAATCCACATATATGTATAAAACAAACAGTACTTACAATCAGTCAAAATAAAAGTCTCGTTTTAAGGTAGTTGAAAAAAAGACAGTCCCATATCTGAGATGCTTTTATCAGTGTAAATGATGAAAAGGTTTCAGTCTGGTGAACATTCTGTTCTGAAGCTGACACTGGTGACAGGCGTGATTCCTGAGAGACGTGAGATATACTACAGTGAAGATTAATGTGTTACAGAAAACCTGCTTGTACAGTGGACAGAGGAAACCTAAGGTACAGAACTTACTTGACACAGCTGCATGCCACTCTGGCAGCAGGGTCAGAAAATGTCCACAATCCTGTGCCGGTCTCCTCACTGCATGTATCTTGACTCCTGCAGCAGAAAGAAAACCACATTTCTATTTGTGATCATTTCAACTCTTGAAGCAGAAGAACATCACAGCTGTGATCATCTGGGTTCTTTGTTCAGTGATCTTTATTCAGCGACTGAGCAACCACATCACCATCAGTAATCATGCTGACATAGCTGCCAACCTTCTGGAGTCAAAGTTTGGGAACCAGGGGATGGATGGGACGAGTAGAGTGAAGACAAAGCAGTTTGGCTTTTGACTAAAAGCACTTCTAACCTCTGTGTACTTCAGCTGACAAGTATGGGGCTCAAAAAGAAAATGCATATTCCTTACTCATAATTGCAAACATCCACTAACATCATCTGGGCATAATAATGAAAATATTTTATTGTTATTTATTTCTACTCCTCTAGTCATATACTCATCAGAATATGATTTGTTACACCCTTGGCTTCTGAAACCACACAACAGACACATCATTGCATGATAATTCTGAGTCCTAAAGCATATGACCACATCTCTATCCATAATAATCCTCATACTGAAAAGCTATAACATCACAATGTTACTGATGTTCTTTTACAACTAAAATTGCCATCTACTTCCTATGCAACAAATCATGATGGTAAGTCATGTATCCCTTAACATTAGCCGAGACAAAACATACCTGGCAGCAGGAAGAGGAGCAGAGCCTGTAGTCAGTGTGGAGTCCTGGGCCACCCTCTCCGTGATGTGATGACCCAAAACCTGACCAACACTGGGCAACCTTGACTGCCTTCCCTCCCCAAAGCGCATTTTCTCTCCTCCTCCCCCAGACTCCCCATGCACATGTGGGTTAGGTGAGTGGGGAGGGGTCAGGGGCGGGTAAAGGTCCCCACCCAGTCCTGGCCCACGTCCCCCAAGACTGTCGGCTGTTCCAGCCACAGATGACAGACGACTCATCAACTCCTCCGCGTCACAGATCAGCACATAACCAGAAGGGTAGCGCATGCGGTAACCCGCTGGAAAGAGAGAGAATCAGTTAGTATTGCACACACACCACACTTACGGCACACAGGTATTTTCATAAAAAGTGTCCTGATCTGACTGGAGAAGTAAAACTGCCTCCCCCTCACAGACACTAGACCAATTATAGTGGAATCTGAGAGAGACCCTATTGCTAAGACTGTACTTTGGGATAAGAGACTAAAGCTTTTACATGAAATATTTAATAAAAACATGAAGCTGCATCTGCCCTGCAATTATGGCAAGTGTGAAAAAGGTATTTGTACGCTCCAATTAGCCTTCTGTTTCAGTTAAACTAGACTTAGGTCCTTGTACTGGCTTGTAAATGACCTCAGCAGATTTATCACTTCATCTATCAATCCATCCTTCTACTATCGCTCTATCACTACCGGTCTACCAACAGTGGGGACAGTCTACTTTCTATTCCATTGCTAGTTGTCTATGGGGCAATGAGTGTTAAATGCTTTTGATCTGGTACTTTCATGTTTCCAATATTTCGCTCTGCCACTTATGTAGCCACGGTGACTCACTTTACTAACTAACATAAAGAATATCTGTGAAGATTTAAAGCATCAAGATGTAAACACCTGCCCATAGGTTCCACATACTGCAATGCTCTTCATAATAAGCAAAACAAAAGTTGAAAAAGTATTTTCCACTTTGTAATTATATAAAGTATGACTGACAAAAACAGTCACAGAAACAATGATCGAGCGTAGTCCACACAGAATAGATGGATGACTAAGTGGCAATCATTTGGGTGACTAAGATGTTGTGAACTGGTGTGGCTGTACAGATCATATACATCGTATGTGAGTGACCTTGTATGCACTGCAAGATCTAAGTTATACAAAAATCTGTTGCAAGTTATATTTCCAGTTGAAGTTTCACAACTTCATCTGGAGCTCAGGAAAATTTATTTTAGAGTTTGGTCCATGCACATAATGGACACAGACACACAAAAAGGGAGGGGTGGGGTTGGGGTTGGGGAATAAAACCTTTGTAGTGAAAAGGGTTAACTTTGCAACTTGCGACACTTTACTCAAAGGAAGTTTGCAAATGTTATTCTCAGAAATGTGACTAGAAAGTGCTTCACTCAAACATCTGTGAACAAAAGTCTAGTCGTTTCACTCCATCCTCAGTGGTTCAATGAAAATCAGGTATTGCCAAGAAACATCTTTGTTGTATTCTGTCTTTTGCCATAGCTTTCATTCAGTTTGATATGATATGATGCGGTATGATGCCAAATTTTGAGTAGTTTCATACCCTTTGGTTACCTGTCTCAATATTTTCACCCCTAGTTTTGTTCTGTCTACTCATTTTCATAAAATGTATACCTTCTCTTTTTTGTGAGGTGACACCCCCCATCCTCTATGTAAACTGTGAAGCAAAAGGGCTGGCTACGTCACTCACCCACAATAACTTCCACAAAGTTGGGCAAATGGCCAGGGTCCAGCTCCTTGCAGTCATCCGTATCCAATGGGAAGTACTGGCTCCACTGTTGCAGTAGCAGACGGACGTGGGGGTCTGTGTCACGGTATGTCTGCCCGTCAGAGTGGCGTTCATGCCAAAGGGAGCCAGCATCGCTGTCAGACACAATGTCTACACAGTCACACATTACCTTCTGGAGATCACAGACAAGAAACAGGGTGTGGGGACAGGAGAAGGGATGGCTGTGTCACCAACATGCTTTCTCCACTTGAACCACATTTATGTCCCTCTACTCATACTAAGATTGTTTTCAAACACAGATAAAAAAAAAAAAAAAGCATTTCCACAAACCAAGGGCTCCCACTGATGAGCATTTTGTGCATCATGACACTTGAAATACCCTATCAAAATGCTTCCCGCCTTAGTTGACATTTCACAAGTTTGAACTGTGTATAACCATAACACTTAAAAGTTTAAGAGGTTCTGGCTGTCACTATAAACAAAAATAATGCAGTTTATTTGGACACAGCTACATGTTACTTACAGACAGACCTGCATGCATATGTTTTTTTATAAAAACAAAAATGCAAAATCCAATTCCCTATCTAAAAACACAAGAAATGGTGCATTCACTTGAGTAAATGTCCTTTGAAAAAAAGAAAGAAGAAGAACAGGAAAAGTCTGGAGAAAAAGGAAATTTGCTGATCTTATAAAATTTTATGTTCAACATCTGGTAACTATCAAAAAATGAAAGCTAACAGAAGCCCTGCAATGGTTTTGTATTTCACAACTTTCTGCACTCCAGACACTTTCTAACTTTCTTAGTGGAACAGGAACTGTAGGCAGCAGGCTTTCCATCAGAAGAAAACTGTCGTAACGGTATAAATAAAATGGATCTCTGGTGCAATGAAAGCTTTGAAAATGTTAGCTGGAAGACAATACCATAGTGCAATACTGACAGGAGGCCAGATCTCTTACCAAAACTTCGAACAACAATAAAAGAAAAACAAAAGGTATAGCTTACAGGGCTGGAAAGTTATCTCACTATCCCACCAAAGTTTTTCATGAGCCTTAGATTTGAAACATGCCACCATCACCTTTCTGTTTCCCAAACAAGTAGCAAGCATCAAAATCTGAAGGAAATCACGTTCAAAAGATAAGCAGGAAATTGTGACTAAGCAACCTCACTCTCACACTGAGCACTGCTATTGTTAGAATGATGACAGAATAATTTTCTTCTTTGTAGCTCTTTCACACTGTTAAGTTAGTATTCTACATCTAAACGTAGAGCTTGTATGCGATGCAACAAGTCAGACTCAACAGCATGTTCAGTCACAATTCACTTTATATATGACATGATGGTGGTGGACTAGGAAGACCAAGATCTCGCTAGTTACTGCCTGGTTTTTGAAATGACCCAACAACAACATCAAAGTGTTTGACAATGAAACAGATTGACATGGCAGCAAACTGCAGAGGTATTTAGCATTCTTTTCCCTGCTTTTTCTATCTATCCTGATTGAACTTGGCAAATTTTGACAAAGTAAGTCTAAAGATCTACAATGACTTTTTTCCCCCCATTTAAGCCACCGCGCTAAATCCATGCAGTATTTTTAGGTTATTTTTTTCAATTTTTGTGGCGAAGCACTTGGTCACAAAGTGTAGCAGCATAGCACTGTCAAGGACTTTGTAGAATGCTGCTATGCCAAAAGTGTGTACTAACTGTACCATGTAACTGAAAAATGCTACCAATGGCGAAGTGGAGACTCGCAGTGTCACAACTGGTCAACAGAACCTGAAGCTGCCCTGAATGTCAAGATGATGCAACCAGCTTCAGTGTGAAAGCACTGCTGGTCCCTCTTTTGAACATACGCCCTTTCTCACAACAACTGATGTACGGTATTACAAGAAAATCCTTGCCGAAGTACTAGTTTAGCGTGGTCTTCTTTCCATGAGAATGCCAATCAATAAACAGACACAGGGCAGAGCTCCACCTTTCAGCAGGAAACAGTGACTAGTGACAAATTTTGAAAATTCAGTCATACACACCAGTATACCGCAACAGACTGAAAGTCTAGTTAATATCTAAAAATACTACAAATAGTAATGTAATTTGGAAAGGAGAGGTCTTGCTTTAGTTAACTTGCATACAGTTACAATTCTATATTATTTGTTAACTTTAGCATATTTCATAGGTATGCTTGTGCTTATGCCATTTCATACATGCCACACATATATTCAGGACACACGAACAGGAGAGAGCGAGAGCAAGATAGAGAGAGAGAGAGAGAGAGAGAGAGAAAGAGAGAGAGAGAGAAAGGGGGGGGGGGGGGGGTGTGTCTCGGGGTAAAGGGAAAGGGTCTGTGGGGCTTAAAACCACGATCACCATCAAGTGAAACAAGATCGCATAAATTCAACATAATTTTGCTGAAAAGACTGACCTTGAAAGTTGGCTTGTGAATCTTGCAGGAGATGGAGGTGGTGAGGGGACAGGCGCCACACAGGGGAGTGTTGCTTCACCTCGATGCTGGCACAGACTTGGGACTCCCCGTGCAAGAAGAAGTGGAAACAGAACGACAGGTGGCAACTGGGGGACACATCAAGAACATCAGCATAGTCAGCTAAGAAACTGATAACCCTGGAAAAAGGGTTGCACTTTCTGTCTGAAATAATATGAGGCTTTTGCGCAGAACACTTTAAACAGTAAGGAAGCATTTTTTTTTCTTTTATTCTATTTTGTTTCTTTACCTTCCATGCACTCTAAACAGAACCTCACAGCACTCTTTCTTCCACACACAGTCCCATCCTTAACAGTTCTATCACTGTCCCAACTCCAGTAATCTAAAGGGAGCTATGAAGTTAATATGAGACCTTCCACCAAAAGGAAACACAGCATCGCAGTGTCTGATGGAATTACAGACCAGCACTATTTCACCACTGCAAGATATTTCCCTCTTCAGCACAAGCGATTTATATTCTACAGTCCTGTGTCACTCTTTTCCATTCCTCCCACTTTGTCTGCGCAAGGTAGCGCATATGTACTTTGAGTGAGTGAGTGTGTGTGTGTGTGTGTGTGTGTGTGTGTGTGTGTGTGTGTGTGTGTGTGTGTGTGTGTGTGTGTGTGTGTGTGCGCGTGCACATGCATGTGAGCCTGTGTGTGTGCGCATGTGCACGTCTGTGTGCGCATGTGTGTGTGTGTGTTTTCATATGCATGTAAGTGAGCATGCAGGCACACGAGTGACAGAGAGAGAGAGAGAGAGAGAGAGAGAGAGAGAGAGAGAGAGAGAGAGAGAGAGAGAGAGAGAGAGTGAGTGAGAGTGAGAGAGAGGATTTATACATTAGGTCAAAAGCAAAGGAAGCAATTTCCTACACACAACTAGTTTGAGACCACCTTCACTCTAAACAGCAATGTTATTCCCTGCCCATGTGCCAACTCAGATTCCACCAAGCTAAAAGATATCAGCAATTCCTTGTCTCGTCCATCCCTTTATGTTCAGAGTGATCTTACCTTCTGTCTGCAGTGCCATGGTCTTGTGGCATCACAAACCACTTGCCCAGACGTACAAAGTTTTTGGCCAGCAGACATCTATCAAAACAGAGCGTCAAGATTTATGAAAGTGGGTTAAAGCTGTGCTTCTGCCTTTTTCTTCCTTGTCAAAAATCATATTCATAACAAACACTTAAACACACTGCTGCTGATACACAGCAATCCTGATAACTGCATCCTTTCCTTTAACAAAATTCATACAGCTAACCTTTTTTTTTTTCATCATTGATTACCAACCAAATCATTTTTACCAGTGATACCATGCTGCTACCATGTCATTTTGGTTGCGGGGGGGGGAGGAAGGATAGCATGTTGGAAAGAGGTTTGCATGTGTAGGAAGAGCACGGCCTGGGCAGAAGGAAAATGGTGTAGAGTATGGGTAACAGGAAACTTTAATATACAAACTAGGTTAAAAAATGTTGACTGAAGGTAGCAGTACAGGACCTAAGGAGATGGGCATGAGCGATGGGATAGAGTAGGCTCAAGACAAACTTGAGAGACTGTGTCACCAATATTCTTTTTTAACTTTAAAGCTCGCTTGGCACTAACTGAAAGTTATACCATACGAATGATGTAAAACTATCTAAGGAATAACTGCACACAGCATCAGTGATCATACAGCACAGATCTGAGGCAGATCATGTGATGGAAAACTTGATCATCAGCAGGAAAAGGTCAAACTAGGTATCAGAGCCTAAGGAAAAAAACAAAACAAAACAACAAAAAAACAACAACAACAACAACAACAAAAAACATGTTTACTAGTAGCATTGCAGAATCAACGTCAGTGCCAGTCCAGTGTTAAAAATCTCATATGCTAGTTGTCACATTAAAAAACCACAGCTACCGTGTTATCAACTGTAACAAAAGCACAGAAAAGAAGGACTGGCTATGATCTTGAAGGCAGAAAAATAGCAGATGAAAGTACTAACGAGAAGATTTACATTATCATAGACACAATTAAACTCCCAAGATGACAGGAAAGGGGAAATCTCTAGTACAGAATTTAAAAAATGTCAATATTGTTACAGAAGTCCCAACATCACCTTGAGGACTGATCCTTGAACTGCCCGTCTGTTCTTTGAATAAAAAAAAAATTTTTAAAAGGCACAACTGATACCTACTTCACACAAAACTTATAATCCTCCATGAAAATCCGCTGGTATTATATCAATGTTTGTCAGCAAAGAGTTAAAAAGATAATCCTGCAAAACAAAAACTCCTGCAACACTGACACAACCAACCATAGAATTCATAAACAACAATGCAAACACACACACACACACACACACACACACACACACACACACACACACACACACACACAGCTGGTTCTGCCTGGCTTTAGAAATGAAATTTTCATGGTTAAAAAAGCTGTTACTTTCAAAATGTAACTTTCCTGTTCATTTGTTAAACTCCAAAACATACTTAATTTAAACAATAACAACAACAACAACAAACCCCTCACCGTTCTATCAAGTTGTGAAGAGCTTTGAACAGCAATGTTCGGCACTCGTAGTTCAGGCCACTGTCCTTATCTCGATCCCATGTCCCATGCTCTATTTCTGCAAACAAATACATGATAACTGAAACATGCAGCACACTGAATGTTCACTTTGTGAGGATCTGTGTACAAGTCATTTCATGCACACACACACACACACACATGGACGCACCAAGCAAACCATTAAGATACAAAAAAAAAAAAAAAAAAAAAAGGGGGGGGGGGGGGGGGGGGGGGGGGGGGGGGGGGGGGGGAATTACAACAACAGTGGGCAGAAAGGAAAGAGCAATACAAAATGTGGGTAAAAAGCAAGTAGTACACTTGAGCACCTGTATCACATTGCAACAGATCTCCTCCTTTCAAATAAATTTTTGCAGCAACTTTTCAGACAAATGTCATATTTGTGGGGGTAAAAAATCAGGAGTAGATTTTGTAATCTGAATATTTCCAGCAGCAAAAGAAGAAGAAATAACTTGGAAAACAAAAAGAAGAAATCAAGATGACAACAGATGTGCATGAAACACACTCTCTACCAGAGCACCTCCCGCGTTTTTCATATAGACTGGTTTGTTTATCAAACTTTGTAACACAGCAACTGATACTGATGGCAATTTGGTAAAATTTCATGTTACTTCAAGAGCAGCCAGTGATGGTATCAATCACTGACTCATTCACTCAAGGTTTAATTCAAATCTGTCAGCATCACAGTTAAAGGGTGGGTCAAATCGGACTTAGTATGGTTAATTTCAGAATGATTTTAACTGACAATACGCCGATGTCCAGAATAAGAAAATCCTATAGATTTTGAGGCTAGATGATAGACTGGGTGATTTAGAAGTGTTAGAAATGTGTCTAACCTGACAAAGCTCATACATTCCGCAAGAATGATAATGAATAATGCAAACTGCCATCAACGGCAATGCACTCAGCAATAACAACTCCCCAGTCAAGGGGATTCAGGGACAGCCAAGCAGATCAATACAAGTCGGCACACAGAAAACGGCACACAGAAAACGCGATCCAAAGTGATCACATTTGCTGTGGGCATCCCAAACTGATTACATTTTCTACTAAGGGGAGCAAGGTTGTCATTGCCTTCCCTCCAACCCCACCCTCTCCCCAGTCCATTTTTCTGCTTGAAGCTGATGACTGGTTCCTGTCAATCACAGAAATGGACTCCCCCACTTCCTCTCATGCGGCAGACATCCATCTGTCAGACAAGAGCTGATGAAACAAGCTCTCCCTTTCCAATAGCCGACCCCTCCCCTCTCCCTTCTTCTGGCACGTCATGATGGCAGGCAACCTGGCAGGCAGGCTGGCACAGTAGCATGGAATAAGAGGCCAAGGTGGAGGAGGATGGAGAAGAAAAGGGAAAATTCCCTGCATGCCTGCAGTGGGCCAAATGGGGAGCTAAATTTGCAATGTGGGATAAAACAAGCCCAGCGGTGGGCTGGGGGCTTGGTGCCAGCACACCCTACGCATGCACTCACAGTGGCAGTCTCTCTCCTTTAATCCCGGTCAGCATTCGCTCAGCTGCCTGCCTGGCTTTGGCGCGAGGCTGTGGTTTGACACCATTATTCTTGGCATGAAACAGTTCTTATGCAGATGTTCTTTTTCCTTCCAGCAAATTTTGTACTGTTAACTGATTATCCTATGTTTATTACCATAATTTTCGTTTTTTGTGTTTGTGCCATGTTGCAGGTTTCCACAGATCCATGCTTTCAGTGAAGGAATAAAAACCTTCCTGTATATGTTGTGGTCCTCCAAGACCCAGGTTTTTTCTGAAGGATTAAAACCTTGCCATATGTCATAGGTTTTTGGGTACACATACTTTTCTTATTTATTTTCTGTGGAAGGAATAAAGCTGTCCTGTGTTTTTGTTTCTTGTTTACTTCTATCTTTGTTGATAAAAGCAATTTCTGGTACAGATGTGGGCAATGCTTTTTCTTCAAGTCATGAAATTCTCTTAAGATGCTGCAAAACTGACTCCTCCATTATCAAGCAAAAACCACAACTGTGGGTCATTAAAACTCATGACCTTCAGCAAAGGTTAGTGACTTTCCAGAGCTGATGAAAAAGAATGAGGGCAACTGCCTAATTGATTGATCATTTGAATACCTCTTACCACTGCTTCCATAGTGATCTTGATAGATGCACAGAATCCAGAGTATGTATAGACTTTTAGTCTTTTTGCTGGCCAAACTAAAAGTATGAACTGAGACAATCCTTACAACTATTTCAATCTATTCTGTTATTGCTACATACTGTACTACTTTCGTGATGACACAAACACTGAAACAGAAAACAGCATCTTCAGCAGTGTTGCCCATCTTCCTTCCAAGTCCAACTGAGGATCCGTGTCACCCTTTTCCCCAGAAAATGGGAATCCTTGAGCCAAACATATGGGTCTGATGACAATGTATGGTGGTGCTAGCCATCAGTAGCCATTTAATGCACCTTATTCAACAACAATTGCCAGCTCTGCTCTGCTCTGTGTGTGTGTGTGTGTGTGTGTGTGTGTGTGTGTGTGTGTGCACGCGCGTGCGTGTGTGTGAGTGTATGTATGTGTGCGTGTGCATGTGCGAGACCGAGAGAGAGCTTGTTTCCTTGTCCTAGTAACTTCTTTCCATTAAACATATGGTGTTCTCAGTTTCATGTCCTGAGAATGTTTGAAAGTGAAAATGAAGAGCTGTTCTGTTCAATACTTGTTTTCCCTCAACAGGTGAACATTTTGAGATCAAGACATCTTTCTCCTATAGTGACAAAATTCAGTTTTAAGTCTTCAGCAGATGTTAAAATGAGAAAGCCTATAATGCTGTGTCCACAGAAGGTATGCCAACATCAGTTTGTGTATGTCACTATGTGTACACTAAAGACAAGTCAAAATCAAATATCAACCTACAGCGATTATGCATTCAGCAACAGCCTTTGCCACATACACAGTCACTCTTGTGTGCTGTAGCATTGTAGTAGTAGCAGCTGTATATCTTTTTTCAAATCAGAAAGCCGTTCATTGCCAATTGATTCACATATAAACACAAGTACAATAGTAATTGTCATATAGCAAAAGTCAGTTAATGGGGTGGGGGTCGGGGTGGGGCTGGGATGGGTGTGATGGAGATATTTACGTCTTCTGTGTCGATAAGAGAGTATACAATGAATACAATCAAAGTAACTATATATTAAAGAAAAGTAAGAAACTGATCAACACTCTTCGAAAGACAGTTATCCCACACTCTCTCTGCCTCAAAAGTACTCCTCTTACAAAATTTTTGTTTCTTCCCTCTGTTTCCAAATTCACAAACTAAGGGTGAAAGTCAATTTGCAGATAGATCTCTAAGTAACAACTTCAACTTGTGCAACATCTTTGAGTTGGACTTTGTGCAAAAGTACCGTTTTCACTTACCGAATTTGTCTCCATATCTTCTAAATATTTCACTGTCAACTGGACCTTGATAGTGAATTTTGACCATCGTATTGAAAACATATGTTCACTATTTCCAAAGTTGTAGGTCTATTTAGCAACAATAATGTTTCCCAACTTGTCTCACATCTTTAGTTTCAAAACCATCTATGTCCATCCAGTAGTAAATGGGTACCTGATTCAGTTCAGGCAAGTCTGAAGATGGCAGGGGAGGGATAGCCTCTGCCTTCCATCATGCTGTGCCCCCAACAAGATGAACTTCTACAGCACACAGACTTTTGGCCATTTCATAGGGTCTTTGACCTTAACTTATTAATTATCTGACACCACTACAGAAACCTTGAATGCTGTGGAGACAAAGGAAATCAATGTTTCACTCCCTTTGTTTTATGACCAATGAAGGGCAAGCATTGCACTAGCAAACTCCGAGACGAAATAACCAGTTAGTGAGTTACACAGAATGCTTTATACTACTAGACCTAGACAGATGCTAAGAAACATTGTTGTTACCTCTGTCAAACAGTAGTCACAACACATATCATTAACTGACAAAACAGAATATTGTGTGTAGAAACCCCCTGTATTATTTCACTCTATTTACTCTCTTGTCACTAAATTCTGTGCTTCAAGTGACAGCCAGAAAGAATTTTACAATCTACAGATACACAAAATTCTACACTTACAGCTATTTTCCATGTGTTTACTGGCTGCACTGTTGTCATTTCACTATGCATTTCATGTGATAACCTAAAAAGTTGCACAAAACCTTTGGTTAATTTATTTCAGCCATTTTCCTGATTGCATCATCACACCTCTACTTACCACAAATGAACTTGCAAAAAATCCTCACATTAAAGTCACAACTATTTCATTCATTTCATTCAATCACTGGCAACAAAGTTGTCACTTCAATCAGCACCTCCAGTGGTGACCTAAAAAGCTACACAGAATCCCTATAATTACTAAAGTTTGCCCCTAAAACTACAGTCTGTACCACCTGTAATGACCCTAAAAAGATAAAAAAAAAAAATCCTTGTACCTACACAAATCTACTTTTGTCTGTTTATTGGCCACAGTGTTGTCACTTCACATAGTACCTTCTGACTTGTGAAGCATGATAAAGATGCACAAACATTTTTTTCCCCTTTCATTTATCAATATTGCTGATATTTTAAAAGCGAATGATCCACATTTTCACTGGTCAATTGTGAATGAAAATCCATGCCAACTGCAATATGACATTAACATCTATTTACTGGCGAATTCCCTTTCAAATGTCAATCATCTATGAATACATCTTAATTGTGTGGCTATTTACAAGTTATTTATTTATTTTTTTTTGGGAGGGTGTGGGTGTGGGTGGGGGGTGAGGGTGGAGGTCTCTCATCTTAAGTGTATGTCTTCCCTGCTGAGCAAACTCAACACTGCATAAAAGCCACCTGGGGCCCAAAAATCTCGTCATTAAAAGCCTCTGATAAGAAATGAACCATGACATCTCAGCCTGCGTGTCTACTATGTTAACCACAGCAGCTGATATTATCTGCAAATTTAATACATTTAATGTATCCTCTTTTGAAAGTGAGAACAGAGGGGAAAGTATTAAGTAATAACAAACACTGTGTGTATCTCGGGCTTGTGCATATGATGCAGCCCATCTTTCATTCTCTATGTGAAATTATATGATATATATTATATATATATATATAAAATTGTTTTCTCCTCAGTGACCGCAGAAAGTGGTAATTTGAATCCTCCTCTGCCTTTTCGGTTTTAAGAAGAATGCTATCCCAGAAAAAGGCTGTCTGCCATAACCGTAGTATGTTTGTTGAGTTTTCAAAAAAAACCAACCAAAGGTGCCACCTACGAAGCAAAAGAAAATCATGAAAGAGCAAAACAAGCTACATTTTATTGTGAAAAGTAGAACATATAAAAAGATAAAGACACAAGTGCCGAGGGCCAGTTCTTGGAATCAATCCGCAAGGGACTAAATTACTAAAAACTAATAAATTCCAAGGATAAGTACCAAACACCATTCCATCAACTTACAGAGCAGCTTGGTGTTGCAATGACTGCAAGAAATATTGATTTATAAACAAAGCTTGCTCTTTTGTCTAAGACTGTAGAAATAGGGGGGTGATACGCCTTCGTATCTGCAGTGGTAGATAATTCTGCCTAACTAACAGTATGTGCTTAAGTGGGTGAATGGGGAATAATTATATATATATATATATATATCAAAAGTTGATGGATGACAAGTCATCTCTGACAGACCTTAGCATTTTCAGCAATGTCACGTCTTTTAACACCCCCATTCTAAAGAAAAATAGTTCAACAGATACATCTGATAAAACCAGCTATGCAGACTGAGATAAACAAAAGACATGACGCAAAAGGTGCAGTTAGCATGAACATTTCTGATGAGTGAAAACAGGACAGACAGATGTATTATAAACGCTCCAAGAGACTGTTCATTTTGACTATGCTTTCAGTATTTGCTTCCTTCCATTGGGTCAGATGTGTGCATGTGACCAAAAAACACATTTTCTGAATGACATGATGCCAGAAAAATGAACCAAGAAATGATGCGGACTATCATGACCAAAACCAAGCATAATTTTCACTTCAGATATCACTGGTGGGTTGCAGAGAAAAAAAAAACTGACCACTGTCTGTATCTTGCAATATATGATCAGGATTTATGATGTGAAGGTAAGAACTGGCTTTCTGTCCTTGAGCAATGATTGTACAATGTAATCAAATCAGTCTAATTTTAATATACAAACAGATGACACAATTCACTTGCAGGGACTCTTCTTTTTTGTGTGGTAATTTCATGTCCACCACAAAATCTCAGAAAATAATAAGAGTGAAAACTAAGGAATTCTTCGTCAGCATTTCACAGAAAAGGTATATGGTTAAACTGATCAGATATAAAACAACATTATTGTCTTCATAATATGCTTTATTTTCATTCAGTTTTCAAGCAAAAACAAATTTCAGTCGATGCCTGACCCAACAAATGTACAGTTTTATCATCTGCATTTGCTCAGCTTTTTGTAGAGGACCTAATATCACCCGTCATTTTAAAAAATATTTCTTTGATGTGTGTTGTGTAAAGAATTCTTTCCCTTGCTGATGACATGAAAAAAAAAATCACTTCATTTGTATACAAAAACTTAAAACCTTTAGCTACATGTAAATCAAAAGGACCACATTTGAATTTTGCTCTCGGTATGTTTTTAAAACCTATTAACTAATTAAGTATTGCCAATACTTTGTTGTGATGTAACAAAAAACATGTAAGTTTGACTACCTGACATTAAAATGTCCAACACACCATGTTTGAATTCATCTGTTGGTACTGATGTCAAAACTATCACTTTGTGTGTGTGTGTGTGTGTGTGTGTGTGTGTGTGTGTGTGTGTGTGTGTGTGTGTGTGTGTGTGTGTACATATTTACTGTCATCTTGTACTCACTGCATCAGTATGGCTGACAGGAAAAAGTTAAAAAAGCAAAAAATTCATTATTTCTATGAGCATGACAAGACAAAGTACTCTGAGACTTGTTACTGAGTATCCGTAATTGGCAATTGTCATAAAACTTACATGCTAGCATTATTTTGTTAACTGGAAAAAAAAAGAGCCATGTCTTGAAGCTGTATGCATCTCTATGCAAGCCTTCTGTGTATGATGACCTGAAATTATTTTCCTGTCACAAATTTTGTAAAAACATAAATTGAGTTCCAGCTTTGCGATTTTGTCCATGACATTCTGTCACAACGAACATACTTATAATGTGTGGTACCGCTGTGAGCTTCACTATGGTCACATCATTGTTGTAGCCATTCAGTAAACATTGCAACGAGTTCCTTTCTGCTGAGCTTTGAAAAACCGTGTGTTTTTCTTTCTTGTCATACATTTAATTTTCCAATCCTGACAGCAGACAAAACTACACACTCACATGTGCAGTTCAAGAATCTCAATTGTTTTAAACTGTTTTTTTCCCTCTAAGCAAATTCAACATGCTTGAATACAAGAACTCTTTCACCTAATACCTCTCCCAGGATTATCACAATTATGTTTATGGTGATATTTCAATCTCAAACAAATCAGTGGGTCCCTCTCCAAAGCCACTTACAGAGTCAACAAAATATCCCCCCCCCCCCCCCCCCCCCCCCCCCCCCCTCCTCCTCCTCCCTACATTTACAAAAAATATGAAGATCCCCACCCCTCACCAGGTAAACAGGTCAGGTGCTTCTCAGACCCTTCTTTTGGAAGACTAAAATGTTACACAGTAACTATTTATGAATGAAATCTGCAAACCTTCCATATTTCCATTGGTGTAACATTTCAACATGATCTTCCGTACTTTCCCTATGAATTTGACTCTAAATATAAGCAAGATTCGTAGGACAGATACAGTCCACAACAATGAATATCACTTCTGAATGTTCATGGGAAATTCTCTCTCTGTAAGGGCAGCACTGCAGACTAAAGATCTCATATGGAAATTCTCTCTCTCTGTAAGGGCAGCACTGCAGACTAAAGATCTCAAAGTCAAAGAGAACCATTACTTGGATTTATGAGTCCAGAGAAAAAGGTATCCCTGGAGCGTCTGGCTATGTAGAACATGCCACTATGGTCTGGAAGGCAGTACAAAGAGCTCCAACAGAGAAAACAGACCTTGACATATTGAGGCTTGATCTGCCAAATGCACATGGATCAGTTCCATACAAGATTATTCATCTGGCCCTCAAGTGTATCTTGTCCGAAAAAAAACAAACAAGTACTTCCATGGCTTTTCAGTTATTTTCTCAATGAAGGAATACAAAACAGACCAGATCGATCCAGAGGCAAGCATAAAAATGGGATATGATCTGTAAATTTCTCCAACCCTGTAAGTGTGTCAGCAATGATGAAAGCATGTATGTTAACCATACAAACCTTGGGAATGGATACTGAATGCCCCTCTGAAAGCCTTCATTGATCACAACAGTCCTTTCCACCAAGGAATATGAAACTCACTGAAAGAAAATTGAAACTGAAGCAGCACAGCATTACATGCTGCATCAAGAATAATTTTCACATCAAAGAAATCATGAAGACTCTTCCTGCAGAAAGAAATAGTAGCTGGAACAGCAACATTTACAACAGACAACCAAGCCATTCCAACGATAACACTGACAGAGGAACCAGCCAATAGCCTTAGGAGGTGGTATGGAGACATTTTTCTAAACATTACGATTGGAAGAGAAACCAAGCAAATGGCAAAAGAGAGCCTCAGATAACACTTAACAGACCAGTGTGGCCTCCCTGACAATGGTCTGGATTCTGCAATTCCACTGAACCTAAAGCTACTCTGGCCCCTGTGATAGGATATCAGCACTAGTCCAGTGGAATTAACAGAGGCCAAAACAAAAAATACACAAGGATCCCAAAGCTCAGTGTCCCATCTGGTATTACTGGTGGTGTACTTTTTTGTTGCCAAACAAAAATGAAGCTACCCCTGAAATCCACCCATGAGAGCACAAAACATGTAAAGGAAGGTTGCGAACATGCTTGAGGACTCGAGACACATAGTTGACTAGCTGGAATGAAATAAGGCACACATGGCATTCATAAGGATCTACTTCTTCCTAGATCTATCTCTTGGCCTTGAATTCAAACCTGGCTAAATGTGGAAAAACAATGACCTGTGAGTCTGCTGTGCCAGGGCAAACAATGGAATTTGTCCCAGTTCAAGAACAGCAGCTCTAACCCAGGGAAGGTACACACAAAGACACACCCAAGTTCTTAACCTTTCCCATACTCATGGGTGTGAAATCACCCACACACCCACTTTTTTACCCTGT
The DNA here is from genome assembly GCA_016801955.1 of Conus betulinus. NCBI lineage: Eukaryota > Metazoa > Mollusca > Gastropoda > Neogastropoda > Conidae > Conus > Conus betulinus. Next base: position 135,098 of record JADBJO010002375.1, read on the forward strand.
AACTCAAAGACACTAAAATAAATCTACATCCCTGACACCTCATGACTTTGTCAATAAACCTATGTTTTACATACCAACTGAAACTTGCTCAGTGCATTCATAACAGAAACAATGCTAAACAGACGAACATATAAATGTCATTACATTACCTATTCTTCCATTTACGTAAGTGTTTTCTTACGTCATTGCCTATGCATATCTCTATTCTTTCGTTTTATGTCACAAGTCCTGAAGACTGCCTATGACCAAAATGTTGCCCCCCCCCCCCCCCCCCCCCCCCCCCCCCCCCCCCCTTTTTTTTCCTTTTTTTCCTTTTCTTTTTTTTTTTTCAAATTTTCTGAGCATCTTCAAAGACAGTTTGTATTGTTCACAGAAGATCGCCAGTCAAAAATCTTTTTTTGTCATTACATACAACCATCTGATACTCTGATGGAACAAAAGAATGATTTGATCAACACCGACATGTACATATAATATCACATGGCTTTGTAAAAATTACAGTGGTGTGACACGCTTGAAAACATGTGATTTCATGCACATGCATGCTGAGAGACAAACCATATTTCCTTCACTAACAGTTGGGTGTGTTGGTGTGTGTGGGCGTGGGCGCGCACGAGCGCTCGCTCACCATGTACATGCCTCTTACTTCCCTCTCATGATGTAACGAAAGTCACTGTTCCTTCTTAGAACACACAATTTACTGTACATCCACAACTAATGGAAAGCTTCCTCAGGAAAAGTAAGGTTACATTACACCTATGGCAATACGGTAAAGGCCATGAAATAGCGCAGCGTGTTGGTTTTTAGTGTAAATCTTGGGTTATTGCATACCCACGGTGCACAGGAAGGCTCTGCGCCTTCATAGAAACCATGGGTTACTGTGCACCCAAGGTGTACGGCAGCATGATGCTCCTTCATTGAAAGCATGGGTTACATCATACCCATGACGTACGACAGTGTGTTGCTCCTTCAATGAAAATGAAACCATGGGGTTACAGCACACCCAATATGTACGGCATGCAAGTCTTGGCAATGTACGGGAAAGATTAAAGAGACTGCACATGTGGTTAACACTGCCAGTATAAGTTAATAATAAGCCACCAGAGCCTCCATTAAACAACATTCTATACAGCAGGAGACTAAATACAGTTGGAACAGCTGTGACATTATTCATCTGAGCATGTAATCAGGTTTACTGAATGGAGTTGATTGCTAAGACTATAAGAGTACACAGCAGATCTTCCAGAATGAGAAAACCATCCAGAGATCATCATGAAGAGTTTCACAAGACCATACAATGTGCTCCACTTGGGACCATAGAAATGACTGATCCTGACTGAACTCACAGTGCCATATATATGACAGCAAAAGGGAATAAGCTCACACAGATCTGTAAAATTGAGTTCTAAGTATGTCAGTCTAGCCATAAGCCTTAAGGAATCTGGCTTCCAAGTCCAAGTCTTTGTCACAAAGATGGAGGAAGGTTTGGAAGCTCATTAGCTTATAATCTCATGAAATGGTTTGGAATTTCTTGTAAAAACAGGACAAGAACTCTTTACTACAGGCAGCTGAAAAGGGTTCCAGCAGGATCTGGTCAAGGATGCACAACACGCTTAAAAGGCTTCAAATGGCATAACTTTCCCAACTTACAAGAAGAGTGTGCTACTAGTATAGTAGTAACAAGGGTAAGACATATGTCTAACAAAAACAAACAAAAACCAAGCAACTGTAAATGCTTTGATTCGCTTATCCATCCAGAAGTTGCTGGTTCCAATCCCTGCAGTGCTGGCAGCAGAATCAGGAGTCATGACTTGGATGCGGCCAGACCCCCTTAGAGAGTAGAGTTCTGGGTTGAAACACTCATCTCACAAGGAAAAGGTGGTGTGTGTGTGTGTGTGTGTGTGTGTGTGTGTGTGTGTGTGTGTGTGTGTGTGTGTGTGTTCTTCTCAGAAGACCTACTGTCGTGTACAGCTCTCCATAGTTTCTTTCTATCATAAAATATAAATAACAAAAAACTATCCTGGGTCGAAACAGGTTGACAAGTTCTAAATTCTATGACTTCGCCATGCCCTCAAAAGAGAAATCTGGATCACTACAAAGCAGTTACTTTCACACACAACATGTATTCTTATAGTTCATAAAATGGCCATTTCTTCAGGCTGTATCAAACCAGGCTACAACACCGAGGCTACATCAAAACGTTGTCATGCTCTGTATGCGGGGATTATCTTCAGTCGTGACAAGCTCCCTGCATAACCTCATTAGTCTCCAAAATCCCTTGAACTAGTCGAAGTCTGACTCAGAGTGTGGCTGCCCACGTGGCGGGGTAATCAAAAACGGTCACACAAGTTATGTTCTCATCCCTAGCTGATGCATTTGTACCATAGTGTTCAAGTACTTCGGCTCTTCTGATGATCCCTGGGGTCTTTTAGCAAGGGTACGACAGTAACAACAACAAATTGGCCACTATCCTTGTTAAATGTGAAGATATGACTGGGATCGAAACTACAATTGTTGGTTCAATGTCACTGAGCGCTTTGTTCAAAATTTTTGACTATCAAATTCTGAGGTTCAAACGTGAGTGCCAAATTTTTAAAGAAGGAGAAAAAAACACAATGACTTGCACTTGCAGTATCAACCAAGCAGAAGAATGATTTTGAAATTAAATCTTAACTTAATGATAATGAAGACAGACAGGCCAAGAGCTTGTTCAAAGGTCATAAATTACAATAATGCATTGCCTGGCACTTTCAGACAGAACAGTTTCTTTAAAAGTTGTAAAAGGGCAAATCATGAGGTCAACACAAAAGGAGGGCCTCTAAACTAGGACACTGCGAATTTCCATGAAACGATGTCAAAATAACAATAGTATGGTACTGTCAGCTTTTGTTTTGATGTCCTGGCATTGAAGTCCTTCTTCCATGATCAATCTGTGCTTTTGTTTTGTTCATTTGGAGTCCTGTGGGTCACACTTGAAGCTATCATCACTAGTTGCAGTCTACAATTTTTTTTCTTTTCATGTATTACCAAAGATGGAAAACATGATCATTAAATACAAGACATTTCAGTGGAGAAACGTTCGTCTTGAGCAATGCCCATTCATTTAAGAATGCAACCTGCAACAATGAGCTTTACTACTACTAGGGTTGAACTTGAAGCAGATGATAAAACATTACTGCTTGCACATCTGTGGCTCACAACTGTGACTGGCAGAGGTTTAGAGTGCAATTTTCACATTCAGCAAAAGGCTGGCACCAGTCATACCAACTTCTTAGGGGTTAAAAAAAAAAAAAAAAATTTTTTTTCAACCGTAATGGGTAAGAGTGGAACATGCAAAAGACGTTAAAAAACAAAACAAAACTAGACAATGGTTCAGGGCATCTGTTTCACATCGCAAAATAACAGATTTGCAGCTTTCTTACACACTTCAGTTAGTTTTCATTCATACTTCATGTTATTGCTAGGAAAAACATCAGGGAGTTGGGTAGCTTTTCAAAGATTCTGAACAGCAAAAAAGAGGATATCAGCTGGGGGAGAATGGAAATCAGCTGGGAAAAAAAAAAAAAATCAGCTGTGAGAGGGGGAAAAAAAGGAAATCATCTGTAAAGATGACTTGCCCGTTGCATGCCTGACACAATTTTCAACATGTGCATTTGGCATGCAGTTTTAAGCTCTGCCTGCATTACTTTTATGGAATGCAAAAATGCATCATATTTCATTTCAGAAATCACTGCACAATTCATTGCATGATAATGCAACAGCTGTCTACTTTTCATAATGACAAGAGAGAGAGAGAGAGAGAGAGAGAGAGAGAGAGAGAGAGAGAGAGAGAGAGAGAGAGAGAGAGAGAGAGAGAGAACCACCAACCAACCAAGAGACAAACTTTTAGCTTTTTATATTTAACTCTAATGTCTAGACTTCATCAAGTTCATGCCCTACAATGGATTCTTCCTTTGGAAACGACCCAAATACATTTAATTTCTTTGAAAACTAGCCAGAACACCATATGCAACTTCACTTTCAATAAGACAAAAAATTCAATTTAAAATTTGACCTAAAGCATGAAACTGTGTCCACAGCAGGAATTTGAACAAGGGTTTAATTTTGATCAAGCTAGTATTTTGATCAAGTTAGTATTCTAATAATAATGGCAGTTAAAGTCTCAAATAAAAAAAAAAAAAAAGGCATTCAATGCAAGTGGAAATTATGAAGTTTACTTGCCTGATTTTTTTTTTTTTTTTTTTTTTTTTTTTTTTTTCAAAATATTTTTTCATTCAAATGTCCCAAACAATCTTTAAACAAGTGATCCAAGGTCTTATGCACTTTGGACATTTTGAGTTATATGAAAATGACATGGGCAGTGTGGTACTTGAGACAAAATTTAACAAAATGCTTCAAATTCTAATCCATGACAAAGCAAACATTATCCATCTTCTTCTGACATTTGCACTTTTGTGGGTTAAAACTGATATAACGACACTGTATCCATAAATATCACTGTTAGACACTGTACCCATAAATATCCAATGTGTGTGCATAACTTTTCATGCAAATTTCATTTCGTGACATTCAACTTTAAACAATGTTAGTAAAACTGGTAATTTAACAGTACAATTATAACTTACTGCAGTCAAATTATTATTTTCCAACATCAAAGGAGCAGATGTTTTTTTCACTGTAAGACCAGAACACTATGATAATATTTGAATATTTGCAACTTACAAAGTTACTTTTCTTGTGAATATGTTTCATGGAATCGGCACATTTTTCATCCATGTACAAATGTAAATGAGTGAATTGTAAGAAATCTGCATATATGCCTTCAAATGTTTCATTCTAGTGCTTACTTGCTGAATATAGGTGACACGTCAATGAGAGGTGAGGAAATGACACTAAATTTCTTGTGAATTACTTATGAACAAAGAGATTGATTCAATGATCATAAACATTGTTAAATGCGGGAAAACCGCAGCTCTTCAACAAGTTATGACTGATAAACATAATTTAAAGATACTGGGAAATATCTGAAGCTTTGGGCTAAAGAATGCCTACAGAATCAGTTTTTCTAACAGGACCTACATCAGTACATGATTTCTTTTTAGGTGTGCATGGAAGTTACCTATATACACTAATAGAGACAAACCATGAAAATTCGAGTCTGTATGCGTGTTTCAAGTTTTAACATTTTCTTATTGATAACAACATAAAGAAAGGTGGTCATTACAAAAAAAAATAAATAAATAAATTAAAAAAAATTCAAAAGTTGACATTTTTTGAGTGTGTTTATAACTTCATTTTTGAGCCATATGAAAAACAAAAATCACTTTGGATCCTGCATTACTCATTTTCTCTGTTAAGAGAATTCTGACTTGTATTTTTTTTTTTCTGTGGAATACAGCCAGCATACCAGTTTTACCTAACAGTAGTCCGTCTGTTGACAGTGTAATCTAGAAAAAAGGTACGTGTTAGTAACTTCACATTTTGTGCTGACTGTTAAGTACATTTGCTGCACAAAAGAAGTGCACTCCAGAGCTTTCTGCTTTTGTGATTAAGACTTTTTTCAGCAGCCCCCCCCCCCCCCCCCAAACCCCCCCCCCCCCCCCCCCCCCCCCCCCCCCCCAAAATTATGAATGAGCACATTTGTACATCCTTGTAAACTTATGAACACAATCACAGTTTACCATTTCTTATTTAATATCATACACAAATGGTTTATGTAACAAAGTCATGAACATAATTCAGGTTTCAGTCTGTTTTTGTAAATTTGAGCTTGTTCGTTTCTGAAATATGCTTTACAAAGAGGGAACATTACTTTTTATTGATGTGGAAAACTGGAACAGTTGGTGATGGCATGCGGAAAAGATAAACTTTTTTTTCCTTTATAAAAATAAAAGAAATAAAAAAATTCTGACTTGCCTTCAAATATCCAAAGAATGTTAAATGATATCCTTTCTTACATTTAATGCAAGAGAAAATGTATTCACTGCTGGTGTAAGAATACTGTTCTCTGACCCATTCAAATCTAACCATAAGTGGTTATTACCTAGGAAATTCTTGCATTATTTTGTGACACTGGTGACTGTATTTCCAATTCTTTAATTCATTTTCGAAAATTTGGGAGAAATCATAGAAAAAACAAAACAAACAAACAAAAGACTGTGGATCATTACACTAGACTTTTTAAAGCTCATAATCAGTGTACAAGTACTACAACACTATAATACTACAGATTGCAAAATAAACCTTCAATGTCATAAAATATGAGACACCTTTCTGTGCTTCAGGGCAACTTGCACCTTCAAGTCCCATTTAAATTGTAACCTGATCTTAATCACAATGTTCACATGCAGATCTTTTACCTTGAGTCACATAGTGGAAAGGTGCATGCTATAATCCTTACTGGTAGGACTTGGTAAGACATTCCCAAAATTAGCCATACAAATTATTTTCAAAAAGCACCAGTATGAATCAATGACATTCTGCCTCGGCTTGAGGCTGTGTCGGGCCAACTGATATAGGCTAGAAGTAGAACACCAAGGCTACATCAAAATGTTGTTATGCTTTGCATAGTTATGTGGGCATTGTCTTCAGTTGTGACAAGCTCCTAGCATAACATTATCAGTTTCCAAAATTCCCCGAAGTCGGAGTGTGGCTGCCCACGTGGCGTGGTATAAAAAATGATGATCACACATGTAATGTTCTCATCCCCAGCTGATGCATTTGTACCATTGTGTTCAAGTACTTTGGCTGTTCAGTTGATCCCTGGAGTCTTTTAGCCAGAGTACAAAAAACAACAACTCAAGGCCATTTCAAAACTAGCCTTGCATTATAATAAAAATCAAAGAGCACCAGTATGACTCTATGCCATCTGTTTGTAACTTCGGCTGAAGTCTTTCACACATAGTTATTTGTCAGCAAAAAAAAAAAATTGAATGGATTCACCATTCTGATTTGTTTTTCAACCTTTTCAGCTCTGCCTCACTTGCTCTCTCTTGAAAGCAACCAAACATTACAATTTATATATAAGAAGCCAGTTTGTTTTCCATGACAGTGCTGGATCATGTTACTGCCCCCTTCCACAGTGCATGTTTGAATTGGATCCGACTCCTCTAGATCTAATGATCTGCTGCCAGTGCCACTTGAAGAATTCCACAAAGGAAACAAATTCTTTGGGCTGATTGTTGGCAATTTTAATCTTGCTGAAGCTGACTCCAATATCACTGCCACAACTCTAGATCAAATACAGATCTGGAACAGAATGTTTTAAGTCTCAAGACTGGGCACACCCCAGTCACAATCATGCTCAACCTCCAAAGTTTGATGCTTCCCAGCAGATAATCTTGATCACACTTGATCTAAAAACAATTGGTAAATTTTCCCAAAATTGCCGCAAATATTGGGAGAATGACTCCACGTTGTCCAACACCCAGTGGGCTAACGGAACCCAGTTGGGAGTGGGCTCAATTCAGTAGCCATCCACTACAGGACTGCATCCTTCCCCATACTGGGCAATAGGATTCAATCTCCCAATGGCAATGAAACAAAGCAATCAATAATCATCACAGCTTTCCAATCGTTAGTTTTCACCAGCATGACCTGGCCAACCCCCACCTGTTCATATAGCCCAAGTGGGAGTCTCTTTCAGGGATACTAAGTGTGCTGTCAGTCTGGTTTATTCAGATCAACACTTGCATATAGTGAGTCAACACTAGGTCACAAAGAATTCGATTTTCAATATATAATTACAGCCCAGAAATCAAAAGTCACAGTTTTGAAAAAAAGAAAGTTTCAATTCCTTCTTTTAATTTCCCTCAAGAGAAGAGTGGATATATGTCTCCAAATCTATTCTTGAGAAATGGTTTTAAACTGTGATGTCAGTATCTGCATATTATTCTGATGGCTTTGACCAAACTTTTAGTTTGTTAGGTGCTATAAGCGATGAACCAGAAGCAGGTCAGTATTCTGTGCTATGCACACTCATGAATTCTAATTACTTAACATGCCTCAAAAGAAAATGTAAGATCGTGAAACCACTCTAACCCCCATCTCCCTCCCCTAACTACAAAGACTTAGACATCTCCTTAAGAATTCAATACCATCTTTGTCAATCCATGATTCTGTCAGTTTTGGAAGCTTTTCAAAGCTTTTAACACTATATTATCAGTTTATCTGTTGTCACAATGGATAAGAAAAATGCACCCATGTCTTCATAACATTTAAACTTAAAAATTCAAGCAGCTCTGAGGCGGTGGGATAAACTTAGCAAGCATGTTTGGGTCGTGAAAAGCAGAGACAGACTTTCAAAATTTATCTCTAGTTGTTCGCTTTATATAAGAAGTCAGCCAGACTGCTGATGAAAGCTATGCACACAGCAAGTAGCCTTCTTTAACTGAGTGAATTGTTGAGTCTGGTAGTCATTATAACAATTCTTGCTTTAAAGATTAATGTGTAACTAGCAACTGGAGAACTACTCATACAGTTACAATAAATAAAAAGTATAAAGTTGAAAAATGGTTGACCTAACCTCTACAACTTGTGTCAAGGCCAGGTCAAAAACTTTACAATGATACAATATCTTACAATTTTTATCAAGAATAATTCACTGTGATACTGCAAAAGTAATTAACACCATCAGAAAACACTTAAAAAGATAAATCTGGCTTCCTTTTAATTGAGCTGAACATAAATGTTATTAAACAAAAGAAAAACAAAAAAAAAAAACCACACACAAAACAAACAAACAAAAAAAAAAACACCCCCACCTTATAAGAGCTGTTGACTATAGATGCACCTGGCCCCCCACCCCTAGGCCCCTCGACCCCCCCCCCATGACCAATACTACCTCATTTCTTTCAAATAAAATAATGAAAAAGAAATGGCAAAAATCAAGGCTTAATTAATTAATTAAAAAAAAAAAGAAACACACACACACACACACACACACACACACAGAATATCAGGATGAATCAGTGGGGGCTACTTTCTAACACAGGTCCCCCCCCCCCCCAAAAAAAAAAAAAAAAAAAAAAAAAAATTATCATACATCACATTACATGTGCGGCATCAAAAAATGGACAAACCACACACATCACGTTTGATTAAATTTCATTAACAGGCAGCACGATGTTCATGCATACACACGTTTGTGATTATTAGGAATAATAAATCTCAAACTCACCTCTCAAACATTGGTCTGATGAAAACAAGTCGTTCAGAAAGACCGGCTGATCACCGTACCAGAACACCCATAACTCTTTGTTATAAGACAACAGGTCGCTGGGATTTTAACCGCTGCTCTGAATGCCTCATAACACGGCGCCAGACACACAGAATATTGTTCTGAAGACATTTTGTGTAGGCCACAAGCACGGGGTCATCAACTGGTCACCCCCACGTTCTCCGCTGTCAGTCGACGCCATTTTATTCCGCAAATGTCCGTCTGTAACAAAAAACAAAAGCTTTCAATTTAGATCTACTGTCCAAAATCATCAAGCATACGTCTCCTGGCACGCCGAACCAAACAAATCGCCCTATATCCTTCACTTAATGATTCAATGCAGATCAATAACCCCCTCATTCGAGTCATTTCCGAACAGCAATAAAAGGAACACCGCGCACCAGGTGACAGAGGATCATACGCATAAAATCACATGTTTACCAACGACTTCAATCAGTCAAAGCACCTTCGAGAAACACGAATATTACGTTGAATGGCATGACAAACATCACTGTAAGAAAAAGTCAGGAAATCTGCATTCCACAGCATTACATCCCTGACAATAGCTTCACAGATAAGAGGCCTATTTAAAATCATAACTTACCAAAACGAAGAGATTGGTGTAGCAATCCTCCAACGTACACCCGTTTCCAGTCGGATTTGGGTGACTCATGGTCACTCCATGTCTTGTTCACACCACTGTATATCCAACTATGTTGCTATGGCACACAGCTGACCATAGATTCAGAAAATTTTGATCATTATAGCTGCTCAGCATAATATGGCGACACACGATAATATGGCCGCCACTCAGCGCTGCACAACAAGGCGGTAGGATTACTCTCAATGATTGGCCAGCTTCAGTCACATGGTCCTTGACCTATTTCTGCACAAAATGGCAGCTGGCATCTGACCGCAGGACAGAGACGAGTTGGGAAGTCATTCATTATGGTCGAGAAGTAAAACACCGACCCGGCAAATGGAAAATACCTAACATAAAATGACGAATATTATTTTCACTGTGATCTACATCATTGCAGGAGTCTGGGTTCTGTGCTGGTAAGTTGTGCTATGGCTCGTAACAAAAGCAGTTCATTCTCAAGATTCTGAAAGTGAAACGAACATACGACATCTTAAGGTATAGTGATTTTAGTCATCAATTCTGTTGGCATTTCAAGAAAAGATCAAAAGTTTAAAAAGGAATGTGATTTTCAGCACGGTTGCAAGCTCGAGTCGGTAGGCATTTACATGAACGACAAATCTGATGGCATTGAACTGTACAGCACAGATGAGATTGGGAGACTGGTGAGACCTACGCCCCTGATGACAAAAGCGAACTTCAACTGAGAGCTTACAATCAGTATTTTGATCATGCTCGTATGAAAATGGAAAAAAAATGGAGGTGGGGGAGCAGGGAAGGACTGAAGATCACAGTAAATTCTATTGTTTAGGATGCCTGTAAGAGAGAGAGAGAGAGAGAGAGAGAGAGAGAGAGAGAGAGAGAGAGAGAGTTTTGTGATGTTGCATCCAGGTGAGGGCATTGAAATCAGTTGTCCAGTAGCCTAAGCCTTGGCAACGGTCAGCAGTAGGAGGAGTGGTGTGTGGGAATGTTGTTTGTTCATGGTTGTATCTTTGAAGTGATCATGTTGAGTTGCATCAGCAATGTCTACATTTATCCCTGTAAGAGAAGATAATCATTTGACTGGTAGAAGCTCAATGAAGGATTCAAAGAGCTTCTTTCTGCCTACAAAATTCTCCTCATACAAGCATAAAAATGTAGTTATAGCTGTTGCCTTAATATGGTGATTCAACATGCTGTTCCATTCATTGATTGTTCTTAGCCTGAAAATGAAAGGGGAACTTCCTTACTCTACGCTAGTGTCAAAAGGACTAAGAAATAACAGGAATGATTAAGAAACAAATTAGACATCAAATTTCATTCAAAACCAAAGTCATGCTAAGAAAGATCAGGAATGATTAATGAACAGCTTACCTAACATACATTCGAATCCAAAGTTATCAACATGTATTCAAATCCAAAGTCATTAATGGCTCTGTTTATTATATCTGTAGTGGTAGTGCTGGTAGTATGACCAGATTCTGGAAAAGGTAAGTAATATTGTAGGATAGGTGTGTATTATTTGTGACTGTTCCAGAGTCAGTTGAAGATTATGTTAAGGAGTCCATGAAACATTTTGCAGGACAGGTGTGCTACTTTCCCCTTGAGAATTGATCCAGTTTCTGATATTAGATGAATGTGTAAGTGGCCTTTTAGTTTTATGCCAAGGGATGTATATATCAGTATTTGTAAGCATCTGATTGGAGGAAACATACTTCCAAACAAGCATAAACACAAAGATGATAGCTCCAGTTGAATATTTGTAAGTGCTCATATGTGTGTATGCATGTGTACACTTCAATGTGTGTGCACATTCATGTGTATGTGTGTCTGTGTGTGTGTGCATAGCCCATTGAAGAGTGACCTGCATTTTCTAGATGTTAGGCGGCCAAACTTCATCAGGTTGAAAAGTCTGCTGCATTTAGGGTAGCCAGCTGCTGGTCCAGTGGAGGGAGAAAAAAGGAAAGGCAAGAGAGAGAGAGAGAGAGAGAGAGAGAGAGAGAGAGAGAGGAAAATGAGGAGTTGTGAAGGGGAATGAGGGAGGGAAGTGGCGAATGTTGTTACCAGGTGTAATGTACATTCCTTCCATAAAGAGGTAAGGCATAACCCAGTTCCGTACAGTACAGGATGAGGCTTACCATGCATTGAGAAGGCGATACATACACTAGAGGTAGAGAGGTGAGGAGAGACATAGAGACTTAGAGAGAGAGAGAGAGAGAGGGGGGGGGGGGGGATGAGGACAGTAGGGTAGGGAGAGCAGATCTGGTAGTTTTAGAGAGCGTATACATATACAGGCAGTCTTCCTTTCTAGGAGTCCGACGAAGATGCTGTGACAGCACCTCTGGGAGTAGGTTACACTGAGGTTTCATAGAATGTGGAAACAAGGTGGACTTCCTGTTCTAAGTGTGGTGACAGGGGACATCATAAGTGAGGGAGCTGCCTGGCATTTGCTTATATGGTGACAGCTCGTAAGGAAGTGGCAGCCCTTGATGATACAACATGGTTGCAAGGTGGGCTTTCGTGCCAGATCTCCAATAGGGCTGCTCCAGCTGGAACAGCGGGTCCTCAGGTCTGGTGGTCTGACAGTGGAACTTTCTGAATACCCATCTTGCAGTTCGTCTCTGCACTTTTCTATGAAATCAATGCTGACTTTGTCCAGAGTCTGGTGCTGGTATCCATGCAGAATATAAACCATCTCCAGAGTGTTTTTGCTCTTTGTCATGTGCAGGGTGTTACTTTTGCTTCGTTGAAATGGTATTTTCCACTGCTTTTCCTAGGATTCAGGTTTCTCCAGGTCTTCTTGAAGTTTATTCTGATCCTGTGAGTTGTTGATGCTCTTGTAGCTCACTGTATCATCAGCCAGATGGCAGGTACAAGCATGTTAGTTTGTGTGTGTGTGTGTGTGTGTGTGTGTGTGTGTGTGTGTGTGTGTGTGTGTGTGTGATTGTGTAAATGGACATTTTTGTAGTTGTATACATGTGTATGTTTGAAGCTATACATGTACATGCATGTGTGTTGGATGTTAACTCAGGTCAGAAAAATGAATTTTATTGCTCTGTAATTAAACAAAATGATATTTTTCAAATGTGATTGGTCGCAGATGTAGACAAAAGATGCAGTGGTGTTCCCATTTCAGCAGACTTATTTACATGTATCAGTTTCCATGAGAACTTTCACTTGAAGATGCGTAGTTATCTTCTCTTTGCATACTCTGAAAATCATTAATATTCATATTCAGCAGTACAAGAATGGTTTGAACAACTCTACTTATGCTCGGAACCAGTCAGCGTTGAAAACTGCAGATGTCACTGAAAAAAGATTTTGATTTGGGGTTCTAATAAGACCACAATGAATTGGGCAGCAATTACAACTATGGTTCTGATTGGTTATATATAACAGCAGTATCTGTCTGCTAGCAGACCATGGTCTGCATGCTGCTGTGTTTGATGCTGTGTGTAGAGTACACATAGAAAGAGATCATGTAAAAAGCAAGAGTAGTGCAAATCGGTCATATATCCAGAGTTGTTGCAAATACATGCTCTCCATCCTGTGGTCCCCCCAAATCTCGTAGAAAATGTGCAGAGATTAGATTTACTTAACAAATGGTGAGCTGAAATGAAAATGAATTTTGAGAGAGAGATCAGACTGATTAAATTGCCTATAAGCTACATACTACTAGTAATAGAAGAGCGGGAAGTGACACGATTGACACTTTCAAAAGTAACTCAAGGTTATCATGATATGGAATCTACTGACTCTGTGTTCACCCTTAGCGAGGGTTGGCACATAGGATGAGACAGCAAAGAGAGAAAGAGAGAAAGAAAAAAAAAAGCATTATTTTACCTGTATCGGTTGATCAATACTGATCTACATGAATGGACTGTAAACCAAATTATCCAAGTGCTGAAAATGGGGGGAAAGGGGGTGGTGGTGGTGGTGGTGGTGGGTATTCAAACCTTTAAGATTTTCAATTATCTAGTTGATATGATTCCTTAAGCTTTCTTCAAATCAACAAGTTATAATCAATCAAAAACCAGTGTAAAGTATTTATTGAATATATCTGTAATTATTGCGTAGTTAAGTACTTAAAAAATTGCATTTAGGACAGAAGTGCACTAAGTAGGAACAAATTACCTTTCAGTGTCATATAATGCACCACAGGTAAGTGTTGCAGTCTACAACCAATTTACAATACTAACATCATACTAGCAAGCAAATAAACAAAACAGACAGACTGACTCACACACACACACACACACACACACACACACACACACACACACACACACACACACACACACACACACACACACCCCCAAAAGAAAAAGAAATAAAGAAAAAACTCCCTCATCTCCACTCACAAAAACCATGTTAACAGAATTTTGATAGGTGGGAATACTTAGAAAGCTTAAGGCATGATTAAGATGCACAAACCACTGTGCCGCAGTGGTTAACATTGCAGATTGCTGGCTTGGGTGTTGATGGTTTGATTCTCATCAGAGCTATTTTACCTGTGGGGTTGTTCAACTCTAGCCAGCTCCTACCCAGAGTTGAGTAACTTGCTATAGGGTCAATGGGGAGACTGAAAACACAGAGCAGGCTATCATCAACTTAATACATGGGTCTCTGAAGTCTTACTCAAATATACTGACCAACACAGGGGGTGTCTGTATCTCTTATACCTGGTGGATATTGGGATTAATTTTGAAAGCAAGCGTGCAGTGCAAAACTGTCACGTAGTCTCTGACAGGAATAGAAATCCATAGCATCCTTTTCATCATTCTCATCACTCATCATTAAAAAAAAAAAAGTATCTAATTCCGTGGCCCTTCATGCCCTGTTCTTGTGGTGAATTCAGTTTCGATTTCTTCTTCATAGCTCTGCCCTTGGTGAGTTTGTGGAGGTTGTCAGTATGGTTAGTTCTTAGGAGGTTTACTTGTACGGTTGTGGTAGCACCCTACAGAGGGGGAGGCAAACTCAAGCTTGCTGTGTGACCAGGCAGTTTCTGTAGACCTTCTGAATGGGGCTTGGTAAGTGGTGTCCTGGGTATCTTGGATCCCAACAGGCACCACTGAGTGCCACCAAAGTCACTCAGCAGTAGTTCAAAGCCTCGTCTGATGGATTGCTTCATGATGATATGGTATCTACTGCTCCTTGGGGATTGTGGGTGTTTAATGACTGTGATGAGACAAACCAGGATGCATGTGTGAATGGGGAGTCGAAGTAAGCGGTGTGGAAGTAAAATTAGTAAGGCCACTGACATGGCATGACTGAGGGTGGCTGGAAAAAAAAAAAAGAATAAAAGGTAATGATTAATGATGGATAAGGCATCACAAAACATTGAGCTTGATATTACAACAGGCACTAAAACCACAGTTAAATACTGTTATGCAGATGGGACTAAACGCTCACTGTTTAGGTAAATCCCTATCTGTCTGATTTTCAGTATCATCAACTGACAGTGGCATTGAAATTGATACATCTATAGCCAGTGATAAGAATTAAGTTCTGATAACTGTAAATCCTTGAAACAGCCTCCTCAGTCTGGTCAGCATCGTTTGCCAGAGTGTGGTAACAGTTAATTAGAACCCTGTCTGATTGCTTTGACACATAAGGAAATATGTTTTGCTTTTGCATGCATGTGCACTGAAATGCGAAAGGGTGCTCAGCAAGCTCCGAGAAAGAGTAACACTGAGCAAAACGTGCGTGTACAGTTACTACAAGTGTTTGCATTCTACAGCAGAAAAATGAAAGCTGTCAAGTTGCTGGATCAGTAGATGATTTGTGTGATTGTGAGAACCCATGACGAAGACTGATTTTGAACAGTAGTGGTCAGTCAGTGCACAGCAGACTGTTGAACAAGCCTGAATGTATTTTGGAACTCAGGGACAAAATGCGTTCATCGTCAGGTAAATGATGCGGCCAGAATAAGATCTTTTGACACACTGACATCACACGTCTGATGAATTTAACACATTTTGAGACTGATCAGTAAAAATGATCTAGAAATTTGAGCTACTTGTTTAAGATTCGTGTGTGTGTGTGTGTGTGTGTGTGTGTGTGTGTGTGTGTGTGTGAGAGAGAGAGAGAGAGAGGGGGGGGGGGGGGAGGGGAGAAAGAGAGAGAGAGAGAGAAGAATGGGGAGTTTCAGAGTAAGCACACACAAAAAAATGAAGTGTTCTTTTAGCTGTCTTAAAAGATGAGAGTGAAAATCTTGACAACAGGTTACTAAATTCAAGTAGGTGTCAGAAATATTCCTTGATGTAATTACACAGTCAAAAACACACACCATTTTATATTTGACAGTATCTCCTAAAAAACAGTTTTGATGGTATCAACAGAAATAATAATGCAAAGTAGTTAAGTTGAAGTTTTTTTTTTTTTTTTTTTTTGGTGGTCAGTTGTGACATGATTATTAAGACAAAGTAAGACTGGAAATCTACCCGGTCAGTGAACTGAATCGAGCAAGATTAGGTGCTGAAGCTGTAATAAAGGGATGCAAATCAATGCAATTTTGACTGTGCAAATGAATAACAGTAACTTTGTCCACCATTACATTTCACATGGTTCTTCTATCAACTGAATGAGGACAGCTTGCTTTAGACCTTTTGGAAAATAACAATTTTCAAAGATCACAATATGGAGTGAAATGAAGACTGCAGATCTGTGTAGGCTGATTGATGACATTTATGGGATTTTTTTTTTTTTTTTTACTTTTTTCTGCATCTCTCCACAACAGAGGTTATGTCTTTTATCAGCTGTCTGTTGCTTTGAATGTCCATGAACGAGGTGACTTACGACGTAGACTACACCATTGTTGAAAACAAATCAAAATACAGACAAGAGCATAAGGTGCAAGTGCCACTTATTTTGATAAACAGTAAAGAACAGGCAGATGAATTACATGTTCTTGAGATGCCACAGACAAAAAGACATAAAAATGCACACAACAATAATCCCCAGGTTACAGGCCTGTTTGAAAAAAAAAACATATTTGTTGAAAATATACTTGTTTGTTCCATACATGTTGTTTGTGTCAAAATAAGCATTATTTGCGCCTTCGAGGAGGATATATATATATATATATATATATATATATATATATATATATATAGAATATCTATATAAATTATGCATATATATATGTTTTAGCTTGTCCATGAGCCAAAGCTTATTTGAAATCCCCTGAAATGATTTTAAATGGAAAGATGGAAGTTTGGCCAAGAACCAACTCATTAAATATTGTTGTGAATCGGCGTCGGGGTCAGGATCGCAGGTTAAGGTCCAAGATCTGTTCATCAAGACAGTTCAGCAACTCCTGAATCACTTTCTACGAGTCATGACTGGAAGATGAAATGCGGCTGTATGAAATTGTGTGGGGATATCGGTGAAGACTGGATGTGGGGGTCTGTTTGACCATAGAAGATGTTTGATTTTAAAAAAAAAAAAAACTTCTATAAACACACAAAAAAAAAAAAAAAAGGGTACATTCAGGATCTTTTTTTTTGGGGGTGGGGGTGGGGGTGGGGGGGGGGGGGGATGGGGGAAGCTGTGAACCAGTTCAAACTCGAAATTTGCCATGGATCTTGGACAAAGGTGCATGTAAGAAAAAGGAAGAAAGAAAGCTTCTAAAGATCAGTGGATTGACATGGAGACTACATGTAAAGAAAAGGAAGGATGAAAGCTTCTAAAGATCAGTGGATTGATGTGGAGACTAATGTCTTGCTGCATGACACTTTGACAGGTCACAAGGTGGAGTGACTGGTCTCACAACAGCACTGTACTGTCTCAGTATCTTCATTGTGACAAAATATCATAAAAGAAGGAAAACAGAGCAAGGTCATCAAAAACAGAATAGAATGAGTAGAAGGCAGTTAAGACTGTCTTCATTGTCTAGATTCATTTTTGTTTTTGTTCTGGAAACGTGAGCATTCTCATTTCGTTTTCTCTGTTTTTCTATCTGTCTGTGCCTGTCTGTGTGTCCATGTTTGTCTGCATGTGTTTGTGTTTGTCTGTGTGTGTGTGTCTCTCTGTCTCGGACTGTCTGTCTCCTTCTCCCCCTCCTCTCTCTCTCCCCCTCCCCCTCTCTCTCCCCCTCTTTTTCTCTTTTCCTCTTTTTCCCTCCCCCCCTCCCCCCTTGTGTGTGTGTGTGTGTGTGTGTGCCCCCTCGTGTGTATGCATGCATGCATGTGCGTGTGTGTGTGTGTGTTCCTCAGAGAGAATTCTGAGATTTGCCGTTGGTAGATTTTTGCAATGTCTTCAATCCCACTGTTACATCTTCTTTACAAGTGCAAGCTTTTTTCCCCTAGAAAATCTGGTGATTAGGTCCTGAGTATAGGGTGTGTGTAAGAGAGCATGTGTGTGTGTGTAAGAGCGTGTGTGTGTGTGTGTGTGTGTGTGTGTGTGTGTGTGTGTGTGTGTGTGTTCCAATCCAAGACAGAGCTTTGTGTGTGTGTGTGTGTGTGTGTGTGTGTGTGTGTGTGTGTGTGTGTGTGTGTGTGTGTTTTCCAAGACAGAGCCTTTTTTCCCCCTAAGGTGGTATCAGCCTTGAAAGGGTCTTATGTGGTTGGCTGGACAATAATGAAACTAAAACTGACAATTTATGTGTATTTGTCATCAGATAGATCTATATGTTTGTGGCCTCTTGCCAGAAGGAAGGCACTTAGTAAGTAATGTTAGTACACCTGATTCTGGGAGTTTGCTATTCTTGTCAGTGCAGGCACCCCGCAGATGTAACAACAGCAGCAGTACCGTGTCTTGTGTGTTGGATTGTTGCCTCATGGTGACCTGATATTGATGGCTCTTTGTGGACTGCTGGTGCTGGGACTGTGATAGGCCATACTTGGGTGTGGCTAGCTGTGGGGAAGCCTGACTTGAGCTGGATGGGAGTAATGCCACTGAGGATTGCACAGAACACGCACACACACATGCATACACACACACACACACACAGTGACATACACACACACACACACTCACACACACACACACACACACACACACACACACAGTGACATACACACACACACACACACACGCACACACACATACACACACACACACGCACACACACACACACACACACACACACACACACACACACATACACACTCTCTTACACACACACACACACACACACACACACACAGACACACACACACACACACACACACACACACACACACACACACACACACACAAGAGATGAGGTAAAACCAGCCCTGTTCTCCCCCATACACACACACACACACACACACAAGAGATGAGGTAAAACCAGCCCTGTTCTCCCATAGTCCTTTCGACTGCATCCTGGTTGGAAAACCCCAGACTGTCACCACGGTCGGTCTTATGTCAGACAAGTAGCTGCCAGGGGGAGGAAGTGTGCGCAACCACCGCAGGAAGTGATGAGACAAAACTGACATGGGTGGGGGTGGGTGGGTGGGGGGCCTCTACTCAGGAAGTCATCGTCCGAAATGGATACATCTGAATGCTCATGCTCATGCACTTTATTTGTAAGGGCAGGATACAAGGGTGTTATTCCATGGCGGTGCGGTAAACAGGACCTCTCGACTCCCATATGTGCACACAGGGTTTTTGAAATGCTAGCTGTGGTGGTCCATGGAGAGATTCAAAGAGTTCAGCGAAAGAAAAAGAAGTCTTGCACAGGCATTATCTGCTGCTTTTGACAGAATGGAAGGGGAAACAAGAAAGGGGGGGGGGGGGGGGGGGGGGGGGGGGATGAATGAGTACCACTCTATGGGGAGAAGGGGGGGAAGGGATGAAAAGAACTTATCTCGAAAGACGACATACTGTTTCTTAGATGAGCTCCTATTTGTTTCTCTTTTTTTCTTTCCATACCTTTGTTTTATTAATTTTTTACAATAGTAAATTAAAAAAAGAAGATTTTTTTAAAAATAAAAGTTACAGGCTTATGGCAAGGCTGTTGATGAAGAGAGGCAAGGAGTGGGGTGGGCGGAGAGGCAGGAGTTCAAAGGGAGGAGTGGGAACTCAGTGTTATATGTTCGCATGCACATATAAGCATGAGTTTGTGTGTTTACTTCAGTTATAAGCGTTAGTTGTTTTAAAAACAAAAACAAAAACAAACAAACAAATAAACAACCCCCCCCCAAAAAACAAACAAACAAACAAACAAAAAAACAGTGGAACATCAACTTCATGTGCCCTTTTAGTTAAATTACAGCCTAAACTGATCGAGCGGTTTAGGCTGATAAATTTTGAGAGGAATTGTGTCAAGTCAGATTCACTTCATTATCTCAGAAATGAGAAACTGACTTAAAGACCAACAGTGAATATATACATGCAACAGGGGACGACACATGAAACAATCAGTGAATTATTCTCTGGAACGAAATGACATTGCACTGCACCCACATCACTCAATCTGCATACATATATCACAAGATCTTGGACAGCGTTATGGCGTCAGCAGTGTATATTTAAAAGAATACTAAACATTTGAAATTAAACAGTACAACAAATGAGAGTTACAATAAACATGTATATTGTAGACGTACGAGATACTTAATGCAGGTAGCTTTAAGTGCCTAGAAGTGACCACACAGAGCAGGGATTGATATATGTCATTTTAAACATTGTTTTAGAAAAAAAAAAAAATTACCAGACATTCAATACATAAATGCTGTTATTCCAGAAAGTTTTATACTCTGTATCTCACACACACCCACACACATAAGAGTGACACGCACGCACGCATGCACACACACACAGTGGGTTCTTGCACACTTGCATGCCTGCCTGCACACTTATGCACACACTCATGCAGGCGCACGCTCAAACACACACACACACACACACACGCACACACACACAGGCACACACAGAGAGGGTTCTTGAATGTATGTACGCATGTCTGCATTTTTACACATATGCATACACTCATGCAGACGAGCACACACACACACACACACACACACACACACACACACACACACACACACACACACACACACACACACACACACACACACACACACACAGACAGAACATGTTTGTACGCCTGTCTGCACACATATGCACACACTTATGCAGGCACACACACACACCGCACGTATGCATGCATGCATGAACATACGCACACACGCATGCATGTGCACACACACACACACACACACACACACACACACACACACAGAGGGTTATTGCACTGAAATGTGTTATAAGAACGTTAGGAATTAAGAGAATGGATGGATCGTGGAATGGAAGTTTTCTGGGCCCTTGTTTTCACCTTCAGAGTCCTGTAAGGACGTCCTGCTGGTTTAATACCTTGCTGAAACATGACTGTCATCATTTAAGATTTTTCCTGCCTTTTTCCACCACTCGTTCATGGTACAACTGTCGTATGCTAACTTGCCTTGCTCCCACAACTTTACTACACGCATTCACCATATCACCTAACACTTGATTGCAATGCACACCCACACTTCCATACCAGCATGTAGAGAAGAAATGGTAAGCAGAGACTCAAAACGGCAATGATCGTACTTCTGCAGGATTTTCATGTCAGTGCCAAGGTTTCCGAGTGTCTGCAAACAAGATATTCTGGACTGACATTTTTTTTGTTTTTCTTAAGTGAATACTGTTAATGTTTTAGTCAAAAACCAGGTTTTAGTCTAAAACTGTACACAAGTATTCATACTCATTGACCCTTTCAACACTAGGTAATGGTGGTGCATTTTTGTGGACATCGATCAACATTTCTTTGTTTTGAGAACATTTAGATCAAAACAGTTCTCTTTACACCAAGAACAAAATTTTCTGACTTTGGTGCATGCTGATAGCATGGTCGTTGACGAGGATTCTATGTGTATTACAGGCTAATAGCGTGGTTGTTGATGAGGATTTCTGTGCATTACAGGCTGATAGCATGGTTGTTGACCAGGATTTCTGTGTATTACAGGCTGATAGCATGGTTGTTGACAAGGATTTCTGTGTATCACAGGCTGGTAGCGTGGTTGTTGTTGAGGATTTATGAGTATTACAGGCTGATAGCATGGTTGTTGAAGAGGATTGTATGCATATATTACATGTTGACAACATGGCTTTGAGGACGATTATGTGCGTACACACCAGTAGCATGTACAGTGAAGAGGAGCGTGCTACAGCTGATAGCATAGCTGACGAAGAGGAGCGTGTCACAATTGACAGCATGACTGTTGAAAAAAGAGTGTGATACAGGCAATAGTGTGGCTGTTGAAGAGACTCAGAATGGTAAACATGCATTACAGGTTGATAGTACAACGAAGAAGAGGTGTTGAAGGCTGATGATATGGCTGATGAAGCGAATCAAATCGGAAACATGTGTTACAGGTTGATAGTGTAACGATGAAGTGTTGAAAGCCAATAGTATGGCTGTTGAGTAGAATTGTATGCAGTGATTTTGCTGGTAATCTTTAGGAATATGGTATGGCTCACTCACGGCAAGGGCAAACGGGTTAAACGAAGCCAGTAATCTGGTCGTAGCAACTGGTGAAATTCAAGAGCAGACTCTGCCAGTGTCTAACAATAATTATGTGTTAATATACGTAA
>JADBJO010002375.1:160000-162500 GCA_016801955.1 Conus betulinus
GGACAACCTGGCAGTTGAAAGCCTGCTGTGTCCACCGAGGGGAGAAGTGTTTCTTAAATCGCAGATCTGCGTAGTCCCTGTCAGTTCTGCTTCTTTGTAAAGATGCTAGGAACATGCTTGAGTCATTTCCCACTTCTTTTGTTTGTGGAAGGAAGAGAGAGAAAAGGCCCATCATTTTTGCTCTCTGGTGAAGAGACAAGAGAGCGGGAAAGGGTCAGGGTGGGAGGAGGAGAAGAGAGGGGAGGGGTGGGGGGTTACCCAGTCAGTCCCTTTTGGTTTCAAAACGAGGTGACTGAGGGTGGAAAATAAAGCATTTTTGAACAGAAACGGTACTAGGTCTGCCATACAACACAGACAAAAAGCTTACAAATACAAGACAAAACTGTTTCTTAATGAAAAGAGTGTGATAAGTATCTAGTCAATTGTAACTTCTGCGAACTAAAGAGAGAAGAGAACTGTTCCCAACCCAGTCAATCCCATTTCTTTGAGAAAAAGAAAGGTGAAAAGTGCCCGCCAGACAGTTCTGATTTTTTTTTGTTTGTTTTTTTTTTTGTGAAAGTGCAGGGGAAGAAATAATTGATAGTTTCCATGCCTCTGTGAAGAGAGAAGAAAAAAAAATGTCTTGCTTTTCCGCTTTCATTATTTGTTTGTTTTTATGTTTGTTTGTGAAAAGAGGATAAAATGTCTGCACAGTTCCCACACTTCATTTGTGAAAGAAGGAGAAGAGAAAGAATGCCCTAAGAGATCTTATTTCTAATCTTTGTGAAGAGCTGAAATGCACAGACAGTTCCTTCTTCTGAAGAAGATTATTAGAAGAGAGAGAGAGAGAGAGAGAGAGAGAGTAGTGCCAAGGTAATTCTCATTTTGACTCATTTAAACAAGGAGAGGAAAGAGTGTGTCCAGTCAGATCATATACGTAATCTTTATGAAGAGAGAAGAGAAGAAAGACGGTGTCCAGTCAGATCTTATACGTAATCTTTATGAAAGAGAAGAGAAGAAAGACAGTGTCCAGTCAGATCTTATACGTAATCTTTATGAAGAGAGAAGAGAAGAAAGACGGTGTCCAGTCAGATCATATACGTAATCTTTATGAAGAGAGAAGAGAAGAAAGACGGTGTCCAGACAGATCATATACGTAATCTTTATGAAGAGAGAAGAGAAGAAAGACAGTGTCCAGTCAGATCTTATACGTAATCTTTCTGAAGAGAGAAGAGAAGAGAAAGACAGTGTCCAGACAGATCGTATATCTAAGTTTTGTGAAGAGAGAAAAGTGGCCAAATTGATCCCACTTCACTTGTGAAGAGGGGAGAAAAGAGAAAGCGCCTGGACAGATCTTATTACTAGGCGTTACGAAGAGGGAAAAGTGCCCATACATTTCCTACTTCTTTGTGATGAGAGGGGAGAGTGAGTGAGAATGCCCAGACAGTTCCTACTTCTTTGTGATGAGAGGGGAAGTGTGAGAATGCCCAGACAGTTCCTACTTCTTTGTGAAGAGAGGGGAAGAGTGAGAATGCCCAGACAGTTCCCACTTCGTTGTGAAGAGAGGGGAAGAGTGAGAATGCCCAGACAGTTCCTACTTCTTTGTGAAGAGAGGGGAAGAGTGAGAATGCCCAGACAGTTCCTACTTCTTTCTTTGTGAAGAGAGGGGAAGAGTGAGAATGCCCAGACAGTTCCTACTTCTTTGTGATGAGAGGGAAAGAGTGAGAATGCCCAGCCATTTCCTACTTATTTGTGAAGAGAGGGGAAGAATGAGAATGCCCAGACAGTTCCTACTTCTTTGTGAAGAGAGGGGAAGAGTGAGAATGCCCAGACAGTTCATACTTCTTTGTGAAGAGAGGGGGAGGAGTGAGAATGCCCATACAGTTCATACTTCTTTGTGAAGAGAGGGGAAGAGTGAGAATGCCCAGACAGTTCCTACTTCTTTGTGAGGAGAGATGAAGAATGAAAATGCCCAGACAGTTCCTACTACTTTGTGAAGAAAGAAGAGAACAAGTGCCCCCACAGTTCCTACTTCTTTGTGAAGAGAGAAGAGTACAAGTGCCTCCACAGTTCCTATTTCTTTGTGAAGAGAGAAGAGAAAAAGTGCCCCCACAGTTCCTACTTCTTTGTGAAGTGAGAAGAGAAAAAGTGCCCCCACAGTTCCTACTTCTTTGTGAAGTGAGAAGAGAAAAAGTGCCCCCACAGTTCCTACTTCTCTGTGAAGTGAGAAGAGAAAAAGTGCCTAGACAGTTCCTACTTCTTTGTGAAGAGAGGGGAGAAACAGGAAAAAGTGCCCAGACAGTCCCTGTTCTTTTTTTTTTTTTTTTTTTTTTTTTTTTTTTTTTGAAAAAGAAATAGAGATAGCAAAGCTACCCTGACACTTCCCAATTCTTTGTGAAAAGAGGAGAAGAGAGAACGCACCTAGATAGTTCCCATGTCTTTGTGAAGAGAGAAGAGAAAAAAAAGTTGCCACTTTTTTTGTGTGTGAAAAGATGAGAAAAGGGAAAGTGCCCAGACACTT
>JADBJO010002375.1:170000-212500 GCA_016801955.1 Conus betulinus
CGGTTTCTGACCGATTGGTCTCTGGTGACATTTCATCCGTGCAACATTTTGTTCTCATGGTAGATATATATATATGTAAGTACGTGTCTATTTATGTATATGTTTCCATATCTGTCTGTCTATCTGTCTGTCTGTCTCTCTCTATATATATATATATATATTTTTGTATATATAATTATGAGTGGCTGAGTGCATGCTTTATTTGCACTACCAAAAAGGAGAAAGATTCCATTCCCATTTTGGTGTTACATGCATGTTTATATGTTTGAAAGTATTTTTGATTTCAGTGTCACGTTTGTAACTATAAACATGTCGTGTCTTAACTTTTAGAGCAGTGGTCACTCTTTTTCTCTTGTAACGAGAGATAATAAAGTTATCTGAATCTGAATATATTTTGTCCATGCAACATTTTGTCCATATATATATGTATATGTTATATATTGTCTGTCTGTCTGTCTGTGTGTCTGTCTCTATATATATATGTGTGTGTGTGTGTGTGTGTGTGTGTGTGTGTGTGTGTGTGTGTGTGTATAGATAGATAGGTAGGTAGAGAGAGAGAGAGAGAGAGAGAGAGAGAGACTGACAGCAAGACTGACAGGCTGGCTGAATGACAGACTGACAGCCTGACTAACTGCCTGACTTAGAAGATTGCTTAGAACCAAGCTATAACAGGTAAACCTGTACCCTTCAGATGGTATTATGATGAAACTGATCCATCCTTGCTATGTGATGAAAATTGATCCATAAATGCATAGTGGTGAAACTGATCCATTTAGAGCTGTACGATAAAACAGATCTGTTACCATCAGAAATGAACAGAGTTGACATGGAATGCTGTGAATCAAATGATCAGGCCACAGGTTCTGTGGTTGAAACAAGCGCATGTTACTTGTCTGCCGCAGTCGTGTGAAAAAGCACCTCTCCAAGCAGACAGGTGTTGCCTTCTGTTTGATTTCTTTGTTTTAAACAGATGACATTAAGATGACTTGAACACCTTTATTCGCTAAAGAATCGTGTGAAGACACATATTAAAGACAAAAAAAAAGTAAACTTGTGAACAGAGTGAAAAGCTGAAGGTTTTCAGTGCCTTTTGAGCATTGCATGTTAAAATGTGATCGGTGGTATCTCTGAGATTGTAGTTGAACAGTACGCACTATTTGTACATACCTTTCATGTTTTGACATACATGTTGTATCACAGGTGAGTTTGTCCTGCAGATTGTTTCATATTTGCCCCCCCCCCCCCCCCCCCCAAATTCATCATGATTCCCTCCCTTCCTCCCCCCCCCTCCCCCCTTCTCACCCTATCCTTTTTTTTTCATTTTCTTTTTTTTTTTTTTTTTTTTTTTTTAGCTGTTTGTCATATACATGCAGAAAAACACTGAGCAGCATTCATGAAGTTTAAGGAGAGCTGACTCACTGAGTCGCTCTCTCACTCAATTACTCTTCTGACCATTACATTTTCTGAGGACTGTCTGTCTGTTCTGATAATACAGACGTCCAGCATTTTCCATTGTACTTCTTTCAGTTTTGAGTCGAGTATGCTGAATTGTATGTTTGTGTAGATGCTTTTTCACTTCATTTGATTGACTGCTTCATGAAAAAAAAAAAAAGGAATTACACAGACAATAAGTCATTCAGGGAAATGTAGAACAAAATGTTCAACATCAGTTTATGCATGTCTTCCCATTTGTTTACAGTCATTTATTTTGATGCTTTGACAATTTCAGTTCTGGTTCGAACGAAGCACTGTTGGCTTGATGTGCATTTTTCCACTGGAATTGCATGCACGAGCAGGTGTGTGATACTTGCTACTTCCAATTTAGTCAAAGGTTTCATGGATTTAAAACAAAAAACCATGTTTCCTGTGCATGCACTGTGTGTATTAGTACATGTCCCAAGCGTTCAGACTTGTTTTATGTGTATGTGTGTGTGTGTGTGTGTGTGTGTGTGTGTTGTGAGTGTTCGTGTGTGTATATGTGTTTTGTGTGCGTGTGCATGTGCGCATGTGTGCGCACTTGTGAGGATTTGTGTGTATGAGAGAGAGAGAGAGAAAGGGAAAGGTGTGTGTGTGTGTGTGCATGTGTGTGTGTGTGTTTAACCATGTTTGAGTAACACCTTTAACATGCACGTGCTCATGCACACACACGTAAAGCAAGCACAGTGGCTAGAATAGCTCAGCTAGTAGAATGCGGGATACACATTCCTAGTAATCCTGGGGTTACGGGTTCGAATCTCGATCAAGCTGTTTCGGTGTACAGGGAGATTTTTCCCTCAAGCGTTAACACTGGTTCTGATTCCATTTCCCCAAAAACTCCATGGAATGAGACTGTTAGCAGATATTCTGCGTCATCTTGTCCACATGTAAAATTCCATTGACAACTTGCTGAAGAGAAGGCCAGTTTGGCAGTTGGTTCGCATGACGTGATACACACAGCATCCGTCCCATATAGAAAAATCAGAAGAATAATAAGAATAAAGTGAGAGAACTTGAGTGAGCGATACTGACTTAATAACAAGGGAAATGACTGAATGTAGTGCCAGCATGCAGCTCTTTAGTCGGCTGTACCTGGGTGGGCAGCCCATTGTATGAAGGGATTATGCAGCACTTAGAGATTGATTTCTAACTGAGGATAGAGACTGTAAATAGATTCACATACTACTAATAATGATTAGTGAAATAATATAATAACGGTGATAGTGATAGAAACATTGAACATTCTGTTGGGCAACTCTCAACACAAAAGAGGAAAGGGGAATGAACAGACAAGTGCAGGAAATCCCACAGTGCTAACCATCTGAGAAGGAAGGGGTTGAAGCCAGTGTACTGTGTATCACCAGTTTCAGGAAAGATAGTTATCCTCACAGTTTGCTTTGTGTGCAGAAGAGTTACTTAACAGGTTCAGCAAGGCCAAGTGGTTTGTGTGTGTGTGTGTGTGTGTGTGTGTGTGTGTGTGTGTGTGTGTGTGTGTGTGTGTGTGTGTGTATGTGTGCGAGCATATGTGCGTGCGTGTGCGCGTGCGTGCGTGCGTGCGTGCATGTGTGGATAAAGAGAGAGAAGTTGAGAGAGAGAGAGAGAGAGAGAGAGAAAGTTGAGAGAGAGAGAGAGAGAGAGAGAGAGAGAGAGAGAGAGAGAGAGAGAGAGAAAGAGTTGAGAGAGAGAGAGAGAGAAAGAGAGACACAGAGAGAGAGAGATTTGAAACAATTTTTTTCTTTTCCAGATTACTTTCTTTGTTCCGTTTGCTGTCTGTCAGGTATTGAGTTGCACAAAGAGCTGATTCTTGCTCTGTGGACATTGATGCCTTCTCCTTGCCCCTCCTGTGTCCTCGCTCCCCACCCTTCTCTCCTCCCCTTTGTCACCACCCTCCTCTCTCTCCCTCCCTCCCTCTCTCTCACTCTCTCTCTCTCTCTGTGGTTTCCCTTTCATGTCTCCCAGGATGTCTGACTGGCATCGATCTGACAGTATCCATTACTGCCCATCCTTTCAGAGTGATATGCACAGTGTTTCTGCAGTAGCCACAGCCTCAGCAGTTAGTGAGGTTGTCAGTATCAGGGGATTATTCACATGTAGAGAGTTCTGCAGTAGCCACAGCCTCAGCAGATAGTGAGGTTGTCAGTATCAGGGGATATTCACATGTAGAGTTCTGCAGTAGCCGCAGCCTCAGCAGTTAGTGAGGTTGTCAGTATCAGGGGATATTCACATACATGTAGAGTTCTGCAGTAGCCGCAGCCTCAGCAGTTAGTGAGTTATCAGTATCAGGGGATATTCACATGTAGAGTTCTACAGTAGCCCCAGCCCCAGCAGGTAGTAAGGTTATCAGTATCAGGGGATAATGAGGGAACCCAGCACAGGAGTCACTGCACTGTCACTGAGTCACGTCTGTGGTGTTCTTTTGGTATCTTTTCTCGTATGACTCATTCAGGAGTTGACCTACAATGCCCTACAATGCCCCCTACTGATGACAATGGCTAAGTCTTGACGTTTTTTTTTTTTTTTCAATCCCCTCCCAACCTCTCCCAGTTTTTTTTTTTTTTTTTCCCCCTCATAGTCAGTTTATGATCTCACAGTTGCAATCTCCTTTTTCAGCCAGCTCTGGTTCTCCCATACACTGCATGCCCCACTCAAGGTCTCCCTGTTTGCAAGGAAAAGCCTGTATATCAGTCTGCCAGGCAGAAAATGAAAGTTCAAGAGGCGATGGATTCTGCAAAAGAAAGTCTCAAGATCAGAGAAATAACAGGACACACACAGACCAACAGACAAGGACTGGGGATGACCAAAATTGAATGGTGGTCAAAGGCCAAAGGAAAAGCCAAAAGAGACATGATGATTCAGGAGATGAGAAAAGAAGAAGACCAAAAAAAAGACTCCAAAAAGCAGTCCAGCAGAGCCAGTAAGGGCAATGGACAACGTGGGAGAATGCAGTAGCCACAAAGAAGACGAGTTTCTTTCTACAGGTTTGGCTGGGACAGCTAAGGTTTCTGCTGTCGTTTAGATGCTGATGAAGTACATCAGATTATAGGTCAGGTGGGCGTCTAGTGAGGATGGAAGACAGCAGCCTGCCCGTAGGCTTCAGGTTAAAAAAAAAACAAACTTGACAGTTCAGTAAACCTCTTCAGAAACAAATTGAAGTTATCAGTGAAAGGATACAACAGTCTAGGGGCTGGCAGGGAATCTCTGGTGGCAAATAGTAGTGTTTGGACTGCGCTGTCAGCAAGGGTGTGTATGGCTCTTAGGGACAGTAGCTGAAGTATATGGACATAAGTGCTGATGCCGCTGAGAGAGAAAGACTGAATACCTTTTCAGCTGTTGCGTGCCCAACATGTGGTTATCTTCGTGCATCCGAGCTCGGGCAGTGATCGTATCTTTAGCATGATTAACGTAGTCACCTGTTTTTGACTTCCATGATGATGATGATGATGAAATTTCATTGAGACATCCATGGTGGGCAGTGAGGCAATGACTGTTGTTTTTTTGTTGTTGCAGTTTTATCATTCATGCCAGCTCAGACAGTAACACTGTACCCACGCTGTTCGTTCCATGTCCCCCTGTCTCCCCCCAGCCACAGCCACAAGTTGGCCTGTCGTGCCACAGCCCAAGCACCAGCAATCCACAGGGAACGGTCAGAGTCAAGTCATAAGGCAGCCTGCCAGAGGAGACACTGCACTGTTGCTGAGTCGCTTTGGTGGTTTCCATGGCGCCTGTTCTGATCCAGGATGAGGAGGATGAAGAAGATGCTGTGGGATTTCCATTTCTGGTCTGAAATTGCATGACAGGGCTGAGCACTGCACCTGCTTTTACCTGCAATACCCTTGCATCTGAAGAGAGACAGACAGCCGCAGTGTTGGTCAGGAATTTACAATGCATCCATAAGGTGAATGGAACTCGACTTTGTACTTTGTAGTCCCCATCTAGTCAGCTGAACCCATAGCAAACACAGTTTTCGCCAGGAGTCTGTCAGGGCAGACAAATCGCACAAAGAAATGGCGCTGATGATGATGATTGAACCCACTACCTCCCGGCCAGGAGTCCACGATGCTGACCGTTTTATCACACAGGCGATGGTAATTGTTGTGTGGTTTGAGAATTGGCATATACATGTGTGCAGTGCATTCCAGCAGTGTTATTGCAAGCTGTTGTTTTCATATGTTACAGGAAATTGGGCGGGTGTGGCTGTCGAGTTCTTTCTTCAACCCTGACGTGAGGTAACTGCGCTGTGTTCGTGAAACTTTAATTCCCTGCCACTGTGTTTGTCTTTTGTTATTGCCTGTATCAAATATCACGTTATCTGTACAAAAATGACGGGCTTCTAACAGACTTGTCATGGTGGTGACCTACTAGCAGTGCATGGGTTTCTGTAGTGAGTGGCCTGGTTCATTGCTGATAGTGACACGGGGCTTGGTAGCCACCTCGCAGTGATGATACCAGAGGACTGCTGGTTCCAGGACTGGTGCGAGATGAGTCTGAAACACGATAGTGAAGATGAGAGGGAGAGTGAGTGGTGGTGGTGGTGGAGTAGTGCTGCTGAGAAGACATTGAAAGTTGTCGCTGAGGGAAAAAAAAAAAAAATGCAGGCGAGTATCACACTCTCATCTTTAACCTTGGCGTCAGTTATCGGAGTAACCTTGACATCTCTGAGCAGGGTTTTTTTTTTTTTCTTTCAGGTTGTTTCTGTGTTCTGTGGGTGTCTGTACCAGCTGTGCTTGCCGCTGGGAACTGCTGTTCATGACATTTGTTGCTGCGGATGTGTTGGGGTGTATGAAATAAAGTCAAGGTCTCCTTTCAAACATATTGTGTGGTTGCCATTCACAGCTTTTCATCAACAGCAAGCTTCAGTGTGTGTGTGTGTGTGTGTGTGTGTGTGTGTGTGTGTGTGTGTGTGCGTGTTAATAACTCTTGTAAATTTTTTTCTTCCTTTGTTTGGCAGTCCAATAATTCTATCTGCCTCCAGTTACCCCACTTTGAAACCAACTTTTAAGAAAACTTTTCACCAGCACAAATTGACAATAATATGATTATAGTATGTAGAAAACAAAGACAGTAAGGTGACAAAGAAAAGATCAACAAGCATACACACATATTTATAAACTAAAATAACCAACCTAAATGAATAAAATAAGCAGCACACATGCATACACACACATGCACACACACACACACACACGCACACATGTGCACACACACGCGCGTGCGTGCATGCACGCATGCGCGCGCGCGCACACACACACACACACACACACACACACACACACACACACACACACACACACACACACACACACACACACCACACACTCACACTCACGCTCACTCACTCACTCACTCACACACACACACACACACACACACACACACACACACACACACACACACACACACACTTTCCGCATACACACAAACACACTTTCCGCATACACATATACATTTACAGGTAAAGTGATAATTGGCAAAATATTACAAATGTGTGTGTGTGTGTGTGTGTGTGTGTGTGTGTGTGTGTGTTGTATGAGAGAGAGAGAGGGTGGGAGTGTGTTTTGTGTGTGTGTGTGTGTGTGTGCGCAGTATACACATGAACGCGTGGTTTGTTTTTGGAAGGAAACCACCGAAAGTTCATGTACCAATCCATAATTATATACGCACATATACTCACAGCTACAGGTGTGTGCAACATCTGTGTGCTTTGTAGGAAACCGCTGGTGCTGTGTGTACAAGACATCCGCGTGCAGGCCAATGTTTGGCAGGAAGACGAGCATGGAACAGGGGAGGCAACCCTCATCAATCAAACAGCATCAGGCAGGGAAGGAGAGGCCACTCATGCACGGCGGGATGGAAGAGGGAATCGAGGGAGACAGTTGGCGGACGGACTGGCCAAAGTACTTTTTTTCGGACAGGTTTGTAGTACCCACCAGCAACACTGTAGTGAGGATCATGGCGAAATTCTTCAAACAAATCCTCAGTAGTACACAAAAAGACATGCACACGCAGAATAAAGAAAGCAAAACGTACAAGCTGTATCAAGTTGACACTCTCTTCGTGGAGTGAGCATTTCACTCACACAGAAATCTCTTGTGGCAAGAAAAGTACGCCATACAACGCGACTGCCGTCTGTTTGAATTTTTCAAGAATTTTTTTCTTGTTTTCTAAAATCGGTTCTGGAATCCCAGGTTTGAAGAAACGAATCCCAAGTTGGGGTTTGGAGTTATATTTGCGGTAAAGAATATAGTAAAATGCTGCTGAGTCTGGCTTAGACGGTGTTGTGCATAGTACAGCAGTTATATGTTTTGAACAGCATTTTTCTTGGTGGACTGTGAGTTGATTAGTATGGTTTCAGTGGAGTCAGGCTGCCCCTTTGGATCTTGAATTTTTGTTTTGAAAACAGTTAACAGCTGTGATTACAATGTGACACTTTATTGTAAGAAATGAGACAATGTAATTACAATGTGACACTTTATTATAAGAAATGAGACAATGTAATTACAATGTGACACTTAATTGTAAGAAATGAGACCCTGCAATTTTGTGCACTGCAGTGTGATGCAGTATGATGGAGTATACTTCAGTGGTATGCAATGCAATCCGGAGCAAGGGTGTGTGATGCAGTACAATATAATGCAGTGCAACAGAACGTGATGCAGTACAACACAATATGATACAGTGCAAAACAGTGCAATAAGAAGGCAGACAGAGCAATATGCAATGCAGTGTAGTATACAGTGCCGTACAATACGAGGCAAAAGAATACGATGAAATTCAATACAACGACAGTGCAATGCAATGCACAACAGTTTCAGTGCAATGGAATACAATGCAATTTGATGCAACACAGTGCAATTTAGTACAGTATAATGCAATATTATACAGTGTAATACAATGCAATAGGATCCAACACAGTACAGCTTAGTACAGTATGATGCAATATAGTACAGTGCAGTACAGTGCAATAGGATCTAACTCGGTACAATTCAGTACAGTATGATGCAATATAGTACAGTGCAATACGATACAATAGGATCAAACACAGTACAATCCAGTACAGTATGATACAATATAGTACAGTGCAATACAATGCAATAGGATGCAACACAGTACAATCCAGTACAGTATGATGCAATCTAGTACAGTGCAATATGATGCAGTAGGATCCAGCACAGTACAATCCAGTACAGTATGATGCAATATAGTACAGTGCAATACGATGCAATAGGATCCAACACAGTACAATTCAGTACAGTATGATGCAATCTAGTACAGTGCAATACGATGCAGTAGGATCCAACACAGTACAGTTCAGTACAGTATGATGCAATCTAGTACAGTGCAATAGGATGCAATAGGATCCAACACAGTACAATTCAGTACAGTATGATGCAGTATAGTACAGTGCAATACAATGCAATGCATTACAATGCAGTATGATAGATGTGTTATGATGCAGTTCAACATGGTGTAATGTAACAGAGTGCAACACAGTGTCATTCAGCACGATACATTGCGAGACAAGACGAGCGTTGCAGAGTATCTAGGTCATGCAGGCATGGACTGACTGTGTGGTGGCAGATGTGTGGGCTGAGGATTCAGAACCTGACGGTGATGTTGCTGAAGACGATGATCCCTGACAGTCTGGTTCAGTTCACTGCCGCCGAAATGGCTCTGGACATTACCATCGTTAATGAAAGGTACTGCTCTGTGTGTGTGTGTGTGCGCGCGCGCGCGCGCGCGTGCGTGCGTGCGTGCGTGCGTGCGTGCGTGCGTGCGTGCGTGTGTGTGTGTGTGTGAGAGTGTGAGTGTGTGTGTGCATGTGTGTGTGTGTGTGAGTGTGTGTGTGTGTGTGTGTGTGTGTGTGTGTGTGTGTGTGTGCGTGTGTGTGTGTGTGTGTGTGTGTGTGTGTGAGTGTGTGTGTGTGTGTGTGTGTGTGTGTGTGTGTGTGTGTGTGTACATGAATATGAAAAAGGACAAACATTACAATCGCAAATTGATTGACTTTGACAGCCTTGGTTCCAAACATTTGGTGAACAATTATTTACATAAAACTGATCAAAAGGAAGAGTACAGCAGTGAAAGGTTACCACAAAGAAAAAAGTAACAAAGAAAGAAGAAGGGTTGATGATGGCATTCTTCGCAATGTCTTGGTAAGGAAGAACTTGCAGAAAACCAATCAAAATGAGAGTATGGCTGTTGAAGTTTCACATCTCTAATGTTATGACATGGTCACGGTCTGTTTCAGTAATTGATTAGGGCAAGTGCTTGTAAATTGAAAATAAGACAAGTGAAAAGGTGCATGTATAATGCATGCTGGGCCATCACCGGTGCAGATGTAAACTGCACCCCCACTCATTGTTAAAATGTCGGTAGTTGAGGTGCAAGTTGCATTCCAGTCATTGCAGGCCATGGCTACATAATGACTCCGCATTATTGTGCCATCACAATACCATTGCCATCACATTTACTTTGGGTTTTTTTTTTTTTTTTTTTCCACAATGTTTTCATTTTGCAGTTTGTGCTGTAGACCAAGGACATGAAGATTGAACCATTTTTAAGATTTGACCCTACAAACTGAAGATTTGATTGAGGTTTGCTCTGTAGTTGTCGGCGTGTCGTGCAGAGGCCTGCAGTGAAGTGCTTACAGCATCTTGCCTTTTGGACGCAGGCAGTCACTGCCGTGAGGTAGCCAGTTCAAACCGCTGTAGGTAGAGAGGTGGATGAATTCAAGAGCAGAGAGTCAATGAGAGATAGTCAAGATAGTCAGTAGTTTGAACCTCTTGTGCAGTATGCTTGAAAGTTCTCTAGGGTCCAGCCAGTGGTAAATGGGTACCTGATTGAAGACAGGACAGGTTAAGGCAGTGGGAGAGGGATGGGTAATGACGTTAATGATGCAGTGCCCCACAGATTGTGAATCTCTAACACTCCATGGCCATTAGCTTATGGGACTTGATCTTATGTTTTTGTTCAGTCTTGAAGGCAGACAGTATACACACTCACTTGTGCTTACACGCGTGCATACAGGCACACACACACACACACACACACACACACACACACACACACACATACACATGCACGCACACACACAAGCAGGCATGCTTGCACGCACACATGCACACATGCACACACGCATGCACTCATGCATGCACACTCGCATGCTCACACGCATGCACACTCGCATGCTCACACGCATGCACAGAAGCGACAAAAAACAGTACCCTGCCTCAAGCTGCACCTGCATGCAGGAGATTAAAACAAGGTGCTCTTGAATTCATCCACCTGCATCTGCCGTGGTTTGAACTGGCTGCCTCATGGCAGTGACTGCCTGTGTGGTGAGGGAATACAGAAATAAATGCAGCTTTCATGGCTGTCAGTTGACGGGTTAGGTTGGTGTTGAATGTTGTAGATCAGTTGCATGATATGACTTCAGGTGATAAACACTGGCTTACAGTAGACACAGTTGTTACGGAAAAGTTTAAAAATCAATGGCTGTTCCAGACATCGTGGTTGTGAATCGTCTGTTACTGAAATGTCGAAAAAAGGCCTCTCCCCCAAAACAAATAGGAACACCTTATATATACAGGTGGACAAACATGGCGACAGATGGGAAGTTGTACCTCAGAGATTCTGTGTATGCAATACTAGTCCGTAACCAAATACGGATAAGACAGGATGAAGCCAACTTTGAAATTGCTGAAGAGATTGCAGTGGTAAGCTTACCAGAATGTGTAACACTGGTGAAAAAGCTGGATGATGAATCCCAGTTCAAGACAAGAAAAACACACAGGAAAAGGAAAGAAATAAACGCTGCCAGACCTTCAGTAATTAATAGGATGAACATCAGCCATGTTTACAATATGGACAGAAGAAAGAAAGGGGAAGATGTTTGTTTGTGCATGACCTGCAATCACACATTCTTTGATTTTCCATTAGTTATTGTGGCCATGATGTTGTGAGTCTGAGAACATGCGTACATGTAAATCTGCACTGCATCACATATGTAGGAAATAGAGTGTTCTGTAAAATTCTTCAGACATGCAGTTTGTTCCTGATTTTTACAGCACACGTTCCTGATGCAAAGGTTTTGGAGACAGCCATGTCTGGGCTTTGTTTGAGATCTTAGTCTTCCACACTGTCCACAGTGTAACTTGCACATGGGCGTGCTTTTGATAGGCTCACCTGATCCTCGTTTTGAATCTTAGCCTTCACGTTATTCACACTGTCATTTGTACACGGCTGTGCTTTTCAGTTTTGCTATAGCCCTGATGTGGTCTCGATGGTTGATGGAGTTGAACCGACCAGACTTGATGAGGTGTTTTTGTGGTGCGTGTGTTTCAGTTACGTCATCAAGTCCAGCCTGACCAGTCTGCTGTGCAAGGCTTTGCGTAGTGTGCCAGGGGTAAGTGGTCACTGTTGTCAGTGCTGATTGGTCGTGAGCGTGACAACCCGGGATGGTATGTAGAAAGATCCAAAGGGGGTTATTTGGAAATGATGATGG
Organism: Conus betulinus; assembly: GCA_016801955.1. Lineage (NCBI taxonomy): Eukaryota > Metazoa > Mollusca > Gastropoda > Neogastropoda > Conidae > Conus > Conus betulinus. The sequence goes on from JADBJO010002375.1 coordinate 181,978, forward strand.
CTAAAATAGCTAACCACTTTGTGATTGCGAATGAGTCTTTTCTTAATTTCATATGGAGGAGTGACTGTTCATTCTAAAGTAACTATTTGATGAAAGAAAGGGCGGAGAGGACACTTTATTTTTAGAATCAGGGAAGTTCGCTCGCATATTTCCTGATCAGTATACTGAGTCTGTTTCAACTGGCTACTAAGAACACCGTGTGAAAAGGGATTTCTGTTACTCCATATTTAGAATTGAAAAGGTCTTTGTGCTTTCTTCCTCCTTTCATTTGTTTGTTTGGAAAGAAATAAAAGCTGAATGTCTTGAGCTTTGTTTGTGCTGATAAAATACATTAGTTCTTTATGGCATCATTTTGTTTTTCCATAGGAATTGCGTGTTTAGGCAAAACAAAGTGAAATGACATACATTACATCAGGATTTGGCTCTGTTACCTGAGTTTGCTGCACCTGTGTACATAAAGGAACAGAAACCCAGCGAAGGAAACCAAAGTGTAGTGAATGAGAAGTCTGCTGTGGGAGAAGAGTCACCAGTTCGGAAAACGCTGTTGTCGATGCCTAAATCGCAACGTCTGAAATCACCCTTTGATAACCAAAACTGTTTTGTTCACCCAGATGTCTCGTGCTGCAAAACATTTATTTTGAGTTGAAGCTTTTCCCTCAGCTGGAGCCCTGTCATACTCAGGCTATATACGCTGACAGATGGCATGATGGACTGTGAGAGATCCGATAAACATACCTGGATTTTGTTGTGCCAGATGCACAGTTCAGGGTGTCGCATTTTTGTGTAAACACCGCATAGGGGCTAATTGTGAATAAAGCTTCTATCTGGCCTTTCTACAAGCTGCCTCAGACGATATCTTTTTGAATACTAAGATGACTCAACGATGGCCTTAATTGAAATTTAGCCCATTGACTGCCTGCAAGATGGCTGCACCCATCCTAATATAGTTGTGACCACAGCATCAGTATGAAAGTACATGTCCATCATACGTTTCCCAATTTTTCCGGCACTTCCCAAATAGAAATGACAGTTGTTCTGTGGTCCATCCAATAAGGGGAAATTTATGTGCCCTGAATAAACATGATTATGATGATTGGATGTTTCAAGCTGCTGCCCACATTGAATATTAAGCCACCTGGCAGACCAGCTATGATAAAACGCCGGGCGATTGAGGAGCAAAGAGGGCCAAGTGCAGACAAATGAAGACAGTGTGTAGGTAATTGTCCAGATCTATTCTCACCAGAAGAAGAAGACATAGATACTGGGTGGTCTGAACTTAAAAAAAAAAAAAAATTTTTTTTGAACAACAAACGCTCAGCTTTGTGAACAGGTGATGTTGATCTTGACATTGAGAGATCTGAACACTGAAATCAGGCGGACCTGGAAACAAAGCAAACGCATCACAGTATCTAAATTATCTACCTTTAAAATACATTCAACGCAAGGTTCATTCAGTCTTCTTTTCATAAGAGTTTGTGCTCACATGAACAAAAATGTACCTTGGAGAATGTTTTGAAAATTCAAATTGACTGAAATGTCTCTGGCAGAGGTCCGCTGAAGGAGCTCCGTTTCCTTGGCAGTCAGCTGCTGACAAAGATGAATTAGAGATAAGCAGGTCGCTTAGGTGAGAGGAAGACATGGATTGGTAAGAGATAGCCATACATTTATATTACATGAGGAAAAGGAAAGCAAGATTTGTGATCACATATGCAGATCAGGACACAGATTTATAATCACTTAATGCTGATGACGGCATAGATTTAGGAAAACTTACGTAGGGAAAGGCAAAGATTGGTGGCCATTCATTTAGAAGACGGATTTATGACCACTTACACGAGAGGACGGCATATGCTTATAAGTCAGACATGCCTACCGTCTCGGAATAGCTGTATTTGTTACGGAAAAACATCAAAATCGAGGTTTGTTGTGGACGTTACGGTCAGGGGATCACATGTTTCGGGAAAAACAAACAAACAAAAAAAAAAACAAAAATGAAAATCAAACGAGTGGACAATTTTTCACAGAGGGACAAAGCGGATGACGGTTAGGATGCTTGAATTGAAGCGTTGTGCGCATGCTCACACGGCCATATCCGTTGACAAAACATGCCGAACAGAACCAAGGTTCAGAAAAAAGCGTTCGACCATCAAACATGGCTAGCATCAAGACTGCGAAGCGAGTGTGCGAGACAGATGATGAAGTTACTCAGAATAGATCCCAGTGGCCGTGTGTAAACCTGCACACACGCGGTTGTGTCCACCAAAGGAAGGTTGAGTGTTCCTGAAAATGTCTGAAATTTTCAATTTGTTCCTGATTTTTTTAACAACTGTTCCTGATAGTAAGATTTTGAGGCAGGCATGTCTGATAACTTATGCTGAGGACAGCGTAGATTTAGAGAAAAATGGGGTTTGGACTCATTTATGTGAGAGGAAGACATGGAATGATGCTCATTTATGTGAGAGGAAGACTTACTCGTTCATGTGAGGAAAGCCATTCTGATTTTTGTAAGATGGTGGCTTTCATTCATGGAGAGGAAGGCATGGATTAATACTCTTTTTTAAGTGAGAAGAAAGTGTGGGTTAATGATCATGTGTGGAGAGGAATGCGTAGATTGACATTTTTTTATGAGAAGAAGCGTGGTTTGATGTGCATTTAGGTTAGAAGAAGTCATGGTCATTTATGTGAGAGACAGGAGAGCATGTGTGGATGAACACATATGTGAGAGGAAGGCATTGGTTAATGCGCATTTATTTGAAACGAAGATGGGAGTTAATACTCATTTATGTGAAAGGAAGATACAGGTTTATGCTTATGTATGTGAAAGAAGACATGGATTAATGGTTGTTTATGTGCGAGGAAGACGTGGGTTAATGATTATTTATGTGAAGGGAAAGTGTTGATTTATGCTCATTTTGTGTGAGAGAAAGACATAGATTGATATTGTCATATATTAGAGGAAGACATGGGTCTGTATACAGTTATGTGAGATGGTTGATGATAATTGATGTGAGAGGAAGACATGGCTCACTCTCATTTGTGTGAGATGCAGATTGATGATCTTCATGTCAAAGGAAGCCACAGGTAGACAGATCATTCATCAGTGGGGTTGTGCATGTCTGTGTATGCATGTTTTGATGCGTTTGTGAATGTTTGATGTTTCAGGTAGGCTGAAGGGGCCATTATATGTGTGTGCCAACAGGATGCTAACATGCAGGACTGTTTGGTCTGCTGAAAACAGTTGTCATGATGGGTGTGTGTCTGTGCACTGTCAGTGTGTATGTCTGTGACAGGATGCCAGCTCACACAACTGCCTAGCAGAATTGTCTGTGTCGGTGTTGATAGAGGCCACCTCTGACACGATACAGCCAACACAGCTGAAGGTAGATATAGGATTTTCTTTATTTTTCTCTCTCCTCTCTTTATTTTCCCCCTTTTTTCTGCATTTTGCTTCTGAAAGTAGTAGTATTCTCATTGTGTGCGATTTCTATGCTTGCATGCAATCAGTAGCCGTTAATTATTGACGGGAGTAAACGAACTCTACTGTTGTTAATTGTATGCAGTACGTTTGTTTGCTGTTTAGGACAACGATTTTTTGTTTGTTTGATTTTTTTTTTTTTTTTTTTTTTTTTGCAGAGAAGTTTGCCTTGAAATGAATGTAATGGGATATTTCTGTAGTGTTTTCCAGTACTTCCACATCTGCATGCTATCATTCAGACAACATTCATCCAACATCCCCTACCCCCCCCCCCCCCCCCCCCCCCCCCCTTTTCCCCCTCTTTTCCGCTTTTTTTATTCCTCCAAACTCCCATTCTCACACACACCACACACACACACACACACACACACACACACACACACACACACACACACACACACACACACACACACACACACACACACACACACACACACACACACATACACACACACACACACACACACACACACACACACCCTGGCGTGCAACCCCCATTTACTCCTCACATGCCCACACACATATTCTTGCATGAACATATGAGAGACATGAGATGGGTTAGGGGAAAAAAGATAGGTATACATAAATCTCTCTCACTCTGTCTGTCTGTCTGTCTCTCCATTTTTATAGATAGATATAGATATACAAAGACCTATTTTAGGATTTTGTTTTAGGCAGCTTAGAGCCTATAATTCAGAAACAGTGAACGTGCCCCCAGTGTGAATCTCCCAGCTGACCCATGTTGGTGTGTTGCAGACTATTGTGGCTAAAGTGACCAAGCCTCACATGATGCTCACTGAAGGTAAGATTGCTGTGTGGCAAGGTGACTTTCACGCTTTTGTTTCAGCACCATTTCCTACAGCCTGACTGACATGTTGCCTTTGTATGATTTGTCGGGACTCCACACCTGTTTTACCTTGACAACTCGGGCATGATCTGCGTATTTTATGACATTGTCTTGTACAACTACACTACGGATTTTGAACCGTGATTTGGTATGAATTGCGATGACATTGGAAATTGCGGGTAAAAAGACGTTTCTCAGGCAGTGAGGGTCATTTGCCCATGTTGATAGTGCCAGCAGGATTGATCTAGGCATTCTGTCAGTTTTGTCAGTTATCGTGGTGTCCAGGCAGAATTTGTAAATCTGAAGGAAGGGGGAAAAAAAAAAAAAAAAAGGAGAAAGAAAATATCCAAGGCCTCTCTGTAAACAAATTAAGATAATCAGACATTTCTGTGTTCACTGACAAAACAGATGAGCAGAACAGGGCCCGTGCAGTGCTTAATGTTCATGTGCAACAGGTTTTAACATGTTTGTAAACTGACCAGAGATCAATACAATTGTTTGAAGGGAAAAAAAGCCAGTGGCTCTATTATATGAAGTCGTGGCCAGGAAAAATGGAATCGGTCAGTATGACTATTTTTCTAGTTTTCAGTCCATCTTCAAGGTCTAGTTTCTTCCTCTGCATTTCGACTTTTTAATTTTTTTTTTCTCTCTGGTCAGTGTAGCCTTTCCATACCTCCTCTCTGTCACCATAACTCTTCACTTCTGGCCCTCCTCTCTCTTTCCCCCCACATGCGCATACACTCTCTTTCTCTCACTCTCTGAGATGACAGGGAATACTTACTGCTGATCAGTACATTTTTCCTTCCCCATCACTCTTTCCACCACCCTTCCCCTTTCCCCATCCCCATCATCCCCTTTTTATAAACGCATTTTTAACATGAGAGTTACATGAAAATGCAAGGAATGCTACAGTTTATTCAAAGTAACATGAGTGGAAAAATCATCAAAGTAACAGCAGTGTTTACAAAAGAAAAAGAAAAAAAGACAAAGGACCCCACAGCTTCGTCCCCCACCATTTGCCCTCATGCACACACACTGCATGATCATGATTCCCAACAGTATATGTGGGTGTGATATGAATAAGATGCAGCAGTTGATTCAGCCTTAGAGACGGCACAAAAGGCAAAATTAGTTAACAAAAATTTGGGTTAGAAATATGCTGTCCAGTGTCAAAATGACTAACTTTGACTTGGATCGCTGATTTTTGGGAATTTTTGAGGTAAACGGGTTTGGACATCTGACGGGTGTTATTCTTTGGAGTCTCTCACACTGCCACTCCCTGGCTCTGAAAGAGCCCTGTGTTGTCATCAAAGCTATGATTAAACTGAAGTACCGTGTGTATGTAATTGTGCACTTGTGTGTGGGCGTGTGTGTATGTGTGTGTGTGTGTGTGTGTGCATGTGAGCTTGTGCACTAGTGTGTGTTTGTGTATGTGTGATTGTACACTTGTGTGTGTGTGTGTTGTCTCTGTGTGCCATGCTGCAGGGATCACTGAAACAGGCATGCAATGCAATTTTTTTCTTTAATCTTGGTTTTTTTTTTTTTTCTGCCTCAGGATTTCTACAGAGTCTACCCAGACAGAAGCCAGTGGTGCAGGAAGGTTGAGTCCTGTGTCAGATTCAGGTAAGTGGTACCACTGTTGCGAGAGAGAAGGGGGGGGGGGGGGTGGGGGGAGTCGGGAGGGAGTGGTGGCAAGGCCATTTTCCAAGCACTGAACATCCTCTTGAGATGTAGCATGTGACTGCCTCTTAACCCTCTTCAGTATGCACTTATCTGAGCTTAGTTACACCGAAAACCGTCGGCAAGGTAAGTAACTCCGTAATTTGAACATGGTTACCCATTAAAAATTAATTTAAAAGAGAGGAAAGGAAATAACGAAATGAAAATAATTTTAAAAATTCCTACGAATATATATGTTGCTATATCGTAAGTTTGAAGAATGTCACATGAGCCATTTACTCGGGAAATAAAAAAAAATCTTCTTCAGAACTTTTTCTTCGAATTGTTGTTCATCATACCTGGAACTTTCATCCCAGTCGAAATCTAGGTCACTCTAAGCTTCATTACCCAGCACTTTCACTAAGTCTTATGCCGTAAATCTACTACAAACACAGTATCTCCATCACTAAATCTCATTATAGAACGGCAGAACTCAAGGTTAGCCACGGTGAAAAACGGCATTTCGACCTCAAAACTTAAAAAAATTCGAAACTCGAGAACCACGGCACGTATCGACTCGCTGTTTTTTGCAAACGGAAGTAAATGGCTACAGGAAGAAGGAAGTCACGTTCTCGCGAGACTTCCTTTTCTACGAGAAACATGGCGGCGCCCATTGTTGCCACGTGTTTTACCGGGCGCTGGCGGGCGCTCAGCGTTTTGGCTGTGTGATTTCCGGCCGGGCGCTAGCGGGCGCTCGATGGTCAAGAGGGTTAAACTGTTGGGTGCCACGGACGGTATGGTGACACGCAGTCATGCTTCCACTTATTGTCCGGAGGAACGCAGTGACAGTCCTGACCATTTCTCCTCAACAGCATTGTGACATGTCCAGATGCTGCACATACCTGCATCGGTGGGCAGGTGATTGGAATGATGTTTCTCAGGGATGTGTCCATGAAATGGTCGAGACATTACTGTGTCATCAAGATTCACCCATTCAAAGCAGGCACTGGTCTGCAGACTTGAGAATGGGAATTGTCCTTTCTGTCCGCACTTCACTGCCCTTCCTGATTTCACATCGTCACCATGGAGTTTTCATGGCTGTGATAAACTAGAACCCACAGTCGCTCCCATCTTCACTGCTGCACTACAGTGTCTGGCATGACGGGATATTTGTGCAAACATAAGGAAGATGTGTTGTGGGACAGCGGTCTCTAGATATTGATGGTGGGGCAGCTTAGAGGATTTTTTGCATATATATTTCATATATATATATATGTATCTATGTATGTATGTATGTATATATAAAGAAAGTAGAGAAAACTTGATCTGGCATGATGGTTACTAGGTATGGGTGGTGGAGGAGAATCATCGATATGATTGTGAACTTGTGAAGAGAACAAATTCTGCGATGACAGCTGTAAGATATGTGGATAGTGGAGAGGATTGCCTAATAGAGGTGTGCCCATCTGGGAAGTATAAAGAATCGTTTTCCCTGTTTCGATTCTCACATGGGATGTTCCCCTTGCCCAGCACTCGCATAGCCAACCCACACGGTCAACCCTCGCCTTTGTGTGGCGCTGTAAGGATGAATCGTGGAGATTAATTATGAAAATCAGGCTACATGTGCAGCATGCTGTGTGCATGTATAAAAGAAGTACCAAGAAGAAAACTGTCTTTAGCAAACTTGTTGTTTAAAAGATGACTTCAGTAGCTTGAAGAACACAGACTGGTGGAGGCTGTCATATGATCGCCTGTTGCTGTGTTGTGGGCAGGGTCTGGAGAGGAGAGTTTCCCGGAGGAGGACCAGTTCGATGACGAGGAGTTGTTCGAGGCTGATGGAGACAGCTCCTTGCAGACCAAGCTGAGGTCTTTTAGACAGTTGGTGGGTTTAATGATTTTGTGTGTGTGTGTGTGTGTGTGTGTGTGTGTGTGTGTGTGTGTGTGTGTGTGTGTGTGTGTGTGTGCGTGCATGCGCCTGACCCTTTAGTTTAAGACAGACACTGGGAACTGCTGAACAGATACGTAGCGAGGAGAAAGCAGGTGCAGACTTACTATTCATCCACCATTGAAACAGTGATCTGACAAAAATCACCAAAAAAAATAGTCTGGGATGGAGGCAGAAAATCGGGAATAAACTGAAACTGTAGAATGCAAATATTAAACCTCTTAGTAGCAGCCTATTTGGCAGCATCAAAATCTCTTTAGAAGCTGAGCTATATGGTCTATTGAGAATTGAAAGTTAAAAGTCATTCGCAGGGAAGTGAAAGCAGGCATCCTTTTCTGTCTTAAGCAGGTAGAATACAACTAGTTCACTCAGTTTGATGAATTAGTAATATGATTCTAGTTTTAGTGATTTGATTTTAATTATGCTCTGAAAATTAGCTCTGAACTTAAAGTGAGGACCAGAGATAATGTGTAATCAGTCAAGCATGGAAACACAGGTAAGTTGTTCAGATAGGTTGCTGCAGAGTCCCCTGTCTAAGACCACTTAAAATTTTAGCAGCAATTTTGTGGATATTGTTTTGGCTTAAGTTTAAGGGGATGCTATTTTCATGTGTGCGGGTGAATGGCTGTTGCATGTAGAGGTTGCTTCCCTTTCCTAAGGGCCATGGGGGAAAAAAAAAAAATTCATTTAGTGATGCAATTTTTGTGTGCAGAAAGCTTTGAGCTTCGAGGTGATGGACATGGATGTCAAGATTGTGAGGGAGAAAAAACAGCGGTAAGGCTCTGAACAGGGATGGGCGTGGCAGGCAGTAGTTATGCGGCCTCATGAATAAAAACATTACTGACAATGTTTTACTTTTAAGCATTCCCAAAGATGTATCTTGATGGTGGGATTAAAATCGCAACGTTGGGACACAAATGCAAAATGTCTCACAGACACTGGACCTCCAAGCTATAGCTGAGGAACAAAGGAGAAAGAAAGATGGCGACTTAGTCTGTTCTTTCATCTGTGCAAATTTTCATATTTTTATGCTTCTGACCGACGCTTACATTGGACAAAAATGTAACTCAAATATAGGGAAAAATGTTTCTGACTCTCTTAACTAGTGACTATACAGAAATATGCACATGTAAGCAAACTTGCAGACTTTTGAACCATAGCGTTATAAAGTCTGATATGGCACATGGTAGTATATCTTTCTCTTTTGAGAAAGAGAGCCATGGGATTGATAGAGGAGTCATGTCACGACTGTGTATATAATGTAGATGATATGGATCAGTTTTTGTCTGCCTTGTATGAATGATGTAGTTTTGTAGGTAGGTGTCTGCCAGCATCTGTCATATGAGTTTTGCGTTGTAGCTCCGTCTGCATGAATGATGTATGTGACAAAAGTTTATCATTGCCATATCTGTATGAATGATCCATGTCATATGAGTCTGCTGCTGTAACACCTGTGACAAAAGACTTGTCATTGCCACACCTGTAGGAGTGATGAATATTATAGAAGATTGTCACTTGCCACACCTGTATGAATGATGAATAGTATAGAAGATTGTCATTGTCACATCAGTGTGAATGATGAATAGTATAGAAGATTGTCATTGCCACACCTGTATGAATGATGAATAGTATAGAAGGTTGTCATTGTCACACATGTATGAATGATGAATAGTATAGAAAATTGTCATTGCCACACCTGTATGAAAGATGAATAGTATAGAAGATTGTCATTGTCACACCTGTATGAATGATGAATATTATAGAAGATTTTCACTGTCACACCTCTGCGGATACTGAAGTTTACAGAAGTTTGTCTTATGTGTATGAACGATAAATGTCACCTAAGTGTCATTGTCACTTTCTGTTGTTGTATGAATTTTGAATGTTACAGTAGTTGATAAGTGTCACACTTCAGTGAAAGGTGCCAGAATAAGTTAATGTCACAAACGTATGATCTGTCAATTTTATGGGAGTATGTCATCACATCAAGTGTATAGATGACGAACGTAGCAGAAAAATGTCACTGACGTACATTGATGAGTGATGCATGACTGTTACAGGAGTCTGTCGGTGTCACTGAAACACTTCCACACCTGTTTGAACAGCAGTCTGACAGATCAGCGTGTCCTTCATTTTGACTTCACTCTGTCCTTGCAAGGTAAGTACACACTCATCACAGTTCACCTGTTTTTTTCTTTCTCGTTCAATGCCTGCCCACCTTGTGCTGAAGAGATCTAAGCTGAGTGAAAAATTCGTTCATTTTCATTGTCCCGTTTTTGTGTGTCTTGCCTGAAGAAGACCTAAGGGGTCAAAACGCATCGTGTTTTGTCTTGTGACTAGTTTGTCCATGTTTCTCTTGGCGGTTTGCTAACATTTGTTTAAGATTTTTTTTTTTTTTTCCTGTTTGTTTTTAAATTTTCGTTTCTTTTCACAATGCTGCAGTGCTGTATGAAGAGTTGCGCTATGATTGTGTAACTTACGTTGGATTGTGGTGTCCAGTCCACACCCACCAGATCTGTAGTTTTTTAGTGTAGGTCCTTGAAGAGAGAGCAAGCCATTTTGCCTGACCCTAATGCCACCACGGTTGATGATGCAGACAGAGCACTCAGCAGTGGAGGATAAGAAATAACCTTGCTGCTTACCTTGGTTGGGCTGGGCCCCCGGGTAGGTGGTGACAGCAGAGCCAGCCGTCTTTGCTGTTCCCAATCATCACAGTCAACAGCTCTAGCACAGGACTCGGCAATATAGGACAAAGAAAGAACCGCCCTGCTCTATCCAGGCCGTCATGAGGAATGGCCAGGCGTCTTGAGCTTCTGTGTAGGTTGAGTCAGTTTGAGAAAAGATGTTTGTCACCTTGCCTCAATGACGACAGAAGAATGAGGAGTGCGAAGACAACAATCTGTTTGTGCAACACTTTCCCATGATTGATATGCCGAATCCAGAATCCTAAACCTATATTCTTATTTCCCATGACTGGCGAAGAATATACTATGTAGAAGGGTAATAGTTTGTGTTCGATGTAATTCTGTGGATGATAATTTTTTTTTTTTTTTTTTTTTTTTCCAGAGTTCCTGACAAAGTCACCTCAAGCCCAGTTTGCAGAGCTCAGTAAAGTCCACGTCAAAACTGAGGTAATGATGAGGATGAATAGGGTATTCAGTCTGATGGTGTTGATGTGTGGGTAGAGTTGGCTCTTTGTCCTTGGGCCACAGAATGTACTAAAGGTTTGTACACATTTTTACAACCTGACACATAAAACAGTAGGGGGTTGTATACATTTTTGCAAGCTGACAACACAACAGCGGGGTGTTGTGAAGTTCTAGAAAGCTTCCATAAAATGCAGCAGTGGTTTGTAGAATTTGGGCTACCTGTTACATGGTACAATAGAGTGTGGTAGAATTTTTTTTTTTTTTTTTTTTAAAGAGAACATCTCTTCGCTAATCTTTTCTTAAATTATTCATTCACGTATTTTCTTATCTGATTTTAACCCCTGTCAACAATGGATTTATGTCTCTTAAAAGATATGGTGTAATGCATCTGGACTCGTTTGTATGCAGTGAGGCCTCATTGTTGAAATTGTTTATATTTTTGCAAGCTGACATACCAAAAATAAGGGTGGTGAGGGGGGGGGGGGGGGGGTGGTGGTGGTTGGTGTACATTTTTGCAGACTGGCACAAATAGCAATGGAGTTTGGCACAAAACTGCAAAAAGACTCAAAACATTGTGGTGAATGGGACCAAATTCTCAAAGCTGGCACAGTCTACAATGGAGATCTGCACTTTTCTTCTGTTTGTTTATGTGTTTGTTTTTCAGGCTGAACAAACGTCGTGAATCTTTGTACAATCTCTGTATGATCATTTTTTTCCTGAGTTGACATATAAAAAAAAAAGACAGTAAAGCTTAGCCCAAATTCTTTTGCAGGTTGACACAACACATACTGGAGACTTGTTGGGGAAAAAAAGTTTTGAAGATGACTCGGGACATTGTAGAACCATTTACAAAGTGTTCCTGATGAGATGCTTTCTTTCTTTCTTTCTTTCTGCGTACGCAGGCTGATACTCCTGTGGACACTGCCTGTATAGACAGTCAGTGGAGTTTTGTGTGTATGACCGTTTTTTTATCCTGCCATTAAGGCAGCCATACTCCATCTTCGGGGAAGGTGCATGCTATGTGTAACGTGTCATCCATACCAACGGCTGAACTGGCCTTCTCTTCAGAAAGTTGGTGATGGGATTTTACGTGTGTGCAAGATGTTGTGCGTGCGTTCACACACGGAACCTCAGTTTATAGTCTCATTCAAAATGACTGTATGGGGAATGAAGTCAGAACCAATGTTAACTCTGAGGGAAAAAATCCCCCTGTACCGAAATTTGAACCCGCAACCCCAGGATCATGAGTCCGGCGCTCTACCAACTGAGCTATTCTGGCTCCCGATGAGATGCTGACTCAAGAGAGGGGCAACATCAAAGTGATATTATTGCCTTGAAATGGATACACTTCATTAGCTGATAAAAAAAAAAAATCTGTGATAAGTATTTTTTTTGTTGTCGGCACAGTGTTGGTAGTTTGCATTTTATACTATGATTCCCTTTTTTTTTTTTTTTTTTTTTTTTTTTTTTTTCGTTTTTTTGTATCATTGCTTCTGTTGTAATGAACTGAGAGGGAAAACGGAGCATGGTGGATCTTTGAAGCTTTAACAGGTAAAGATTTGGAATTGTGTGTTGATCAGGAGGAAAGGCATGTCATGTTTCTGTCTTTTTGTTTTCACTTGTTTGTTTATTTTTCTTTAGTGAAAATTGTTGAACTGAAATCAGAGACATCCACGGCAGATGTCTGGGCTTTCTCAGGTAACGATGGGCCGGAAATGTTATGAGCACTGGGGATGTTATGAGCGCATGTTATTTTTTTTCTGTATTTTGTTATTGATATGCGTGTGTGTTTGTGTGTGTGTGTGTGTGTGTACGGGTGTTGTGTGTGTGTGTGTGTGTGTGTGTGTGTGAATGGAGAGAATGAGCGAAGAAGACAGGAGAAGGTGAGTATTTTTGTTTTTTTTGTTTGTTGCTATTATCTGCCAGTAATGTCTAGGATGACCGGGAAGCTTGGTTGAATGACGACCTGGTTTATTTTTCTTCCCCTTTATATTTTGATCGGTTGGTCGCATTCCGCTTTAATGCTCACACCCACCTAAGGTTATGAGGTAGAACAGAATAGGAAGACATATTTTACTCAACACTGATACCACCAGAACAATGACACATTAAGATAGGCAGTGAAAATGCTGGTTGTGTTTTGGTGCTAGGGTGATACTATGGACTCTGTGTGTGTGTGTGTGTGTGTGTGTGTGTGTGTGAGTGTGTATGCTTCTACGTGTGTATGTGTGTGTGTGTGTGTGTTGAAGGTGGAAGTGGGAAGGAGCAGGGGGAGGGGCAGTTGGAAGAGCAAGGGGCATGCAATCTGTAAGAATGTATTTCAGAAGCGCTTTAAAGATAATGAAAAGTACTATAGAAATCATCATTATCGTTTATGATATTGTTGTGGTTTTTAGTGTTATTATTGTTATTTTCATCATCTGAAGTGACAAAACTTTGATGTCTGAAGGAAAATGTTAAAAAAAAAAAAAATCAGACTGCAAGATCTGATAGTTACGCCGAAAGGGGAAAAGCTTTCCCATGTGGATTTAAACACATTGACTTACAACCAGTCAGACAAACGGAAGAAAGCTCCTCCTTTCAATAAAAAAAAAACCCAAATTTGTACATTAATGACATAATGTGCTCATCACGATGGTCTTTCATAATTGTGCACATTTCAGCACAAACATATTCATTAATCAGTTTCTCGCAGACTCAGAAATACTTTTTCCTGTAAAAGTTGGTCTGAGACCGTACCACACAGAAATCTCTCCTAGCAGACAAAAGTGCCCTGTTCCTCACAGACCTACAGCACGGTGCTCCGTCCTGGTTTTGTCCTCGGCAGGCCCCAAAGTCTTTGCAAAGTCACCATGACCTTATATCCACTCACAGAAACATACAGAGTGTGCCTGTGCCTGTCTCAGTACAAAGAGAAAAAAAACAAACCAACAAAAATCTGTGCATCCCTGGTCTCTCTGGAGAAAAATTCCTGAAAAGAAAAGATATACGTTTAACGTCTTCTTTAAATCAGCACGGAAAACATCTTTATCTGTAGAACATTAGTCTTCATTTTTCTTCTTTTCATTTCTTTTCAACCTGGCTTACTTAAGGATTTGCTAACTCGATCATATGCTAGTCATGGTCTTTAGCTTATTTAACTCGTACATATCACTGACACCTCTCCATCATTAGAGAAAAAAAAAGTCAGCTGTGAGGCATTCGCCCTTGCCGGCACCTCCTGTAGGATGCTGTCCACGAGCCCGACATCTGAAACGCCATCCCACAGGTGATAAACCTATCACCTTGAATTGCTTGTTCACTACATTCAGTACATGCAAGCTGCACACTTTCCTTGATGAGGGTGGGCTATGGCAGAAGAGAGTAAACAAGACTTGAAAATCCTCCTCTGTTCAAAAGCTTGCATGAGTGATCTATGTTTTCAGTCAACATACTCTTTACACTGATCAAACCCACCAGGAGCTTGGGCACAGTTCTTCACAATGGCATCCAAGACGGATAGCTATTTTCACTGTTGTTTCAAGTGCACGGGGGTTGTTTCGCCAGATTGGGGGCTGTTTATTATTTATTTATTTTTTTTTTTCAAAAGTGACGAACATGCATTTGTGCTGAGATCATGGTGCTTTACGTTTGTGGACAATGTCAGTTCTCTTTTCTGTTGATTTACTTTTGTTTCTTTATTTGTTTTATGTCTTTGTTAAAGTTGACATGCTGAAAGTGCTTCTTTTTGTTTTCTAATTTTATCGTTTCACGAATTTTCTTCCTATCTTTGTTGTTTAAAAACATTTTATTTTTTACTTACAAATCTGACAACCCACTGAATGTCTGGTTTACACAGAGAGTCTGCTCGTTTAGATGCGAGCAGCGAGAGTCGCTGAGTTGTCTGAGCAATGGTGTGCGCTCTATGGGTCTCAATGTGAGTGAGAGCAGGCAGACGTTGTCCTGCTCGTCGGCATGGTCTGATTCTGAGTGTTGCTCTGCCTTGCGCTTGGTTTGAATCCTTGCTTGCTTTGTCAGGGCCAGACGGGATGACTGAGGATGGGGGATGGTCGTGTGTGTGTGTGTGTGTGTGTGTGTGTGTGTGTGTGTGTGTGTGTGTGTGTGTGTGTGAGTGTGTGTGTGTGTGTGTGTGTGTGTGTGTGTGTGTGTGTGTGTGTGTGTGTGTGTGTGTGTGTGTGTGTGTGTGTGTGTGTGTGTGTGTGTGTGTGTGTGTGTGTGTGTGTGTGTGTGTGTGTGTGTGTGTGTGTGTGTGTGTGTGGGTGTGTGTGTGTGTGTGTGTGTGTGTGTGTGTGCATGCACGTAAGACAGGAGGTGAAGGGATGAACATACGGGTTAATGGGTGTGGATCTTTTGTGTACGTGTGCATGTGTGTGCAAGTGCATGCACATATATGTGTGTGCCTGCGTTTAATGAGCCAGTGAGAGAGAGAGAGAGGGAGAGAGAATACGAGCCATAATTTCCGGGCTATAAGCCGTTACTTTTTCCGTGAGCTCTCACCCCTGCGGCATCTGCACCAGATGTGTCCTATTTATGGATAAAAAAAAAAAAACTTGATATTTGAAATTTGACTACTTCTTTGGTCTGTAGTTTCACATTCAAAGCCATGTGGTTTCTGTCACCAAATATGAAAATCTTTTACTGACAGAAATTTTCAACTCGATTCAAGTCGGCTTCACCAGTGTGATATCCATTCATTGTTTTTATTTTGAAAATGAAGTTATCTCCACTGGAAGTCTCCTAAAATTATGTCTTTAGCTTTTAGTTATATTCCTAAATAATCTGCCATATCTGTTAAATTTGGGCTGATACATATACACAAAAACATTACATATGCATATTCACTCATGTGTGAGTTTCTAAGCGTGACAAATATACAGAGGTCACAGTGGTTGGGAAAAACTGAAAAGTCAGCGAATTTCTGAAAACATTTTCCATTTCGTAGAAAAAACAAGAGTCAGGGAAAGTAATGAAATTCACAAACAGATGCACACTTTTTGTCAGTTCATTGATTCAAAAGAAGAAAGTATCTGTTTCATCTCAGACAGACTTGTGGCCTCTGAACAGCATAAAGACTTGACGCTGTTTTGATGGGGTTAAAACAAGCTTACAAAGCATTTCAAGCTCAGTTTATAGATTTGCCACAGTGTTTAATCATGCTGCTGGTACATATAGATGAAAATAGCTGTAGAAAATGTAGACTGAAGAAGTAAGAATTGTACTCGGAAATTCAGGGGGGAAAAAAGTCAGGGAATTTACAAATGGAAAAAATAAGTATGAACCTTGCAATAATCGAACAATCACAAATCTGTGCACTGTGGGACAGGACGAGACAAGTCCCAGTTGAATCTGAGATAAAGGAACAGAAAAGGGGATGGATCGGCCACACGCTACAGAAGCCTGTATCCAACGTAACCAGGCAGGCTCTGTGGATTAGAATCCATAAGGAAAGCAGAAAGTGGGTCGACTAAAACAGGCTTGGCACAGGAGTGTCGACGCTGAGGTGAAGGCTGCCGGAATGACGTGGGCCGAGCTAAGGAGGACCTGCCAGAAGTTGTGTTGGAGGAGTGTCATCGCGGCCCTATGTTCCTCAAGAAATCAAGAGGAGTAAAGTAAAGTAAAATCTGTGCAAGCCTTTCTCACACTCCACTGAATTGTCTGAGTCATGATTTGTGCCATCACAGTGTCGGTGTCGGGACAGTCAGGGAGTAGTCTGCCTCATTGGCATGGTCTGATTCTGAGTGGTGCTCTCCCTTGCTCAAAGACCAGTTTGTTTCCTTCAAAAAATCTGTTCAGACAATTTTTTTTTTCTTCTGCTTTCACTGCTGAATCAACACAAGGTCCAGTGATGGATAGGACTATAGCATGTAACATATGCACTACTTCTGCTTCTCGTTCTTGGTTTACATAGTGCTGCGCTGCTCCTGTGATTCTTTTTCCCCCCTGCTGTTTTTGATGGGGCTAGTCAGCTGGCTTAAGTGTTGTTTTTCATGGAATGTGAAGCAAAATTGGCAGATGAAGCTTAGATGCTGGTGTGCTCTGTAGCCCGCAAATTATGGTGAGTGTGGAAGTGTGGTGATAAACCCTAACAAAGAAGACTGAGCGTCTGTTGTGCATACATATTTAGAAAGGACGTACTCCGGTGTTTCGAACACGCACAGTTTTGTGATTACAGATCTTTTTTTTTAGGTGCTATGGCAATCTTGGTCATGCAGGCTTTCTTTTGGGGGTTGAAATATGGCATGGGGATTCACTGGGAGTTGCTGGGAAGAGGGGGAGTGGGGGAGGGGAGGGGGGGGCTGCTGAAGGGAAGTTATGGTGCAGAAGGGTTGTAAGGGGGAGGATTGGTGTTTGGGTTGGCAGTGGTAGGGTAGGAGAAGATTTGGGCTGGAAGGTAGGGTTGAAAATAGTCTGTAAAATAGCCACTCTTCAATAGGGATGACAGTTGGGGCTCACTCCATTTAAGGGAGGGTGAAGAATGTTATGTGAGGAGCTTACCCATGACTCAAGAAGCCCTCACACCCCAACCCCCATCACTTCAGCCTGTACCATTAGGCTAAATAAGAGACATTTACCTGTAGCCTAGGACACATCTTGTATGTGGTCACTGACACAGAGCAGGAGATGAAGGCCAGTGTCTTCAGTAAAGATCATATTTGGTTTCTACCAGAAAAGTATGTTATGGCCTCTTGATTTCAGCCTTTAAGTTTCTTTAAAACCAGTTTTCTACATGCTTCTGAAACTAAAATGACATAAAGTCCCACAGTCCACCTCATTGATGAGCTATGGCTGTTGGATAATGTGAAGAAAATAAGGAGAGAGAGGTAGGTGCATATACGTGTGTGTGTGTGTGTTGGTATGCAAGTGTGTATTGGGGGGGGACAGAGAAAGAGAAGCAGGGAGGGAAGACGTAGAAGGGAAGCGATCAGGAGAAGAGGATAGGCCAAACAAGAGAGGAAGGTGGACAGGAGGGGTTTTGGTTACAGGTTTACTTACCTCTCGATGTTGAAATACAATGCTTTGATTCACTGATAACTTTATGAAGAAAGCGAATCTGTCCCATCTTGTTAGACTGTTTATATTTTGGTTTTAAATTCATTCAGTTTTCATTTTCATTCATTTGTTTTATATTCAGGATTGCGAACTGAGCCTTGTTCTGGTTCACTGGCATCTGATCTGTGACAGTTTGAGTTATGTGTGAGGTTTTTGTTCCTCTAACAGCACTGCATCTTGTCCAGGGTCTCTGAATGTGGGCGCTTTTTCATGACAGGTTTGACTAATGCTGGCTTCTGCATTTCCGTTCTTCGTCTGTTGAGAAAAATTGCTTTGTTGTTGTTGTTGATGTTGTTGTTGTTCTGTCTCGCCATTTTACGGTTGTGGGACACTTTGCATGATATAGACACAACGTAATGGCATACATCAGTGAGAGAGTCGCACATTATGATCATGCTGTGGACACTGTAAAGAGGAAGAGAAAACTAGATGCAGTATTAGTGTAAGTGGTTGCTAAGAGAAGGTGGTATGGACATCTGCCTGTTTGTACATGCTGCGTTCAGATGAGATTACACACAATGTTGGCTTAACAAAGAACTGTATGAAACACGCTGCAGGAAGTCTGAACTGCTGGAGACTGTTAGTCTTTCAAGCAATCATGGAAGCCCGCTTAAAATTTTTTTTTTTTTTTTTAATTTTTTAACCAGCATCACTTTGAGTACTTAAGTATTCTTTTTTTTTTTTTTTGTATGCCGTTTTATAATGAGAATGGCGTGCATTGTCTTTTTTTTTTTTTTTTTTTTTTTAACTTGTTCAGGTTACTGTTGGCAGTTGACAGATAACTCTCTCTGCTTTGAGTCTTTCCTCCTGAAAAAGTTACCGGAGTTATTTAACTTGGATTTTGAGCCTTGCGATTCACATTGGCAGCTGAAGGCAAGCTTGGCCAGCATTTCCTCTGCCATGATAGCATTTTTTCATGATTGGTTAGCCTTTGGCTGGTTGTGCTACGTTTTCATTGGATGGTTTTTGCTATGGTCGGGGAGTTGTTGCTGATCCTTTTTTCATTGGCTGGATTCGTGTTTTGCTTGCACGTATGCGCTTGTGTGCATGTGCATGCAGGCATACATACACAGAGAGACTGTTACACACTAACTCAGGCAGAAACCCATATACAGGCATGCATTAGCATGCTCAAGCACACATTTCGATGGTCACCCATGACACACGTCTACCCACACGCAAATGTACGCATGCATATGTGTGTGCTGCACACACACACACATATGCACACACTAGAGGTATGAATGAATGATTAGATGAATTAGCAGTTGTAAACATTGTGTGTGTGTGTGTGTGTGTGTGTGTGTGTGTGGTGTGTGTGTGCATGCGCGCGTGTATGTATGTATGTGTGTGTGTGTATGTGTGTACATTGCAATATGAACCTCAGACGCTGTCGTTGTAGTGAGATGGACATAGTTTACATGCATGTTAGAAAAAAAAAATGGAGACTGCAAGATCTGCCAGTTTTACCTATGTACATATCCTTTAGTAGAATGACAGTTGTCTCTAATGTCTCCTACCCTCACCTGTTCCTACCCCTTTCCATCTCTCTGCCATTGTACCCCCTCATCTCCCCTACTCTCCCCCCCCCCCCCCCCTCCCATCCCCACTCCTTACCATCATCATCTCTTCCATTTTACCTTGTTTCTTTTTCTTACTGACGCATTTTCAGACAGGAAGGAGAGCATAATATTGATGAGCAGTTTTTGTTTTTTTTTCTTGTTTTTGTCAACAGAAATAAAAATTCAAATGAATATCAGTATTACGCAGACCGTTAGAGCTTATAGCCATTTGTATAGGAGAAACTTCCTTAATATGTGTTCTGTGTTCTAGAGATCTGGAGGAAAGGCAGTTTTGTAGTTGGTACCATGGACCTTGATATTTTTTGTTTTGTGTACACCAGATCTCTGTAACAGTTTCATTGTCTGTACTTCCGTTCTATTTGATTTTTTTTTTTTTTGGTAAGGGAATTTTCTTTCTTTGGTTCCTGTGCAAGAGAACTATTTAGAATTTCTGTTCTGTATGTTTCCGTTCATCAGTGCATTCACATTTCTTTGTTGTGTGTGCTTCTGATCTACACAGGAAACGTTTCTTTGTTCTGTGTACCTTTCATCTGTGTAGTTAAGTTCCTTTGTTGTGTGTGCTTCTGATCAACACAGGAAACGTTTCTTTGTTCTGTGTACTTTTCATCTGTGTGGTTGAAGTTCCTTTGTTGTGTGTGCTTCTGATTTACACAGGAAACCTTTCTTTGTTCTGTGTACCTTTCATCTGTGTGGTTTAAGTTCTTTTCTTGTGTGTGCTTCTGATCTACACAGGAAACCTTTCTTTGTTCTGTGTACCTTTCATCTGTGTGGTTTAAGTTCCTTTGTTGTGTGTGTTTCTGATCTACACGGCAAATGTTTCTTTGTGTGTGGACTGTCAGCATTTTTTTTAAATTTTTTTTTTAAAGTTTTTGTCTCTGATGTCTCCCCAAGGGGATGTTGGGGGTTCTTTCAATACAGATAACTCCGCTCCCTGCAGGAAGTTTTACGTTAGTGGCTTCCTCTTTTCTTTGACGTTACCTTTTTTTTATTTTCGTCCTTCTTTACTGTCATCTACTTGGTTTTGTGCTTCAAAGTTTTTTTTAAGGCCTCTTGTTTTTCTTATAAACCTGGGTGGACAAATCGAGGATTATGGCTTGCACTCATCAGAACGTTCTTGTCGTATCTGCATCAAGGATGTTGGTAGTTTAGCTTCTTTGTCATGCATTGTTTTAGCTGGTTCTTCCTTTTTCAAGAGGTGACCTTTTTACAGGATGTGACCTTCCTACAGGATGTGACCTTTTGTTTTTTTTTTTTCTGAGAGGTGTGACCCTGTTTTCTCGTATGAGTTTAACAGCCCTGAAAATGCTGTGTGCTTGAAGGGCTGTGATAATTAAAAATCATATTAGAAAGAAAGAAGGAAAGAAGCAACACAACACAAAACAAAACTGTAGCCTTTTACCACTGTAAGAGAAGCATCTTTGCTGCACGTGCGTCAGGTCTGTTCAGAGCACATTTTTTTTTTCTTATCTGTGTGCCCTGTGATTTGTTTCCTTGTGTGGTCTGTGTGGTTCTGATTTAGGGGAAGTTTCTTTGTTCTGTGCGTCTGTTGTGTCTGGGAGAAATATTTTGGTTTGATCCATGTGCCTGTGGTTTGTGTATGAGAACTGTCTTTGTCCTAGGTGCATCAGATCTGTTATAGAACTTTCCTTGGTCTGTGTGTTTCTGATCTGTAAGAGAAATTTCCCTTCTTTGTACCTCTGGCTCTATATAGAAGTTGCTTTGTTCTGTGGGCCTCTGCTCTATACAGGAGAAATTTCCCTTTTCTACCTCTGATCTGTACAGCAGTGTCTTTGTTCAGTGTGCAAGTACTTCTGATCTATATAGGAGAAAAATTTCCCTTTTCTGCTTTGGATCTGTTTAGAAATGCCCTTATTCTGTGTGCCTTTGATCCGTGTAGTAGAGAAGTTTTCTTTTTCTATGTACTTCTCATCTCAATGGAAGTTTACTTGTTCTGTGTGCCTCTGATCTATGTGGGAAGTTTACTTGTTCTGTGTGCCTCTGATCTATGTGGGAGAAGTTTACTTGTTCTGTGTGCCTCTCATCTATGTGGGAGAAGTTACTTGTTCTGTGTGCCTCTGATCTATGTGGGAGAGGTTACTTGTTCTGTGTGCCTCTCATCTACGTAGGAGAAGTTTACTTGTTCTGTGTGTCTCATCTATGTGTGTTTACTTGTTCTGTGTGCCTGTCATGTATGTAGGAGCAGTTTACTTGTTCTGTGTGCCTGTCATGTATGTAGGGGAAGTTTACTTGTTTTTGTGTGCCTCTATCTATGTAGGAGAAATTTATTTGTTCTATGTGCCTCTCATCTATGTGGGACAAGTTTACTTGTTCTGTGTGCCTCTCATCTATGTAGGAGAAGTTCACTTGTTCTATGTGCCTTATCTACGTAGGAGAAGTTTACTTGCTCTGTGTGCCTCATCTATGTAGGAGAAGTTTACTTGTTCTGTGTGCCTCTCATCTATGAGGAGAAGTTTACTTGTTCTATGTGCCTCATCTATGTAGGAGAAGTTTACTTGTTCTGCATGCCTCTCATCTATGTAGAAGTTTACTTGTTCTGTGTGCCTCTGATAAATGAAGAAGAAATTTTCTTGTTCTGCTTGCCTCTGATCTATGAGGGACAAGTTTCCTTGTTGTGTGTGTCTGATCTATGTAGGAGAGGTTTACTTGTTCTGTATGCCTCTGTCCTAACAGAAAGTTCCTTGTTCTGTGTTCCTCTAATCTATGTAGAAGTTTTCTTCAAAAGAAAGATGTTCTGCGCATTTTGTGTCAAGGCCTCTAAGAGAAGGTTATGATTATTTTATGTGTAGGTCTCAGAGGGAAGGTTGTTCATGTTCATTTGGTATACAGGCCTGTAAAGAAAGTTGTTCATTTTTTTTTTTTTTTGGTATCACAAGAAAGTTGTTCATTTTTTTTTTTGTTGGTATGAAAGTGAAAGTCATTTAAAAATTGTTTTTTTTTTTTTTTTTTTTTAATTGGTATGAAAGTCATGAAAGTCATTAAAAAAATTTTTTTTTTTTTTTTAATTGGTATGAAAGTGAAAGTCATTAAAAATTGTTCTTTTTTTTTTTTTTTTTTTTTTTTAATTGGTATGAAAGTGAAAGTCATTAAAAATTGTTTTTTTTTTTTTTTTTTAATTGGTATGTATGAAAGTGAAAGTCATCACTATTAATTTTGTTCAAAAGCATTAAACACTTTACTCATGTTCATTTTGCTAACAGGCCTGAAAGAGAAGGTTCTTCATGTTCATTTGTCTGAAAGTAGAGATTATGTTCATTTGTGTAAAAGGCCTTAAAAAGAAACTTCATATTTATGGTCTTGAAGAGAAAGCTGTTTATATTCATTTTAAGTGAAGGTTTACATTTATTTATTTTGTTTAAAGGCCTTAAAGAGAAGGTTCATGTTAATTTTACCTCTAGGTCTCAGAGAAAAGGCTGTTTATATTCATTTTGTTTTTGTTCACATTCATTTTGTTTATTGTTTTTATATTCTTTCAGCGTTGAAACCGTCGAGAACTCTGAATTATCCAGCAAGCACCAGGGTTAGGATACTACCTCCTCATGAGCAGTTGCCAGGCTCGAAGTCTGCTCTTGACTGAATGGGGGATCTTGTATATAGAAGATGCTGAACAGAGATCTTGTATATAAAAGATGCTGTACAGGGATCTTGTGTATAGAGATGAGCATCTCTTGCCCTTTGGGGGAGAATAGTCTGGAAGAGTTGTCTTTCATGGTTGCATGCTTCCCCTACCTCCAAAATGTGTAAATATGTATATATCTGTGTGCTTCATATTAGACAGATGTATATTTATAGTGATAAAAATATTCTGTATCCTTTACAAAATGGCGGACGGTGTGCATTCACAGCCAGCATAAAAAGGTGGGTTAGCCCATACAGGTTCCAGCAGAAGAGAAAATGACGTACATCTGTGGTGCGTGATTAGGTTGACAGAGAGCTGTAGGGCTCTTAGGGGGGGGGGAGAGCGAGCGAGGCCAAGCATGCTGAAAGAAAGAGAATTCAGCAGGGTTGTTGTCCTCGCTGTTATCCTTATTGTGTGTCTTTCTGTGCAAGGTCTCTGACAAGAATCCCAGCCCAGATGTATGGATTCTTATCCTTGGCGACTAGTGCTCCTTGATTAAATTTGGGGCTGGCGTAGGAGTATAGCTTTGCTGTTAAAAATGACAGACAGTGGTGTGGTTGTGGTTCACAATGATTAGGGTCAGGCTATGGGTTGATATGGAAGATTGTTGTGTGTGTGTGTGTGTGTGTGTGTGTGTGTGTGTGTGTGTGTGTGTATGCATGCGTGCGTCGTGCGTTGTGCATGTGTATGTGTGTGTGTGTGTGTGTGTGTGTGTGTGTGTGTGTGTGTGTGTTTTCAGTCGATCCGGGACCATGTACAGATGGGGGTGAAGGTGTACAATGCTTTCTTTCACTACCACCACGAGGAGGTCCAGTACTGGTCCACTATGCTGATGAGCATCTCACAGGGGGACACTGCGGCTGCTGTGAACCGATCTCCGCGTCGGAGAGGGGCCAGAAGGTGTGGAGGCACACCAGCTTTCCCAACATACTCAGGACTTTGACCCTTTTCTTCGTTTGCTTTGTTTTTTTAGCTCTGCCTAAACAGAGTATTTTGTTTCCATGAAAAGCAGCAACAATGATGCATAGCTACCTCCTTTGCTCCCGACACTGAAATACATGTATATTCAAAACACTGGCAACGCATGCACGTACACACATACACAAGCATACACACCCTGACGAGAGCAATAGCTCGAAACAAGTTTGTTGTTTTTAATCTCCTTTTTTAATCATACTTTTAAACTTATATATATATATATATATATATATATATATATATATATATATATATATATATATATATATATATAAGTTATTAGATATGTATACAGTATAATCATACAAATACATTGCAAACATATCAAAATATACATTGCAAAACACACACATATATACACACTTCATACAACCATACACATGTATGCACACACTTGTACTACCACAATTCCACATGCTGGTATGCACACGCACACACACACACACACACACACACACACACACACACACACACACACACACATTTGCACTCACACTCATACACACACACACACACACACACACACACACACACACACACACACACACACACATTTTGCACTCACACTCATACACACACACACACACACACACACACACACACACACACACACACACACACACACACACACACACACACACACTTGAAGAGCACAAACTATACATAAAATTTTGCTCCAGGTCCCTGGTCTTGTCATGGTTACGTGAGCGGAAGACCAACGTGGTGTTCGACATGACACAGCTGTCATCGGCAGTGTCCTCCGCCGCATGTCCAGGCCTGCATCTGCAGCTGTCCCAGGCCCGCCTCACTGCCTCCATCAAGGCCGCTGTGGGGGGTGAGTCAGGTCGTCCGTCATCTTACTACTTATTGTTTGACCTCCGTTTCTGTTACTTATCCACGTCTGTAGCCTTGGTTTGGTTGCGTCAGGGTCATCGGTATCAGCAAATTTATGGGGCCGTGTTAGGACGGACATGGTGGTGCCTTCGGGAAGGAGAGCTCTCTCACACTGGCTCTGCGACTGAGCAGTTATTGTCGTCAGTCGGGGGGCGTAGTGGGTGTTGTCCTGCATATGTTGGATCAGAAATAGCGCCAGTGAACACCACCGAAGTGACTTGGCAGCGGTGTGCAGTGTCTCCTCCAGTGGGTTGCCTCATGAGGACTTGATATTGATTTCCCCCTGTGGATTGCTGGCGCCAGGTCTGCGGTGGGCCGGGCTGTGGATTGGGTGGTTGGAATGAGCTGCTAGGGTGCAGTGCCACTGAAGTGGCATAGGAGATGGGACAGCAAAAACAACAAAAAAAGTACTTATTATTTCACTTAAAAAAAAAGAAAAATTCATATTTAATGATTCGCCTTTATTTGAAATACAGATACACATAGAACGCGGAAAATCATACACATGTATATTTACTAGCAGTGAATTTAGCAGTTTTTTTTCTTCTTATTTTTGCAGTTTCAGAAACTCTCATACTATGCCCTGTCTAATATTCACCTTGCCCCACTTTCTCCAGACCCACAGTCTTCAAGATGATACAAAGATTTGAAAATTCCTGACATTCATAAAGAGGTCACTTGTATTTGAAAGCAGGTACACACGCACGCACGCACGCACGCACGCATGCACGCACGCGCACACACACACACACACACACACACACACACACACACACACACACACACACAGTGTGCTGTGTAGGCTTTCACAGTTATCTTTTCTCGATTCCTGGACTGTTCCTGACGGGTTTTTTTTTTTTTTTTTAATTAAAAAAAAAAAATGTAATATTGCTTTTTTCTTGTTTTGCTGTCTCCATCTTTGAGTGCTTATGCTGGCTGTACTCTGATGCCTCTCATCCTGGCTCCTTCTTTCACAGCCATACCCAGCAGGTCTATGTACAGCCCCATTGCCAGGAGTCTGCTGACAGCTGTCACAATCGGGTGGCAATGAAGTCCCTCTGCAGAGGAGACTCTGTACTGCTGCTGGATCACTTCAAAGCCATCCAGTTGTGCGGACATGATCTTTTATTGTTGATGTCAATGACGCAGTGTGTTGTGGATGTAGACATGGATATTTTATATCATTGTAGATGTTACTGTTGTTATTATGCAGTGTTGTTGATGTGTGTGTTTTTTTTTTTTTGTTTTGTTTTTTGCTAAAATTTCATGGCTGTCACAGTATTGAGATGCCTGCGCAGCCCACGTTGATTAATAGGTATGACCTTGTTCAACAATGAGGTATGTCTGTCTAGGTATTTTTTTTTTTTTTTTTTTTTCCATGCATCAACTGACGGCTGCTTAGTGTGCTGGCTTGCCCGGCTGGCTGAGGAGTGTGTTTTTGTTTTTGTTTTGTCTGTTCCCAGGCTGATCAGGGAAGATAATGCTATGTTTTTACTGGCAGCACTATCATTCATGGAATGGGAGCTGAGGCTATGGCGGAATTGAACAGTGTACTGAAGCAAAAAAAAAAAAAAAAAGAAATTCCATGTTCATGCTTGAATTTTTAGGAGCAGGTTCACCTCAAACCTTCCTCCCCCAAGCCCCACCCTCTTGCCACTCACCAGCTGTGTGCCTTCTTCACTGGGCCTTGCAGTGTGAAAGTCGGATGAGAGCTAGTCTTTCAGATGAAATGGTAAACTGCTGTTCCATGAGCAGCATGCGTTTAGCACACAGGAACAGATCGCACTGCAACAACAGTGTGTTCTCTAGCAAAACTTCTGTTGAAAAATTCCTTTTCCATAGTAAGCAAATAGAGATTTTTTTTTTTAAAGTGGGTGAGAATGTGACAAATTCCGCTCAGCACAAAGTAATAAACTTACACAGTGTAATACTGCACAGTACGAATGCACTTTCAGTGGAGGATATGAGCAGCACCGTTTCAGCCCTGGACGTCAGCATGGAGCTGGAAGTACAGAGTGTGTGGTGCTGCCATCTTGAGGCCAAAGTGCCAGACGGGGAGATAAACGGTCACGTCCACCACTGGGACCATGTGCTGTACTTGACGCTGTTGATTGTGAAGGTGGGTGGTCTGCTTTTAAAAAAAAAAAAAAAAAAAAAATTTGAATTGTTGTTCCTGACTGGGATCTCTGTAAGTCATGGAGCATGACGTGTCATCCCCAACAGTTTGTCCTGAGGATGTTTGGTCCTCTGGGGTCCCCCTGGCTCAAGGGCAGAGCACTGATTTTGAAGCTGAATAAAAAGAGTATGAATTCCACCTGGTGCCCAGCATAGACATTTCCTTTTTTTGCTCCATGTCTTCTGTTGTTGTTTGCTCTGGTGGTGTCGGTGTAGGGCCAGACAGGTTCTGGACTCCATGCTGTCCTGGATAATTATTCCTGTCGGCCATGTCACCTTGAGTGGACATGGACTTACACTAGGTAGGTCCAGCCTAACAGTAGCCATGGCTAACAGGCAGCAGAACAGGAGAAAACTGCCAATTTCAACTTGTTCATACTCCTCAACTACTCAACACTGTCAAAATAAAAAATATCTCCACATCTAAAATGAACCTCTAACATGAAGTCTGTGTGTTTTTTTATGGTATGAAAGAAGTGTGCTTTTATTGTGAACGATTTTAAACACACAAACCATACACTGCGTTGGCGAGCTTGTGCAACGATTCAAGCCGCGGGCTATCCGTGACCTGCAAACAACAACATCCGGAAAAGTGTTCGGAACTTTGACACACTATATGCACAGCGACGATGTTGGTACCCATATGAAACAGAAAAACCTGCAGAACTGATCTGTATATAAAGTTCGTCATAGTTCCTTTTCATTAAGTGCCGCAAATTTTGTGCCGAAAGACTAGCATAAACTTCAAAAGCATATCGACATCGCTAATTCTGAATAAAACATATTGAAAGACCACTCGTTTTGTAGAAAAATCAATGCTCTTTTCGTTCGTGTATATAAGGACGCACAGGCTGCTGTGTGTATAAGTTCCGGCCAGGATAAAGAGAGAACCCTGTAGTCCAATCGGCATTCAGCATTCCGACAACGGGGGGGTACGAAGCTGACACGATGTCCGAGTCGAGTGGCGAGTTTTTAAACCGATGGATCTCAACGATTTTGAGCGTGATCTTGGTAAGTATGCGAACGATTCATTTTGTTTAAGCCCTTGCCCTGTTATTTTCAAGGAATTTGTGTTTCTTAACTCTGGAAATTATTTTAGAAGTGTTTTTTTTTCATCAGACATGTGCTCGGTCGAGTGGTGGTTGTTAGCTCCGTGATCAGTACTAATGGTTGCAATCGATGATCAACCTTTTAGTTTTAAAACATTTCATAGAATAACTTTTACCCAAGCTCGTTCAGATTTTTTATAAAAAGGTTTATGATTTTTGTCTAGAGCGAAAATTACGAAAGTAAGATTAAAATTTGGCAGCTGTAACTTCGACAGGGAGGATAACTCAGGTTTCAGACCTCAATGAAAATGAAAAAGTAGCAGTTGTTTTGGATTAGTTTGCAGTACTGTTGTACCAAAATGAATCAATGAATTAATAAAATCAATAAATTGATAAATAAATGAGATAAAAGGAAAATAAAAAAACTAAAAAGTAAAAAAAAAATACTCATTAACTATTAAAGAGAATGTTAGCTTGAAGCTGCAGTATGAGTGTGGCATATGTACTAAAAGATAGGAGTAAGAAAATCAGAATTTGGAAACTTGAAGCATGTATTATAATAAAAATGACTAGCTGGTGTGTGTGTGTGTGTGTGTGTGTGTGTGTGTGTGTGTGTAGCTGGTAGCATTCACTTAAAAGTCTTATTGAAAATTGTGGCAATGTGTATTTAAAAAAATTTTACTGTTGAATCATATATCCATAAATGATAGAACTTGGTATATATATATAAAAAAAAAAAAAATGTTCTTCAAAGTTATCATGCACTTTCATTCACAGTCTCTGAATTCAAACAATCCATTTTCATCACTGATAGATCAAAACAAATGTCCAGTTATTAACTGTGTTCAGTTTATTCAAAATTTTGTGTGTGTGTGTGTGTGTGTGTGTGTGTGTTTGCATGCATGCGTATGTATGCGTGTGTGTGTGTGTGTGTGTGTGTGTGTGTGTGTGTGTGTGTGTGTGTGTGTGATAAATTTCAGGAGATGACCAGTACCTGCAAGAATCTGACAGTAGCACTGAAGAAGAACCACAAGAGCCAGATCATTCAGCACTTTTGGAACATGAAATAAATATTTGTCATCAGTCTTCTGATGATGAATCAGACTATGAATTTCCATTCAATTTCTCAGGCCAGGGACAGTCAGCAGCAGTTTTCTATGATGATGCATTTTACATTGGTCAAGTACTAAAAATTGTTAGACCTGACCTTGCTTGCATTTCCTTCATGGACCAGAAAGGAACAGAAAACCTGTTTTAGATGGCCGTTGTCAGACTCCACTGGGGAAGTTGCAAGTAAATATGTTTTTTATTCAGACTTCAACATTCTACCAAAGAACAGAGTTTGGAGCATTGACTGTACCCAGCAGGGAACCCTGAAAAGAAGATACAAACAATATGTTAAAAAGTACTGTTAATGTTGGGGTACAAAATGGAGATGGCCAGTTTTATCTTAATGGTGATTGAAAAACAGGAACATGGAAAGAGGGTGATTTTTCTGGTATTTGAAAAGTTTTTTAAGACAGTTGTGATTTACTGTTCCTTTTGGACATATATTTCATTATTTGCCTGTTATTTGGAACATATTTGCTTGGTGAAATTCTTGAGCATTTGATTCTGTCCCCGTGATAATGACGGAATATATGTGGAATGTTGGTGATTTTGTTTACTTTGATGTAATTTGTACATAAAGGTGAAGGTTGAACTCATGGATGTTTTTACCTTTAGGTTCCTTCTTCAATGCTGATTATTTTGATACCTCTACTTTGTCTGTAGCATGTGTCGTTCCAGAGTTATGGGTTGTTAAGTAACGGTACCCTGTGTTTGCCACAAAATGACACGTCGACAAATCAGCATTTTAGTCATTTTTGAAGAGACACAGCTAAAAAATGAATAATCATTGAGCTCTTGAAAAAAATAGGCTCAGTGTATCCATCACAGATAATAACTCTGCCAATCTGAGAGTATATTAGGTGAATAGTTCAGAAGATATGAGGGTCCAAACATGGCCCTTTGGCAAAAACGTGAAAAACGCCATTTTTTTTACCCAATTTTAAAGCTCAATATCTCAAAAACTATTAAACC
>JADBJO010002375.1:217500-235000 GCA_016801955.1 Conus betulinus
TTGGATGAATGTGGTGACAGCCTCCAGGACAGAATGCTGCCTCTTGCAGCCAAGCTGGTTAGCAGTCAGTGGTGGTGGGTGCAGTGGGTAATGTGGGTGTGTTGGATCACAACAGGCACCAGTGAACGTCATGGGAGAAACTCAGCTGCATTGCAGTGTGTCCTCTGGTTAGTTGACCCATAGTTACCAGATATTGACTTTGCCTCCTGTGGACTGGTCAAGTCGATTCAGCAGGTTGGGGTTAATCTTGCGTACAGAGAAACAAACCAACTGATGTAGGTGGAAACGGAACTGCCCTGGTAAAAGTAGAAATGATGGCCATCTTCAGGTTGTTTTTTTTTTTTTTTTTTTAAAGTCTGGTTCAACATTGATACTTCAGATCTACTAGAATCAATGTGTGTGTGCAAAGTCTTTCATGTGTGTTGGTCATACATTTTCCCAGTTATTTCAGTGATTTCCAGATTTCTTGTGACTTTTTGTTTTTCTTGCCACGAGTCTGAGACTCTTCTCTTGATTACAGTATCAGTACGGGCATTTTAAACAAAGATACTGTAACTGAATCGTTAAGTAAAATTTACAGCCAGGTCTAAAACGTTTTTTTATTTTGTCCTCATTATCTGAAGGATTTATACACAGCAATTTAAATAAAAACAGAAACAAAAACAGAAGCCCCAGCAGCCACTACACCCAACACACACACACACACACACACACACACACACACACACACACACACACACACACACCAACAACAACAACGACAGCAAAGACAATAACAGTAACAAACCACCAAAACCATACAGCTTAAATATGTTCTCATTGCAAATGTTCAGGAACTGCGCGTCCACATCCTGCGTGAGCTGACGGTTCACTGGACAACCAGCGCCCACATGTGTGTACTGCAGGGAGTGCACAATATGGCCGCCCTTATGGACAGGGTCAAAACCAACAAGGGTATGGACACCCTCTCTTACATTCTCTCTCTCTCTCTCTCTCTCTCTCTGTCTCTCTCTCTCTCTCTCTGTCTGTCTCTCTTTGTCTCTATTTGCCTGTCTCTTTCATATTCATAACTGTATTGAAGGAATTTCTCAGCTTTCTTTTCAGGTTTCTACACTGTAGGTAAAAAAAATAAAAAATTAGTTCTTATTTGAATATATTTCATCTCTGCTGAAGAAGAAAGAAAAAAAAAAACCTTTCAGTTCAAATAAATAGAGCGAGTGCCTGTTTTGAGTAATGCATGGTGTGTCTGCCGAACTTGCGCTAATAAGTATGTCGACAAGTGCATCAGTTTTGTGGATGTTCTTGGTGCACTGACGGGGTTAAATGATTGCAGTGAAATTTCTTTTCTAGAAAGTTTGGGTGAGAGACACTCGACTCCTCTTTGTTTCACAGTGTCAAGATCAGATCAGTCAGATTGTGATTTTGTTGTGGCATTTTTTGAAACTGTTATGTGTAGTGATTTTAATTTAGTCCTGCTGAAATATCAGATCAGTTGACATTTATGTTTAACTGGCAAGAGAGGGGAGGGGTAATAGGTGGACACCCATTAGGGGGCTACATGGTACAAACTTTCCTTTCAAACAGGGGACTCTGAGAGTGCAAAACAGCAGAAAAAATATGGTTTTTGTCTTAGTTCTCTTGAGACAGTTTGCCAAATGACCTGTTTTTGGTTAGCTGTGAGCTATTTTCACACCAGAGGGACAAAATAGAACCTCAGCTTTTTGCCCAGACATATAGAGCAACAACATAAAGAGCAACAACTCTCTGTCAGTTGGTGGGTTCAGAGCAGTATGGTTTCAGACTTTGTTTTGTTGCAAATACTATGCGTTTTGATGACAGCTAAACAGTTTTAAATGCATGGGCCAAGAAATTATATATAGCCATGTGTATTAAATTCAGTATCTTAGTATTAATCAAGGTTGACGTTCACAGAGTGATATTGTTGAGACAGAGCAATCTGTGTTCACTGAAATTTCAACATACCTGTACTTGACTGTTCATGACGAAAGACGCAAATCTGTATTACAGTAATGAGGATAATGCAATGACAGGGGGGTGGACAGTGATGATGATGACCTCTGTGACAGGTGAGGATCAGAGAGGGAAGATGTCGATGTCGTCGGGGATGACTGGTCACAAGTCACGCCTGATGATCAATGTTCTGATCCATGCTGACATCCACCTCTCTGTCACCCTGTCACGCAACCACAGGTAATGTGGGTGTGTCATGTCAGGTTTTTTTTTTTTTTTTTTTTTTTTTTTTTTTTTTTTTTTTTTTTTGCTGACCCAACCTCTGCGCCACCTCAGAGGGAGTGCACCCACGCCGCCATCATTCCGACACCCCATCCACAGCCACAGCCCGGTCAGCCCCGCCGCAGCCCCAGCACCGGCAATCCACAGGGAGCAGTCAATGTCAAGTCGTCAAGAGGCAACCCACCAGAGGAGACACTGCACTGCCGCCGAGTCACTTCAGTGGTGTTCAGTGGCGCCTGTTCTGATCTAACATACGCAGGACACCACCTACTAAGCCACCTACTGACGACAATAATTGCTTAGTCGCGGAGCCGGCGTGAGTGAGCTCTCCCTCCGGAGGGCACCACCACGTCCGTCCAACGACAGCCCCCATGGACTCGCCGATACCGGTGACCCCGACGGAACCAAACCAAGCCACAGACGTGGAGAGGACATCGAAACTGAGGTCACCATGAGAGCAGGGCATGAAGGGCCACAGAATTTGAGACTTTTCTTTTTATGCTGATCGATGAGAATGAGGATGATTATGATGATGCTACGGATTTCCATTTCGGTCTGAGACTACATGGCAGGGCTGTACTCTACGCTTCCTTTCATAATATATCCCGGCATCAACCAGGCCCGAGAGATACAGACACCTGCAGTGTTGGTCAGGAAATTTGAGCAACACTCTCAGAAACGCATCCATTTAGTGGATGAAACTCGACTGTGTGGTCCCAGTCTTCCCAACTGAGTCCGCAGCAACTCAACTCTGGGTAGGAGCCGGTCGGGGCAGAAAAACCCACATGACTTCTGATGGGATTCGAACCCACGACCTCCCAGCCGGGAGTCCGCGACGCTAACCACTTCGCCACGGCGGCTGGGGTTTGTTTCGTAGGATGTGTAATTTGTGGTGTGTAGTGTGTGATGTGCTGCCTGTAGTGTATATTGCCGTTTTTAGAGTCCTGTGAATGCGAAGGTCATCTGTATTTTGTGATGTATGATGTGTGGCGTGTAATGTATGTTGGGTGGTGTTTGATGAATCAGGATGTTTTGTGTGATTTGTGGTTCATGATGTGTGATTTATGCTGTATGGTGTGTTATTTAGGAAGAGTATGCTGTTTGTGTGATTTATGCTGTATGGTGTGTTATTTACGAAGTATGTTTGTTGTGTGATTTATGCTGTATGGTGTGTGATGTACTACATTTGTGTAGGGTGATTGTAGTTTGTGATGTACAGTTTATGCTGTGTTATGTAAAATTCATGTGTTAGCTGATTTCTGATTTAAGATGTGTTATCATTTGTGGAGAGTGTTGTACCAGGGTATATTGTTTACAGTGTGTGGCATGTGGTGTACAGTGTAGGAATGTGTATTACAGCAATGCTGTATGGACAACAAACTTGAAAAAAAAACACAGTAATCCCATCGAAGATATTCAGAGAAGATTTACAAAAAAGATTAGTGGATTGCAGAAGTATTCATATGAGCAAAGGCTTCAGTTTTTAAAATGACCAAGTTTGGATACAGGCGCTTTACGTGGTGACATGATTGAAACTTACAAACTTACACATGGATTTTATGAGATTAAAACCACTGGCACATTATTTCATTTGAATACAGAATCTACAGCTGGAGGGCACCTGTACAAACTAACAAAAAAATTTACTAAAACTTCAGAAGCCGCAAACTTTTTCACTAACAGAATTGTTAATACTTGGAATAACTTGCCAGTCAATGTTGGTGGAGCTGAGACTGTGACACTTTCAGAAAAAAATGTCTTGATAATCACTGGATATACACTATGTTTCAAACAAATATTGACTTGCATTTTTAAGAAACCACGCATGTGCTTAATAAAAGTGCGAGAACAACAACCAAAATATTTCACGCTAAAACCATGAGATTATCTACATTGAGCAGGCTAAAGGCTGAAAATGCCTAATATGCCACCATATATATGATATATGATATGATATGATATGATATATTATGAGATATATGAGATATAAGGAGTGTGATGCATGATGGCAGTCTGACCCTCCACGCATGTCACAGCACTGCCTTTTATTTTCTTTTTGCTGTCTCTGCTCCCCAGCTGCTCATCCTGGATCTCCAATCACAGCCACACCCTGGCCATCCCTTCACAACCTTGCCGGTAGAGCTCGGGATGAAATGAATATCTAGTTGTCATATGGAAACCCACCAGAGGAGACTCTGCACTGCCGAGTCACTTCGCTGGGTTTGAAGTGGGTGCCTGTTCTGATTCAGCGTAAGCCTCTTAGTGACGACAATGATTGCATAGCCGCAAAGCTAGCCTGACTGAGCAGCTGCACTGCCTAATGTTAGTGTGTGATGTAGTGTGTGTGATTTTTGATGCATGGTGTGGAATGAATCATTCGTAGTTGCAGGCCCTCTGTCCATGTGCCCAGTGTGTTCATCACAGCCGTACTACCAAGTGTCATGGTGTGCAGTGTGTGATGTAAATTGTGTAATGTATGATGCTCGGGATTGTGACGTGTGTTGTAAAAGGTGTACGGTTGCAGGTTGTCTCTCCGTATGCCCAGCCTGTGGATCATATTCACACTGACAGACATGTCGATGTATGGTACTTTATGTGTGATGTACCGTGTTTGATGAATGATGTATGGTGTGTGTTATGGCTGATGTGTGGTTGCAGGCTGTCTCTCACACGCACAGTCTGTAGTGACGGCCACGTTGCCTGATGTTGTGATGGAGGTGCGACAGTTTGTGGTCAGGTGTGACGGGCATGACATTCTCTGCGTCCAGGTATGGCTTTGGACCGTAGGGGTGTTAGATGGTTATGTGCTTGTTTGTTCATTGGTCTGCAGGCATAAGAACTTCTTTCTTCCTTGGGACAAATTTAACAGATTGATGACAATTTATGTTTCTGGGAGAGAGAGAGAGGGATTAAGAGAGAGAGAGAAGACAAGAGATACAGAGAGACACTGTATATGTGCATATGCATGTGTGTGGTGTTGGTTGTGTGTGCTTGGGAGTGTGAATGCATTTTTGCATGCAAATATGTATGCAAGATGTGCATATTCATTTGTGTATGTTGTATGCATGCGTAGCTTTCATGCACACAAAAGATATGAGAGAGCTGTTTTTTTCTTCTCAGGGTGTTGGCTGCAGACGCTTTCTCCGCATCAGCTTCCGATTAAAGATCAAGTAATTATGACCTGTGAGTTGACTTCAATGTGATGACAGTCCTGACATTGCCCTTTGCAGTCGCTGGGGCTATAAGCAACATTAACCCCCCCACCCCCCACCCCCCAACTTATATATTTCAGCTGGGCTTCAAACAACATTACCCCCCCTCCCACTCTCCCACCCCCCCACTTGTATGTCAGGTCAGGCAAATTTCAGGCCAGCAAGTTATGCCACAGGGACCAAGCAAGAAACCGTTTTACCGGACTAGTGTTTTGATGTTTTCAGGGGTTTCAGCTGGAGACGCTGCCCCCATCCCAGCTCCAGCTGGAGCGAGAGGCCTTCAAAGGGCTGGTACTGCCAGTCAACAAGGGCTGGTCAGTGGCAGTTGTCTTTCCTTGTCTGCTCTGTGTGTGTGGGGACACCTGGCTGGCTTGTGTGTTGATTTGACGAAAGACCAAGTGAACGCACAGAACGAAGTTCAGCATAAGGCTTATTTAACCTGCAGTACGACACTGACAAATGAAATTTGTGGAAAATGAAGGGAAAGGATACCATGAGAATATCCCAAATCTGTAGGTCAGAACCTAAATGTCTGCATTTACCAGTTCTGTGTATCTTGTTCCTACTTTCTTTGTTGTTCTGTCTGTTTGATTCTCTTTGCAAGTCAGATGTTTTATGTGCAATGTTTGCATGTACTTCTGTCTGTTTCTTTTTGTATATCTGTTTGCCTCTTTGTGTTTCTATTTGTCAGATTTTTAATCTTTTTGCTATCTCTGTTTACATTCTTAAGAAGGGAGAGTGATGGATAAGTGGTGTATTCTTCATTGCAGGGGAGTGTCTTTCGAAAGTTTCGACATCATCTTTCCTTACAAGTACAACTTTGCTGCTTGTTATGAAGAGGTGAGTGTGTGTGCGTCTCTGTGTGTGTACATGAGCATATGGATGACCATGTGTACATTTATGTATGCATCTCTGAATTTGTACTTGTTTTTTGTTTGTTCAGTATGCAGAGGCTTGCAGGCTTTCATTCATCTGTTTCTGAAAAATCAGATATTCCTCCATGTATATGACTGTATTTATTCCCACCCTGTAGGCACCCAGTATGTTGAAGAAACTAATTTGTTCAGTTTCTCTGACCAAATTTTGAGAGGTAAGATTTTTGGGGTTGTTGCAAGATGATGAAAGAGGCAAGAGAGGATCTGTGTGTAGTTAGGAAATTGTTTTTCTTGTTTTTTTGCAGATCAGTTTTGTTTTCCTTTCTTGTAGATATTTATTGTACCTATAGTTGACATGCACAGACGTGCTTGCCTTCAGTTTGAGGCATGGTAAGTTATGCTTTTGAAGGTCTCATTCTGCTGCTATACTTTCTTACTACATTCTGTTGTAAAGGCTTGAAAAATTGTGCTTACTGAAAAGCCTGTTTCTCTGTCTCACTGAGCTACTGAGAATGTAGTTCGCTTGTTTGATGCAATGAAAGCCCTCCACGGTTGTTGAACGTGGTGGTAGCATTCTCACTGCATTACCAACAGTGCTGGTCAGTTTTGTTGCTGAAAGGCATTGACGACAGGGGGATAATCATAGCCAAGTGTGGCAGGTGCTTGTTGGTTCCATTCCAAGATGGTGTCAGAAAAGAGGTCACATGTTAAATCTGAAGGCTCTGTGGAGCTTACCACATCTGGAGAAGGAGTCTGTGGTACTGAAAAAATGAGTTTTTTTCTCTCCACAAGTATTGGTCTGCCTTCTCTGAAAGCTTCAGCTGCCTTGTGAAAAAAAAAAAAGGGGGGGGGGTGTTACTGTCCAAGTTCACTGCACAGTTAGCAGAGTGATTTTAGATGCAGACTTTGTAACAGAAAGGGATGCTGTTAGTGTTATGAGAAATCGGTTGAGTTGCTCTGAATGTAAAAGAACCATGAAAGTATTGCTGTGCATCCTTTTAGGTCACACTTTTCTTGGATTACTCCTTTCAGCTTGTCATATTATACAAAGGTATATGTGGGTTTGATTCCATCAATTTTTGAAAGGGTACTCCTGAGTTTGAACTTGATCTGACTGATTTGACAGAACTAGAAATTTTCTGCAGTTCTGTGTAAAAACTTCAGGTGTCATACACATTGCAGCTTATGACTGACTGCAAATGAAAGTGAGGACAGTTAGACGCCCTCTTTTTCTGTGTCATGGCGGCAGATCTGGTGTGTAGTGCAGGTCTGCTGTTTGTCATTGTTACTCTACCAGTCCTTAAGACTTTTCTGGAGCTGTACCTAACTGCTTCGTGTTTGCCTCAGGGCGTTGAAGGTAGGACAGGTGTGCAGTGTGTGGGCCTGGGAGAGTACCATACAGACACTGGTTTGTGTTTAACGTTTAGATTTACAAGAGATGGGGCAACCACTTTCTTGCATTGGTCAAACATTGGAGACTTACCTGGTGTGTCCATATCTGGCACCAAGATTTGTTGCCTCAAACTATCCGCCAGGGTGCTGTTGTGGGCTAGCATGCAAGAGGGAGACAGAGGAAATCCTGGCTGGACAACATCAGGGAATGAACTGGCCGACCTGTTGCACTTGAATAAAGACAGAGCGTGACAGCACCTGATGGCTGTGAAGATGGCCATCATGTCATCCGAAAATGTCTTCAGCACCCATAGAGCATTGATAATGTTGAGAGATGG
This sequence comes from Conus betulinus, assembly GCA_016801955.1. NCBI lineage: Eukaryota > Metazoa > Mollusca > Gastropoda > Neogastropoda > Conidae > Conus > Conus betulinus. The sequence continues at coordinate 225,571 of JADBJO010002375.1, forward strand.
GAGAGGAGTCGGTCATGCCCTGTTGTAAGTCTGAAGACAGTGACGTCCAGCTGGACAGTAAAATGCCATGACCTCCGACCTTGTGACCTTGATGGACTGAATGATGAGGTTGAACATTTGTGTGGCAGGCGCTGAACACAGTCAAGTGGTTGAAGCTGGTGCACAAGCTGAAGAAGAAGCCGTTTACTGTCGACAGTCCTCTGCCCCCTGACCTCCGCATCAAAACCAAGGTCAGTGCAGGGTTTTTGACACCAAGGTGAAGGTGGTGTTAAGATGAGGGGTCATAATGATGATGGTGATGATATTGATAAGGAGATTTTCTTTTAATATATTCAGGGTTTCACATCATCAGCATGTAGGGGTTTTTACACCCTCAAGTTAAAATCTTGGGGGGGGGGGGGGGGGCTTTCATACACCCAACAGAAATTCTGGGGAGTTTCACATGAAAATATTTTGCCATATTTTAGTAAAAAAAAAAAAACACCCAAAACTTTTATCTGTGAGATCTATTTGTTATTTTTCTTATGTGGGTACATGCGCTTTGTCAATGTATATTACCGTTAACTGTCAGATTTAAGCTGGTGTGTGTATGTGTTTTGAATCATAAACTTGGCTGTGTCGATAACGGTCTCCAACATTGAACTGAATACTTCATTAGCATTTGGCATGGTGAATCTGCTGACAAGCAATGTTGTTTTTGTCACACAGGAACAGTCAGCATTCCTTGGGACTTCTGTTTGCAAACAAGGGCTGATCGCTGAAAGTTTTATAATCTGTATGTGTCAAGCACTGTAAAGGGGTTAAGGTCAGCCATTGCTCCACCTTCAGACTTGTGGGAGAGACCTTGACATCAACCGTGACCCATTCCTTTCAGAGCTATGTACACACTGCTTGATCTTTAATGCTGTTTCAGGATCTTGATAATATGGCAATGTTCTTCTAGTGTGTGAGCCGTGGTGGATGGTCATTTGGTGTGTCAGCCAGAAGGAATTCTCATACATTGCGTCAAGCATGACAAATTGTGATGGAATATATATGTCAGCCATGATGGATTGTTATGTGGTGTTTCAGCCATGACCGATTGTCCTCTTACCTGTGTTTCAGATGCTGTCCATTGAGGTGTGCGATGACCCCTTTGAGGTCAAGGTGGGACTAAACTATGAGGTGAGAGGACTAACCGGGAAGTGGAGGAGGGGGAATAAGTAATAGTTAATGTGAGGGATGGACTAATAGTACCAGGAGAAGGAAGGATGGTAAGGCAAAGGGAAGGAGGGTGGGGGGAGGGGGAATGGGACGCAGATGTTTATCATGGTTCCATCGATGGCTTGCTTCTGGTTGAAATCAGGAGTGGTTTGTCAGTTCTTGATCTTGTGTGTAGTATGAACATCTACATGTTTGAATTCTTGGAGGGATGTCTGTCATTGATTGTCATGGAAAAAGGGACAAACTTACTTTGAAACCCAGCTCTGAAATGGTGCCATGGGGGTCTGCTAAGCTATGATGAAACTGAAACGGAAATCTTACTTTGATATCTTCTTGTGTATTCTTTGTGCTCTGTGCTGTCATTTCTGCCAGGCGATTGGGTGTCGTAAGAAGCATTCGTTCGGAGTTAAGGGCGTCTACTCATTTCATCTTGGGATCAAGAGTTACCCTGCATGTTTGTTAGTTACCGTTTCCTGTTCCCTGCCTCATTTAAGGTTCCCTTTCTTACTGTGGAACTGGAAGGTATGAAAGGTAGATTTTATTATTTATTGACACAGTCACCTTCCAGATTTTGAATGGTGAAAACAGCAGTTATGACTGACACATTTGCTTGTGACAATGAATTAATGGTGTGTGTGTGTGTGTGTGTGTGTGTGTGTGTGTGTGCACATTGTGTGCAGTTGCTGAAAGATGAAGTTCAGGAGAGCAAGAAACGGAGAGAGGTCATGGATGCCAAACTGGAGCAACTGTGTAAAACAAAAAACATTTCGGGTATGGTGACAGTAAACATGTGTGTGTGTGTGTGTGTGTGTGTGTGTGTGTGTGTGTGTGTGTGTGATCCGCTCTCTAGCGGATATAGGTGGCTATCCAATACTATCAGGTCTGCCTATGCCCAGGCGTACAAAGACCTCCCAGCCCTTTCCCCCCGAGCCCATGAGGTCAGAGCGCTGGCCACGTCCACAGCGTTCCAGCACTCTGTCCCCGTGCGCCATCTCCTGGAGGCAGCCTACTGGCGTTCGGAGAACCCTTTCATAAACTTTTATTTAAGGGACATCCGCATGACCAGGGCTGATGGTTCTAAAGGGATTTCATTTGTGGCGGCCAATGCAGCCATATCGGTCTACCCCAGGAACCATTAGGGCGCTCGGCCCTCCTCCTATTCCTTTAAATTCTGCTATGGTCTGACATGGTATAGTATACGACGCCAAATGGGGAGTTTGTATTATACTCCCTGTTTGGCTAAGTATACTTACCATGTCAGACTCTAATGCCCGCCCTACCTTCCCCTCTAGCGCCAAGGTTCCCTGGGGGTTGCCTTGCGCGCAGGCCTCATTGAATGACGTGCAGTACACGAACTTCGGCATCTTCCGTAGGCGGAAGTAGGGTGGGCGTCACGTGACTATCTTATGACTGCATTCGCCACAAAACTTCGGCCTGACAGAGCTGACTGACAGCCGTTTATGCTATGGTCTGAAGTAACTGGTGCAGGAAATCATTGTGGATGAAGATTTTTTTTTAAATTTTGTAGCTGAAAACACTGAAGATACAGAGAGTAAACAAAATCAACCAGATATTAAATAAACATATAAAAATGCAGGTGAAAATAGTAAGTAAAAGAAAAAATGTTAAGGGTAGGATGGGATGTTTCATGGGTGTGAGTTGGAAGGCACCAGACCTAGACATCAGTGCACAGTGTTGCTCAGTGCAGACACACAGCAGTAATGACCCACCCCCTCGGTACAGCATGGTGATAACAAGTTACCAAGAAACTGCCCTAGAAAGACAAATCACTGAAGCTGTCAAAATAAACAACACACCGGCTGAGTTCAGACTCGACACAAGAGAGGAGTGGGGCCACACTCGGCTGGTGAGAACATCTCTCACAACCTGTGAGAACATCACTCGCCAAATGATGAAAGCAGCTTTTAAACATGTTTTAACATCCTTCACTGCCAGACTTATGAGGGGTGGCCTACCCGACAAGTCTTGATCACAGGTCAGTGAAGACTAGAGTAATCGTGAAGTAGCGCGTTGAAGATAGAACAAAACCAAGAAAATGAGAAAAAAGAAAATCTTAGGGCAAAAAGCATGAAAATGGTGTTGCTGCTGAGTTGCAAGCTTTTATATGCATATGCCAGTGGTGAAGAGGGAGGAGCTGTATGCGTCGCTGTACAAGAAGAGTTCGGAGATCTACATCCAGCGGTCGCGGCAGATGTACAGCAACGGAGCCATGCGCACCCAGCTCTTCACCTGGCTGATGGAGGACCTGGAGATCGTGGCCCTGACCGACACCTCCTACCACGGTCGGGACAACGTCATCTCTGTCATGACAGACATCGACAAAGACAGGTGGGTAGTGTGATTGTGGGTGAGGTCAGGAGAAAGCTCTTTCGTGGTGTGGAGGTTAGTGTCATAAACTTCTGAGCTTGGGAATGTGGGTTTGTTTCCCACTATAGGCTGCTTCAAGGTGGAAACTGAAACAAATTTTTTTAAAAGAGTTATTTGTAAGTCTGCCATACAACAGGGTTAAACAAAGTACAAGACAAAACGCGACATGTTTTGACCTCTTAGCTCTTCCCCAGGCAAGAGAAAAAACATTCACAACAAAGATGATTGCTCATTCTTCGTTTTCATTGTTCTGAATGTTGTTTATCTTGCCTGAGGAAGAGCTAAGAGGTCCAAACACGTCATATTTTGTCTTGTAATGTGTTTGCCCTTGTTATTGAGCAGATTTACAAAAATTCTGAAATTTGTTTCAGTGCAGGCATTTATTTAAGGGATTTTTTTTGTCTCCAGCTGAGTTCTGCCCCGAGTTGAGAATGCTGTGCACTCATATGAGAAGACTGACATCACAGAGTTGAGTTACATCCCCTTAATGGATATCTCTGACAGTTATTGTCGGATTTCTTGACTGTTGCTGCATGTGTCTGCATCTTTCAGACCTGGTGACACCAAGATGTACTGTGTAAGGAAGCATATAGTACGGCACTCCTGTAGTTTTCATTTTTTGTATGTATGCCTTGCCGTGTAGTTTTTGACCAAAATAGAGCTCTGAAACATTTTTCCATTTATACGCATTGATCATCATAAAAAGAAAAGTCTCAAATTTTGTGCCCCTTTATGCCTTTCTCTTGTGATGACCTCAGATTAGTTTCCTGTCCATGTGGATTCCAGTGTGAGTTTGTGTCAGTCGTTGGCGTAGGCAACTTCTTGGGTATTGTCAGTAGATGGACACTGTGATGTTCTCTCTCTCCTGATGGGAATGTTCGCTTTGTTAAACTCTGTGACGGAGCAATGGTTGTTGTCGGTTGAAGAGCCTGTAGGTGGTGCCACGTGTACGTTGCATCACAACAGGTGCCACTGAACACCGTTAAAAGTGACTTAGCAGCGGAGTTATGTGCCCTGTTGATGACCTGATGAACTTTAACTTTGTATGGGTAGGTGGGATTGAGCAGTGTCAGAGTGTAGTTATTTAGGGGGTGGAAGAGGATGCCAGGTGTACCTCCCCTTCCCCTCCCTGCCTCCCTCCCTCTTCCATCCCATGAAAAGAAGAAAGATACGTTAGTTTCTTTCCGAGTTTTTGTGCTCCTTGCATTTTCAGTGTGTGTTTGTGTGTGCGTGTGTGTGTGTGTGTGTGTGGAGGGGGAGGGGGGTGTTCAGATGAAGAAATCAGTTGAAATTGAAAAGTAAGTAAGAAAGATGTGTAATTGTCACCTGTATGGTGGTGATACTGTGGGCTGAATTATTATACCTTGGTCATGACGACAGTTTTCTCTGTAGGAGAAACAGGCTGCGTTTCCCAGGGAAAAGATGAGATTACCTGCTTGTGGGGGTTTTTTTTTTTTTTTCCCTCTTTGTGAGTAGCTGTTTGAGTCTGAAAAGCTCCCCTACCTTCTAAAAGTTAAATGGTAGTAACTCTTTTCTGCCTTTCTCTTTAACTCTTTCTTCACTGTCATCTTCTTTGTGGACCATTCTCCCCTCTTTGTTCAGGGAATTTTTTTTTTTTTAACAGTTTTTTTTTCCCTGGTCACAGTTTATGACATACCCGCAGTTTTGTTTGAATCTGGTGATGATGAATGAAAATGACAGACACTGTCCACAGGGGACACCACTCTACTGGGGACACCACTCCACAGGGGACACTATCTAACTGTTCTGCAGTGTCTGCCTGCATGGCCTTTAAGAAAAAAAAAAAAGTGTGTGTGCTGCTGTTGCTTTCTTTTTTCTTAAAAAATTTTCTTGAGTCAAAAGTCAAAAGAAGTGGTTGGCGCTGTCAGCACAACTTGGTCTTACTGCATTTAGGATGTCAGTTTGGTTAGCTACCATTTCATTGATTTTTTTTTTTTCGTTTGTTGACCACAATTGTGCGACTGTTGCACAGGGGAATTGTTTATTTTATCTGAAGGAGTAGCCTTCAGACCCGCCACCTGTGGCGGGAGGAGATGGGGGGTGGCCGGCCCTACGGATGAAGGCTGAATCCCTGGCATCAGGGTTTCATCCCCATGAGAGAGAGGCAGGACAGAGATGTTCTCATCGGAGTCAGTGTCCGTGGTGACTCTGACCCTGTCTGTGATTTGGGATGAGATTTTAATCCAATATTCAGCATGTTGATGCATGTATGAAAAGAGAAGAAACTTCAGAAAAAGAAAGAAAGAAGAGGAAGAGGAAGAAAAAGAACTGCCTTATATGGCGAAATCCCGTTCCATATTGTTCATGGACAAATATGCTGTTATTGTATGCAGACAGCATAAATATAAGGCAAACAAACATGCAGACTAGTGTTTTTGTTCAGACATCATCCTCCAAAGCAAGAAGATATGGCTGGGATTTAACTCTGTCACTTCTGCAAAAATCTCAACGAGAGTGGGCAGTGCTGGAGTTTAGAAGCCCATCTTTTGTCTATGTTGATGTTCCCTGTGTCTTCATTTTCAGCGTTATTTCAAAGCTCAAGGCTGTAGACCCAGTCTGCAGCTGTGTTAATACTAGTTTTTTGACATGTGATTTATCTTTTAGTTCCTGTGGATCATTTCTGCTTGAAACAGCTGTAATTTTACTCTGTTGATTTCTGGGTTATTCTCCAGTGTAACATAGAAACAAGAAGCGGCCTACTTGCCGTATGACTTCAGAAAAGTCGGCCAGATGACATGAACGCTATCAGAGTTAGATGGGTGGCAGCTTTTTCCATGATGACTTTGCAGTAAGCATATTGGAAAAAAAAAAATGATTAGCAACACATGCAAAATGATTGAATATGAAGGGTAAGTAAATCAGTTGAGAGAATGAAGTGCATTTGTAGGTGAATGAACTTGGCTACCAATGACCTTATGGTAAGGTTAATACTGGCTTAACAATGAAAATCGGTGTAAAAAGAAAAGTGGTCCCCTAAACTCAGTATTCCCGATGGTGAACCAGAGTTCTAGCTCAGGAATGATGAAAAGGAAGATGACGACAACTACCTCTTGAGATCTAGTGGAGGCAGTGGGGAAAAAAAAAAAAAACCTGTTTCATGTGAGACTTAAACTTCAAAGTTGGGATTTTCTCTCGCTTTTAAGCATGTGAAGAAAAGTTTAGAGCTAAAAGCCAGGTTTGTTCACTGCCAAAAAAAAGAAAGGCACTGAAAAAGCAGTTCACAGAACAGGTACGACATTGAGTCAAGGGAAGTCACTCTTGGAATAACAATCTGCATTGAGGTGATACTGATGGTTGTATGTAGTCCCCTTTCTCCGGGAAATTTTGATCAACATTCTGTTTTGCTAGGAGGTTGTTTATATGCTGAGTAGGAATAAGGAGTTTGAACTTGCGAGTATGGTAAACATGAGGGTCATTTCCTTCGTTCATTGCAGCCCTGCCCCCTCGGCAGACATGGAGTTTGTGACCCTGTGGTGCCGCTCCATCAAGTTCAGCGTCAAGCACTGGTCGGTGTCGCTGCGGGACTTTCCCCAGCCCATGATTGACATCACCAACATGCATGTGTGGGGACGACTCATTGGGGCGGAGAGGGACGGCACCAAGAGGGGTGAGTCTGCGTGCTTCGTGAAGGTAGTGACTGGTCTGGTGTAGCAACAGATGTGGCCGAGTTGATTCACTGAAATGTGTGTGCGTGGTGCATGTGCTCAAGTGTGTGTATATGTCCCAGAGAGAGAAAGTGTGTGTGTGTGTGTGTTGGTGCGTGTGTGTGTGTGTGTGTGTGTGTGTGTGTGTGTGTGTGTGTGTGTGTGTGTGTGTGTGCGTGCGCACTTGATGAGATGTACTTGTCACCATGTTAAACAAATGAAATGACTCATCAGACCAGAAGGAAAATGAGCTGAGCGAATGCTCAGGTGTGTGTGTGTGTATGTGTATGTGTGTGTGTGTGTGTGAGAGAGAGAGAATACACAACAATATGCATATACTTCCATACACAAACACACATAAACATGCACTCACTCACTCACACACACACACACACACACACACACACACACACACACACACACACACACACACACACACCAGTGCATTCACTCAGCTCATTTTCTCTCTGTTGTGATAAGTCACAGCATTTGTTCAAAGCCCATCTTGTGCCGCATTGGATGAAGATAAGTGATTGCTCGTTGATTTTGTTGTCCTGAGTGTTTCGTTGTCCTGAGTGTTGTGTATTTTGCCTGAAGAAGACCTAGGAGGTCGAAACGCATCATGTTTTGTCTTGTGATTTGTTTGTCTACGTTTTTGGGCGGAGCCTTATGAATTATTTTTCAGATTTTTTGTAATGCTATTCTGTAATGAACAAACAGAAAACTAACAAAATATATGTGCCTTTGCATAAAGCTACAGACAAATGTGCATTATTTTGTGTATATGGTGTATGTGTTCATGTGCGAGTAGGGCATGTGTGGATATATGTGAATGCTTGTGTATGCTTGCTGCAGCAAAACGGGAGTGCATTGTGGAGGTGGATGCCCCCTGGGGAAACATGGAGGTCCAGAGAAACCTGCCCGCTCTCAAGTTCTTCCATGACTTCAGCAGTGGTCAGTACCCTTAGTGTGCTCCTTGGCTGTGGCTTAACCATACCCACACCTGTCAACAACACCTGATTGTTGAGTTTATTGCATTTGTCAAAAACGCCCAAGGGCTGACAATTTACAAAGATCATTCTCATCGTTCTGTGTCTGAGTGTGACAAAGTACCGCTCAGTGTGAGTCAGATGCATGTGTACTGAACAGCAAGCAGGTACAGCTTGCCAAACCCATGTTACAGGTTATGTTTGTCACCAGTGGTTTTTCAAAAACAGAAAACAACAAACAAGCAGGGTAACTCTTGCTCCCACAAGAAAACAAATACACGCCCATAATTCCAAAGGAATGCTGCTTACGATACTAAATTGCCTGGCATATATGACAGCAGAGCACACAGAACAAACAAGGAAACATCCAAAACAGATCAAAAACAGAACTTTCGCATCTTTCTACGCATGCAAGGAAACTGTTGAAACAGAAAGGTAGGAGGGGAGCCTTCTTCAGAGAAAGTGTCAAATCAGCTGTTTCCACCTGCACTCGATGAAGCATCTATTCATCGCTGCATTGTGATTAGAGGATTAAGCTAGTTCTGCGGTGCAAACTTTGCCTCAATGAATGTGTATCTGTCTGTGTATATATGTAGTGTGTGTGTGTGTGTGTGTGTGTGTGCATTTGTTTCAATTCTGTGATATTACTGAAATTATTCCAAAAGCTACTGAAGTTAGCAGTTGCTGCCACTGATATTGATGAAGGGGGATTAGCGTGCACCGACTTCCCCTCAGAGGCATTGACAGCTATGGCTAGAGAAGGGAAAAAAAATTACTGAAAATGGGAGAAAGGCAGGGAGAAACCAAGGCAACAAGATTGTGTATAAATTTACTTGGCTTATTTGCACCTTGTATTAGGTGACTTGATGGAAATTGACTGTAAAAATTGTAAGGATTGTAATTGTGATGTGAAAATAATTCGGACATCATGGTTGATGATATAATGTATTGGCATGGAGTCTGTGACATATGATATTGGGGGTGTACCACATTTTATAAGTGTACCACATTTTATCAGCAGCATTTTTGCTTGTTCTCTTACTGGCCTATGATGATAATGCATTGGAACAGCAGTGGTGCTGGATGAGTCAGGTTACCCGGTTTCCACTTTCTTGAAGAGCAGATTTTCAGATTTTTTTTTGTTTATGACAGAGTTCATGCGTATAACTTCTGCTAGGAGTATAG
>JADBJO010002375.1:240000-244577 GCA_016801955.1 Conus betulinus
GGGAAGTTGTTTCTTTTTGATGCTGTCTTTTCTCTGAATCTGAGAAGCTATGATTCTTGTCATGTACACATGAAACAGAAGATTTGATAGCAAGTTTTTTTTTTTGTTTTTTTTACACTCTTGAGTAAGGCCTCCAAGTCCAGAATTGGTTTTCATGGTGCTTCAGATTCCTGCTTGATGCTGTTTTATCATCAGTGAAGCTGCAAACATTTTGCAGGAACTGCACTATCAGCACGGTGGGGATGAAGATTGATGCAGCTGGTGACAGTAAGCTGAGAGAGGGGGATATAAATGATACAAAGGAAATCACGGGGTTTTTTTTTGTGACAAAAAGTCAATTCAGAATGCGCAGAATACTGTTAGCAAACCCCAGTGTGTGTGTAAATCCATGAGAGAGAGAGAGAGAGATATGAAAAGGTTGCAAATGATAGTTGATATATTTTAAGTCCTCAGCTCAACCCAACCCCAGCCCCCCCCCCCCCCACACACACACACACACACACATACATACACTCACACTCAAACACTTAAGCATACACACACACACACACACACACACACACACACACACGTTTTTTACTGAATTTGCTTACTTGATAAAATATAGTCATCTTTTTAGAATGAGATAATCATCTCACACACACACACACACACACACATTCACAGACACTGTCACATACATATATACACACACACACACACACACACACACACACACACACACACACACATATGCATGCACACACACACACACACACACACACACACACACACACACACACACACACATGCATACTCACACATTTTATGGTGTTTGCCTGCTTTATATAATAACAGCCATCTTTATTTTAGAGAAAAAAATCATCTTTCAAAGTAATACATAATAAGGCATGACCATGTCAGATGTTTATAGAGTAACATGGTATGTCACAGGAACACGACTCATTCCGTGCCTTTCGATCTCAAAACCTGAACCTGGACCTGAGCCTGAAGACCAAGCCTGTTCCGTCCAACCCAGCCAATATTCCCTCCAGTCCTGAATTCTACGCCAGCTCCCTCCGCTTTCTGGAGAAGATCAAAGTGAGTCGTGCGCTACAGTAGAATATGCACGCAGTATAGCCGTGTCACAGAAGATGCCTTGTAAAGTATGTGTATCTGATGTACAAAGTAGTAGTATGAGTATAGTGTATTTGTGACTGCATTAAGTTTGGGGCTCCTGTCAACATGTATTTTGTTTGTCATGAGGCACAAGATATCAGTCGACTCTGTAAAATCTTAATGTGGCAGTCACAGAATCAGTGCTTATCACTTCTACTGTTTGCTTATCCATAGCAAGTGAAGTTTGCTGATCAAGCCCCCAAATCACTTACAAGGTTTTCTTTACTAGAGTGAAATTGACAGGGATGCCATTTAACGTACAGCCCAACACAACAGCCCACACAGCAAGGGTTTCTGTGAAGAAAGAGTGAAATTTCAAGGGGTTTTTTTTTTACTGATAGGAGATAGGTCTGTCCTGGGACAGAATCCTGTGTTTGTAATTCTGACATCCAGAAACGATTGTTGAAAGAAACTTGAATTTTTTTTTTTTTACATGACATCCAAGAACTGAAGGTTTTGTGTTGCAGCAATGCATGTTCAGCGTGACACGACCGGTGAGGCGTGGAAAGTTGTTCGGTGTGATCTCAGCCCGCAAACCTCAGCTGACTCGACACTACAGGTAAGCCGAAAGATCTGGTCACTTGACATTCTGTGTAACATATGTATCGCATGACTGGTTGGTCTGCAGGATGCTGTATTGAAACGTTGTCCTCTGTCTGCATTTTCACAATACTGGTGAAGTGGTAGCTAGGATATACAACAGTCTGAGTGTGTGTGTGTATGTGTGTGTGTGTGTGTGTGTGTGTGTGTGTCTTGTGTGAAATTATGAAGGTGCAAGTCTTTGGACATAATCATAACCAAAAAAAGATTTTGCCAGAACATGCTCTGGGTTAACAAAATGCATTTTAGAAATAAAAGATTATTTGCATTTCCAAACTGAAGAGTGTATTCCCATTTAGCTGTTACTTATTATTTTTCACATTCAGCTGTGTGAACCGTCTCTGATGCAACTGACAAGGTAGAAAATCGTTTTGCTTACCAGTAGCAGCTGATTAAAAAAACATTTTTCATGTAAAGGATTGCATAGGGCTCTGTTCTGTTCATTTCTTTTAGTTTTCTTACGCTTATTTTCTCAAACCTTGTCAGGTGTGGCTGTTTGTCGCCTCCTTACAATGTCACCTGCTTCTCTGCCGACAGGAAGATCCGGCTGTCAGTCGACTTTCACCGCTTTGTCATCTGTCACTGGATGTCCAATGCTAAGCAGCATGGGGCGGAGCTAGTGGCCGACTCCTTCCAGCTGCGGATGTGCAACCGCCTGACGCTGGTGCCGGTGGAAGACGGCCTGCTGCACCGGCCTCGCGCTGACTGGACCATCAAGTACCTGACCTGCCACCTGGGGCCCACCCAGATCTACCTGTGCCAGGAGGCCCGCCTCAACGAGGTGAGCATGAACAGAAGGGAGGGAGACGGGTCAGTGATCCGTGCATGGGTCAGGATTGTTCAGTGATCCGTGCATGGGTCAGGATTGTTCAGTGATCCGTGCATGGGTCAGGATTGTTCAGTGATGTGTGCATGGGTCAGGATTGTTTTTGATGTGTGCATGAGTCAGGATTGTTTAGTGATCCATGCATGAGAAGGATTGTTTATGATGTGTGCATGAGTCAGGATTGTTTATGATGTGTGCATGAGTCAGGATTGTTTTTGATGTGTGCATGCGTCGGGATTGTTCAGTGATGTGTGCATGGGTCAGGATTGTTTATGATGTGTGCATGAGACAGGATTGTTTATGATATGTGCATGAGGCAGGATTGTTTATGATGTGTGCATGAGTCAGGATTGTTTATGATGTGTGCACGAGTCAGGATTGTTTTTGATGTGTGCATGAGTCAGGATTGTTTATGATGTGTGCATGCGTCAGGATTGTTTTTGATGTGTGCATGCGTCAGGATTGTTCAGTGATGTGTGCATGAGTCAGGATTGTTCAGTGATGTGTGCATGAGTCAGGATTGTTTTTGATGTGTGCATGCGTCAGGATTGTTCAGTGATGTGTGCATGAGTCAGGATTGTTTATGATGTTTGCATGAGTCAGGATTGTTTTTGATGTGTGCATGCGTCAGGATTGTTCAGTGATGTGTGCATGAGTCAGGATTGTTTTTGATGTGTGCATGCGTCAGGATTGTTCAGTGATGTGTGCATGCATCAGGATTGTTCAGTGATCCATGCATGAGACAGGATTGTTTATGATGTGTGCACGAGTCAGGATTGTTCAGTGATGTGTGCATGAGTCAGGATTGTTCAGTGATCCATGCATGAGACAGGGTTGTTTATGATGTGTGCACGAGTCAGGATTGTTCATGATGTGTGCATGAGGCAGGATTGTTTATGATGTGTGCATGAGTCAGGATTGTTCAGTGATGTACGCATGAGTCAGGATTGCCTTGTGATGTGTGCGTAAGTCGGGATTGTTCAGCGATGTATGACTCAGGACTGTTAAGTGATGTATGCATGGGCCAGCATGTGATGTATGTATGTATGTATGAGTCAGGACCGTGTACCAATGTATGTAGGAGTCAGGACCATGTACTGGTGGGTCTGGCTGGTATAATGGTGTATGTGTGACTCGGGACTGTGTGTGAGTCAGGCACGTGTAGTGATTTACACATGAGTCAGGACTGTTTAATGCTGTATGCATGGATCTGGACTATTCAGTATTGTTTGGTGGTGTATATATACATCAAGACAGTTCAGTGATGTATGCTTGAGTCTGAACTATTCAGTATTGTTTAGTGGTGTATATATACATCAAGACAGTTTAGTGATGCATGCATGGGTCAGGACTACTCAATATTGTTTAGGGGTGTATGTATACATCAAGACAGTTTCGCAATGTATGCATGAGTCTGGACTATGTGGTGATGTATGCATAGATCACGACTGTTCAGTGATACACACATAGTTGTAGAGCAATCAGAATTGTTTAGTGTTGGGTACGTAGGTCAAGTCTGTTTAGCAATCTATGCCAGCATGATTTCAGTATAATTTTTTGTTCTTTTCCTTTTTGTCTTCTTGCTAACTTGTCAGCAATATTCTTCTTCTTTTTCATCTTCATGTTCCTGACCTCTTTTCCTCAAATCGATTTCTTTTTCATTTTGAGACATTTTTTCTGGCTTTCCGAATGCCAGTAGGCTGCCTCCAGGAGATGGCGCAAGGGGACAGAGTGCTGGAACGCTGTGGAAGTGGCCAGCGCTCTGACCTCATGGGGCCCGGGAGAATGGACCGGGAGGTCCTTGCACGCCTGGGCATCGGAGATTTCACCGTATTGGATAGCCACCTAGCGATAGTGCCAGCCGAGATGTCTTTATTATTATTGGAGTTGATAGAAATAAGGAGACGTCTCTGGGGAACAGCAGTATAGAAGACCACAATCCATTGATCTCGTCAGAGCTGAAGCCCTTTTTTTTCTTCTTCTCCTTTTACCC
>JADBJO010002375.1:245380-255380 GCA_016801955.1 Conus betulinus
TTCTCAGACATCAGCATATACATACCAAATTACGTGAGCGAATATAATAATAATTTTTAAAAAAATCTAGTACATTACACGTTATTTCTAGAAATATACGTCTATGTCATCCCTCATTCGGTCACCCATGACTTTTCACGCGATTTTGTGTGTGTGTGTGTGTGTGTGTGTGTGTGTGTGTGTGTGTGTGTGGGTGTGTGTGTGTGTTGTGTGAGAGAGAGAGAGAGAGAGAGAGAGAGAGAGAGAGAGAGAGAGAGAGAGAGAGAGAGAGAGAGAGAGAGTACAGCTCGTAGTCTTTTTTTTTTTTTAATTTTCGTTGCAAGAGGTCATTTGTACATGTCGAGGGAGAATTAATCTACAATGACAGAATCTGATGAAATAATGCATGACGATTGGTCCATTATTTACCGCCATTAAAAGACAAACTCATCTTAAATAAATCTATGTTAAGTTTAGGAACAACAGCACTGGCAGACTGATGTTGGTACTGGAAACAAACGTTGACTCAAGGTATTGTGGACAGGCATCATAGAAAACTTTATGCATAATAATTGATGTATTAAATCTAAGATATAAATAATGGGCAGGATTTCAAGCTGTTTTACACGTATTGTGCTCAGGTACCTGCAGATGTGATGTCGTTTATCAGCTTAATGGCACGCTCTTGTAAGGAACAAAGAGCAGAAGAAGCTCAATTTTCCCATTTAACAAAACAGTAGCCAAGACGACACTAAATGAAAGCAAAGTAAAACACCCGTCTTGAATGGGTATCAAGAACTTGTTTAGTCTGTGGCAACTGGAACACGCTGGGATGCATGTCTATGTTCCCTCAGCTCTATGTTCCCTCAGCTCTATATTCCCTCAGCTCTATGTTCCCTCAAGTCAAGTTACATGCTATGTCATGTCATGTCATAATGCCATGTCATATCATGCCATGTGCCATGACATATGCCATGTCATATTACATGACGTAAATATCTCTTGACTTGAGGGAACATAGAGCTGAGGGAACATAGAGCTAATTCTCCTAACAAACCGCTCTATGTTCCCTCAGCTCTACGTTCCCTCAATTCAAGTTACATGATGACCAGAGGTCAACTAATGGTCAGAGTGACCTGTGGTCAAGCAATGGTCAGTGTGACAGTGTTCAAGCAATGGTCAGAATGATCATTGGTCAAGCAATCGTTGGAGTGACCAGTGGTCAAGCAATGGTCAGAATGACCTGTGGTCAACAATGGTTAAACTGACCAGTGGTCAAGCGTGAGTTTATCATGAAAATGACGTGAGAGAGAGAGAGAGAGAGAGAGAGAGAGAGAGAGAGAGAGAGAGAGAGAGAGAGAGAGAGACTACTTGTCAGTTAGACCATTGCTTGACCACTGGTCAGTCTGACCACTGCTTTACTACTGGTCACTTTGACATGACATGACATGTTACTTGACTTGAGGGAACATAGAGCTGAGGGAACATAGAGCTGACCCCGGAAGAAGAAATCTGTTTTATAAAGCTATGAACATGTTCCTGCCACGTTAGATTTGGATCAATGATTACTGCTAGCAATTTTTGTAAGCCACTTGCTTGATAACAGCATCTTTATAGATTATTTTTTAGTATGGTTTCTCGCACATTCTGTCTTTTTTTTTTCTGACGAGCACAAATTAACATGCATTCAGTTTTTATCCGGATGGACAATCATATCATTATCACCACCCCAGTGTTCAACAGTTTTCATACTGATATTTAGATTTTTTCCGTCAAAATTGTGACTAGCTTACTGTATCCATCTATCATCAGCAAATAAATCACTGCGTGTTGAAAAGATAAAGGTAGGTCATTAATATACCTAGAAAACAGAAGTAGACCTAGCATTGAACCCTGTGGTGCCCCACGTGGAATCACTCTTACCGAAGAGACCAACCACATGAATAGGCACTCTGAGTACGAGTTTGTCACTATGATTTGAACAACAAGGCACAGGTTTCGTCAGTTCCATAAGGCTCAAGCTTTTGTAACAGTATTTCATGATTGATCAGATCAAAGTTTTTGATAGATCAATGGAAACTACACCAGCTGCTTTGCTGTCGTTGGTATTTAGTAGCCATGAGTCAGCAATTCTGCACAAAGCAGTTTCGCAATAATGTTGTTTTCTAACTCCTGACTGGATACTATGTTAAAGTCGATTTTTTTTTCGACGAAAGATGTAAAATGATAATGTACATGACGTTCAAGTGGTTTAGGGATGTCTTTTATGCAGTGGGAATTATTTTCGGAAAATGACTTTTGGATAAACAAAGATTGAAAAGATACGTAAGGGAATCAGCTATACATGGCGCAGAAAGTTTAAGATTTGGGGGCTAATGCCGTCGAAGCCACATGAATTTTTGTTTTTTTAGGGATGTTAATTAAGTAAGAATTCACCTCATAAACAGACACGAAAGGGATAGACAGTTTCGTTTTTACTTTCTTTTTTCGACAATAATTTCCAAGAATATCAACATTAGAAGACGTACATTTTTTTTCATGATTAGTTTATTTCCTATACCAACAAAATGATCATTTAATACATCAGCTGGAATGGGACATTCTTCATTTGAAATGCACGGATTAGTGAGCTGATGAATTGCAGTCCAGACAGGAGCTGAATTACTTTTGTTTTGAATTAAATATCGAAAGAACACGTTTTTAGATTTTCTGATCATATACTTAACCGCGTTGCGTTTCTTTTTTTAGTCTTCAAACAAACCACTTTTTTTTAACTTGTCTCTTCTGTCCATTGCTGGAAAGATATCTTCAGTAAAGCCCCCCCGGAAGAATGTTTGATTTGATGTGTCTCGGCATCAACGGAATATGTTTTTCAACAGCTTTTAAGAAGGTTGAAATCCAAAAGGAAAGGGGTGTTATCTGAATCAGTAAAACTATAGATGTTTTCGAAGAGTGCCGAATGAAGATCTGACTAAAATGCATGCAAATTAAACTTATGAATGACCGAAATGTTATTAGAACATAAGATGCTCTAGGTATTTTAAAACCTTCTTTGCCGTGGGAAGCACAGACAGCATAGTGGTCACTTACAACAACAGATGGCACGCACGTTTTCTCTAAGTGATCTAATACTGGATGAATAATGTAATCAATCAGGTGCTTGACTTAGATGTAACTGGTGGGTAGATTAACACACTGACAGAGATTGTAGGAAGTGACAATATTTTTGCCACTGTGTGTGACTGAAATAGGTCTATATCAAAATCATTTCATTTTTTTTTTGAAAGCCAGATTGTATCCATCATGTCACTAAATTTGTCCAAACAGCTAGTACTGCTTTTAGGATGTCCGTACACAATCCAGTAGGAAGCGGCTTTGCTGATTTATCGCGTGATTGGAGCTCAAGACACTGTGATTCAATACTTGCATGACATAGGTCCTGGCGGACTCACTGTTTTGAACATAACATACAATACCAGTTCCCTGAGGACATTGGGGGTCTCTTCTAATACCTCTGTATCCAGGAATGGAAATGAAATTATCAGCTATGTGATTATTTGTCATGTTTTGGTAAAATGTAAAATATGGAATGGATTGTTGTTAGTGTGTGTAATCCCCAACACATCCGATATTTCATCTTGTCAGATGATAGATGTTCTAGTGACCTACTTCACTGACAGGCCAGTTTGACACATTCGCTGTCTCTGTCACAAGTGTTTACAAATACACCCCCTGGACTCACCGAATACGAAATGAGTAAGTGAAAGTGCTAAGATATGCGTAAATTAAAACCTACAAGAGAGGTAAACTTGTTGTCGAATTCGGTATGAATACCACGAGCGTGGTGTGCACTCTTAGTGGCACGGTTTACCAGCATTGAATCAATCATTAGATGCAGACAGCTTGCTACATTTTTTTCCATCTGTAAGTGAAAAAAAAGGGGGGTGGGATAGAAAAGAAAGGGGGGGGGGGGTGGAAGGGGGAGAGCACAACAGTACAGTGAAATTCTACTGCCCGGGAAGATAAGCCAGGAACGGAAGTGTGAATCCCACTTTCTTTTAAAAATCGGCTCAATATTTTTTTTTTATGTAAAGGAATGGTTAAGAAACTAGGGAATGAAGTGTAGGATGAGGTTTGAGGGGGAGCAGTCAACTGGGAAGGGATGGGATGGGCCGAAACGGAACTGTGGCTTAGCGGGAACCTGATGCGTGATCCTATTTGGATGATTCTGATGAGGCATTGGGGTCACGTGGTGGTATGGAACAGACAGAAGACAGGTCGTCGTTCACTGTGTTCTGTCGATGGTAGACTGTGAAAAGACTGGTCCTGCTGGGTGGGAAACATGGATGCACTGTCCACTGGCTGACAGTCTGCAGGACGGTAGAGACCACTTCTACCCTGCGGCTTCTGGGGAAGACAGGCCAGAACGGACAGGTGAATCTCTTCGTTTAAATTCCAGGTTTTTCTCCTTGGATACGTCTTCCATGTTCAAAACTGGGTTCATTAGCTGAATACATTGTTATTAATACACTACACAGAAGAAAAAGAAGAATGAGTAGTAGTATAGTAGTAGTATAGTAGTAGTAGTAGTTGTAGTAGTAGTAGTAGTAGTAGTAGTAGTATAGTAGTAGTAGGAGGAGGAGGAGGAGGAGGAGGAGGAGGAAGAGAGGAGGAGGAGGAGGAAAGACAGAGGAGGTGTTGTCTAGGAAGAGAGTATGGAAGAAGAAGAAATTGTACAATTGACATACTCGTGACTGACCTCTTCGGACAACAATCAAAACCTGCTCCGCGGCCAGCCTTCAGGAATGTGGGCACATGGGCGGACATTGGCCTAGAGTCTTGTAGTGCCCAGAACTCAACACACAGCATTGTTCTATTCAAAAACAGATTACCTTCACGTCTTAGAATATTTGCCTCGTAATTGTAGGTTTCAGAGAGAGAGGGGATAGGGGTGGGGGAGGGGAGAGGAAGAAGAGAGAACGAACGAGAGAGAGACGAACGAGAGAAGAGAGAGAGAGAGAGAGAGAGAGAGAGAGAGAGAGAGAGAGACAGAATACAGACAGACAGACACAGACAGACAAACAGAATGACGAACGAACGAACGAACGAACGAACGAAATGGAGAGAGAGAGAGAGAGAGAGAGAGGAGAGAGAGAGAGAGATAGAGAATGAAACAAACGAAATGGAGAGAGAGAGAGAGAGAGAGATAGAGAGAGAGAGAGAGGGGTGGGTAGGGATCGGGGAGAACCAGAGATATGAAGACTGGGAGAGGCACAGAGATGAAGAGACAGGTAGAATCGATACGAGAGGTTGGGGTAGAGAGTGAGAGCGAGAGAGAGAGAGAGAGAGAGAGAGAGAGAGAGAAAGAAAGAGAGAGACAGAGTGAGAAAGAGAGAGTGACAGACAGACAGACAGACAGACAAACAGACAGACAGGCAGCAGACAGACAGCCAGAGAAGAAGAAGAACAACAACAAGAACAACAACAAATAATGATAAAAAAACACAACAACAAACAAGAGAAGAAGAAGGAAAACAACAAACAACAACAACAACAAATATATGATAACCAAAAAACACAACACACAAACAACTACATCAACTAACCACAACCACAACTACCACGGCAACAACGACAAGAGAAAACAGGAAAAGAGAAGGAAGAGTGAAGGAAAGGTAACAGAAAAAAAAATGAAGAGTAGGCCGAAAAAGGTCAAGAGGAAGATGATGACGAAAGAGGAGAAAAGAGATGGCTGAGAGGCATTGGGAAGTGAGTAGTGGGCGGGGGTGGAGACAAAGGAGAAGAACTTACATTGATACTGATGAGATTGGTGACTGACCTCCTCTGACACTATACGACGACAGGTTCTACAGACAGCCTTCAACACTGCCACCACATGGACGACATGAGATGAGAGTCTTAACTTGCAGGACATCATTCAGGAGTTGTTTCATCTATCTACAAGAGAGGCGACTTGACTGCTCTGAATTAAAGGCTTACAAGTGACGACATCAGAGAGAAAGAGAGAGAGAGAGAGAGAGAGAGAGAGAGAGAGAGAGAGAGAGAGAGAGAGAGAGAGAGAGAGAGAGAGGGATATTTTTGCAGGCCTTGGCCCCACAGATGGAGGATGTACATGGAACCTAACAGTGTCGCACTTAGGAACTAAATAGTTATTACAATGCACAGATGCTTCGCCTTTTGAAAGCTTTGTATAAAAAAACTGTGAACTAGAGAGAGAGAGAGAGAGAGAGAGAGAGAGAGAGAGAGAGAGAGAGAGAGAGAGAGGCAGAGACAGGAAATTAGACAGAGACAGAGAGAGCCCTTTGCAAATTCATTTTCTTTACAATCTTGCCATGAAAAAAACATTCATTTCAGCGATGACAAGAAGAAGAAGAAGAAGAAGAAGAAGAAGAAGAAGAAAAAAAGCACAGTGATTTGATTTAATTCGTGACCGGTCTCTGTGAAAGCACAAAAAGGGGCTTTTCATTGAAATCTGTCAATTTTACGACAAATGTAGTGAATGTTTTTGCTGTTTTTGTTTGTTTTTAATCTTAATCAGCAGCTTCAATCCACGGATCACACACTAAAGAAAGCAAGAGGGAAAAACGCAAGCCGAAGACCATCAACAACAAGCCTACAAAACTAAAACAATTATGTTTAATGGTCATTTCTGCTACAATGAGACAAAGCCGTTGAAATCCTTCAGCTCGACTGAAATGACTACAGAGCGACAAATTCTACTCTGACATTAAACTGAAATGACTACAGAGCGACAAACTCTACTCTGACATAAAAACTGAAATGACTACAGAGCGACAAATTCTACTCTGAGCAACAAATCATCAAACTGAAATGACTACAGAGCGACAAATTCTACTCTGACATCAAACTGAAATGACTACAGAGCGACAAATTCTACTCTGACATCAAACTGAAATGACTACAGAGCGACAAACTCTACTCTGACATAAAACTGAAATGACCACAGAGCGACAAACTCTACTCTGACATAAACTGAAATGACTACAGAGCGACAAACTCTACTCTGACATAAAACTTAAATGACTACAGAGCGACAAATTCTACTCTGACATAAACTGAAATGACCACAGAGCGACAAATTCTACTCTGACATAAAACTGAAATGACTACAGAACGACAAACTCTACTCTGACATAAAATTGAAATGACTACAGAGCGACAAACTCTACTCTGACATAAAACTGAAATGACTACAGAGCGACAAATTCTACTCTGACATAAAACTGAAATGACCACGGAGCGACAAATTCTACTCTGACATAAAACTGAAATGACTACAGCGACGACAAACTCTACTCTGACATAAAATGAAATGACTACAGAGCGACAAACTCTACTCTGACATAAAACTGAATCATGAAATGACTACAGAGCGACAAACTCTACTCTGACATAAAACTTAAATGACTACAGAGCGACAAACTCTACTCTGACATAAAACTGAAATGACTACAGAGCGACAAATTCTACTCTGACATAAAACTGAAATGATGACCACAGAGCGACAAATTCTACTCTGACATAAAACTGTCTACTCTGACATAAAACTGAAATGACTACAGAGCGACAAACTCTACTCTGACATAAAAACAGAGTCAAACAAAGGGGATGGAAGATGCGGGTAAACGAGGCTGATTTTTTTTTTTTTTTTTTATCATAGGAGAGGATTTACAATTTTAATCAACAGAAGACCAATATCAATCAAAGTCCTAACAAAGAAATCAACTCGTCAGACAGAGAGAGAGAGAGAGAGAGATGAGAGAGAGAGATAGAGAGAGAGAGAGAGAGCGAACAGAAGAACAGACAGGCAGACAGATACACACATTGAGAGAGAGAGAGAGAGAGAGAGAGAGAGAGAGAGAGAGAGAGAGAGAGAGAGATGGCATGTAGCTGCATGTTCTTTACAGTCTAGCCATGATAAAAATCCATTTCAGCGAAGAGAAAAAGAGAAACAGAGGAAACGCACGGCAACTCAATTAGATTCGTGACTGGTCTCTTTTGACAACACACAATGGGACCTTTCCTTGAAGCCTGGCAAACTTCCAGAAATGCAGTTAGCGTTTCTTTACCTGAATCAGCAGGTGAAATCTATGGTCAACACACACCAGAACAAAATGTTCGTCACCAGCTCAAGAAAACGGCAACAAACAGCCGCGGTTAGATGTCAGCGATAGCAGTTCTGCTACAACGAAACAAAAACCTCTGAAACATTCCCATGTGCCTACAGACTGACTGAAATGAAAGCTAGATTTTGTATCTGCTCTGATATAAAACTGAATGAAAGGGGAGTGGAAAATCTGTGCGAATACTGTTATTTTTCTTTTAACATCTAGGAGAGGATTCATACTTTTAGTTAACAGACACTCAATAAGTACCAAAGACTGGCAATTGAATCAACCATCAGACACCACACACAGACCGAGAAGAATAGAGAATACAAATGGTTTATTGTGATAAAGTTACACACAAAAAAGGGGTTGGAGGGAATGGGACGGTGTGGTAAATATTTAGAATGAAGACAGTGGGAAAACCACTCGCCAACCATCACACGAAACACCATCATGATACAGAAAGCAAAGCACGGGAGTGTGCTGAATTCAAAGTCGGCTCTCGAGAAGCATCCCTTGCTTGGCAGCTAGCAAGACGCACTTTTCACCAGCAGCAAAATACTGCCGTGCTTCAAAAAAAACGATTGCCCTCAACATGCCTGTGGAGGGACTCCCGTCTACCTTAGAACTGGTCAACATGCCTGTGGAGGGACCCCCGTCTACCTTAGAACTGGTGGTGTACGCAGTACATCGTGAAACGGCGCTCTCTTATTTCAACAATGAAGGCCGCCGCAAACACACTGTGGTCGTCCAAACCCTATACACCGGCCAACGCCCTGATACCCCAGTTCAAAATCACTGCGCTCTGTGGTCGGCGCTCAAGTGAACCAAGACAGACTGGACAAGGATAAAAAGGCCGTGAACCCCCTTCAGCTTTTCATCGTCCCCTTCAGCTTTGTTTTGGTCATTCCCGCCCAGTTTCTTTTATACTGCCGAGACGAAGAAGAAGAAGAAGAGAGAGAGAGAGAGAGAGAGAGGGAGAGGGGAGAGAGAGAGAGAGGGAGAAGGGGGGGGGGGAGAGGGAGAGAGAGAGCGACTATGAATGCAAATAGTTTATTGTGGTTTAGGCTATTAAGGCCAATTCACCAGAAAGGAACTATGGAGGAATACGATGGGGGGGACGGGATAGGGGTGGGGCTGGGGCTGGGGTGAAAAGGAAGGGGAGAGGGTACACGAAACTTATATTGAAAAGCGTAACAAAGTTGACCTTTACAAACGTTCATCGTGACACGGATCCCCACATGGCGGTATTAATTTATTTGTAAATGATACTGGAAATGTCAATCATATATAGTAACAGGCCATTGTACGACTGAACCACCCCCACGATTGGGTCGTGGTGAGGATTTCTCTTCACGACATCTGTGTTCCAGTGGGAAATGATTGTTTGAACTCCGTCGCAAACACGGAGGAGACTGTCCAAGCGCTTCCCTCTTTCCTCAAAACTTTTGTTGACAAGATTGTGTTTGGTCTTGCCCATTGTCAGCTTCTGCAGTGAAGTGGGCGCTGTCTGTACCGCATGTGTGTTCGATGTTTTAACACTCACATTTTTCTAACTCTCTCGTTTTGTGCTCTGTGTCGTGTAAATGGATTGATTTTTGAATCCCGTTCGGTTGCATCACTTTCATATTATGTTCACAGCCTTCGGAACAGCCTTCAGATGGAGATGAAACACGCTGACTTGCGTGTCCTTGATTCTTCTGTGTTCCCCAGCCCTTCGTTTATCCCTGTTTTAACTGGGAGGGACACTTTCTGCCATACACAGCAGAGGGACGCTGAGGTTGTAACGTGACAGGGGAATGGTCGGTAATCGTAGTCAACCTGAGGACGACAACAGTGTGGTTTCCTTTGCCTTCAATTCTGAACGAGGA
>JADBJO010002375.1:260380-262880 GCA_016801955.1 Conus betulinus
AATAACAACCAAATCGTGGCAAAGAAATCAACCAGAGAGAGAGAGAGAGAGAGAGAGAGAGAGAGAGAGAGAGAGAGAGAGAGAGAGAGAGAGAGAGAGAGAGACAGACAGGCAGACAGATAGACAGAAGAAGTGTGTGTTTGAGAGAGAGAGAGAGAGAGAGCGAGAGAGAGAGAGAGGAGAGAGCGAGAGAGAGAGAGAGAGGGGGGGGGGGGGGCTTGGATGGATGTTCTATCGATAAGTACTCGAGTAGTAATGTCAGATACCAAGAAGTGAAACTATAACACAACTACCAGCAGATTAGGACAACCGTGTCAATGAGTGATTTTGAACGGTGTCAAAACTAGGGCGGAGTGTGTGGGGGGTAGACATTAAAAAGTGGGTATCAGTTGGAGAGAGAGAGAGAGAGAGAGAGAGAGAGAGAGAGAGAGAGAGAGAGAGAGAGAGAGAGAGAGAGAGAGCATCAAATCATGTTCCTTGTAACATAGCCGTGAAGGAAGCCTTCTCAGCGACTAAAGAGTGAAGAGAGAGATGGAGAGAGGAGCTTGACAAAATAAGATTGCAGGTCAAGAACACAATGATGAAGAAAGAAGGGAAAAGGACGGGGTGGGGCTGGTAGAAGAAGCCAGACGAAAGAGAATAATGATCATCGAAAGAGGAAGGAAAAAATGGACACGGGGAAGTGGAGGAAAATGAGAAGAAGAAGAAGAAGAAGAAGAAGAAGAAGAGAGAGAAGAAGAAGAAGAAGATGATGATGATGATGATGATGATGATGATGATGATGATGATGATGATGATGATGATGATGATGATGATGGTGAAGGAGAATAAGGAGGAGGAGGAGGAGGAGTTAGAATGCCAGAGAACTCTTTGAGACAGTCCCTTTTCCGCTGTTTCCGGTCATTTGAGAGATGATCGTCGATGTGACTGCCCATGTAAGTCTCATTTGCAGAAGAGGGAAGAGCAGGGATGACAGCGCCATCCTCATCACACTCTGGAATGATTCCTACCAAAGCAGAGCGTTGGACAGTATCAGGTTTCTCACACACACTGTACAGCAATGTCGTATCAGTTTAAGGCAGAAAGTCACAGGGTAGTATGTCAGTCCACACACATTGGCATTTTTTTCAGTGGCATTCTCCCTTTTTAGACACTTCTTTGACATAATCACATGACTGACAATACTTCGAGACATCAGTACGGACTGTCGGCCACAGAAGACAGAAAGAAGTCTGTCCAGAGTTCTGTGAACACCAAAGTGTTCAGCCAGCACAACATCATGAGTCATTTGAGTACTTTGAGTGTCTCTCAGTTCCTTTGGTACACCTATCTGGTACACTTTCTCACACACTACCTTGATAAATTCCATACAGAATTTGTCTTTCATCTTTCAACACAAAACAGTGTCCCCTTTCATCCAAAATACATTCATCTCTCACTGTCTCAAAGATGTCTTTAGGGAATCGTCAGATTTTTGCATGGTCTTGAGTTTTTTCACGTTCTATTTCTAGGTGAGGCACTGTTGGTGTAACTACCGGCTCAGTGGGTTTTGCATTTTTTTTTTTACCTGCGCTCGCGTTGTCACAAGTGCAAACGGCTCACATATGATGGAACCACTCTGACCTCCGTGGGCAGTTGCCCAAGATCAAATCTGCACTGGGCTTCTCTGTCACACAGGCTTTGATAGACCCTGAAAAGTACGGAGTATGGACCATGATAGATGCAAGTGGGAAAGTTTCAATGTGCACACCAAAAGTTCTGCGCTTTAGTGTTTCCTCCGGTAAACTGGTCCTCTCAGACAGAGCTCTTTTGACGCCAGCAATAGTACAGCCAGTGTCACGCTACAATGACCCTGCATAGCCATTGACTGTGCGGTCTTCAATGTGCAACCCACTGTTCAGGCTCTCAGATGCTAGAACACGCTCTGGAACTGCCGCACTGACATTTTGCCTCCTTTGTTTTCTGGGGAGAAGCATAAGGACATTCATTGCTCATGTGGAATTTACATCCACAGCGCCAACATGTAGCCACTTGTGCATCAGAATGTGAACCTCTGTTCGCCAGCAACCCTCTAATATGTTGACTCATTTTAGGAACGGTTTGAAAAGGATTTGGTCTCAGAATACATCTTTTGCTGACCGTACCTATGGTTTGGATAAAGTACACGTCCAAAACCTCTTGTATGATATCTGCCCCCCGCAATCAAAAGGTCGGCCACGAGGCACAATCTGTTCACGACCACAGCGCTGGTTTCCTGTATAAGAGTCACGACCAAAGCCCGACTTTCCACCACATTTTCCACCAAAGAAAGAATAGTTAGTAAAGCCAGAGTTCGGTTCTTCAACACTGACACAGACATAAGAAAATCTGATTTTCCGACTTCCTAGCAAGAAATGTGTTTGGATGGGCAACTCGGTACTGATCCGCGGGACTGCACATTTCTTCAGCAGATTGCTACCCACGTTTGCGCAAAAAGACAGCAAGATCCCTTGACATACTG
>JADBJO010002375.1:267880-275380 GCA_016801955.1 Conus betulinus
AGAATCAAGAGAGAATCAAGAGAAAAAAAGTTAAAAGGCGAAAGATGGCAACAAATGAATACAGACTGGGAAAGAAAGAGTGAGAGAGACACGCAGAGATGAAATGAAGCAAAATAATGGGAAGAAACACTTCTATGTGCACACAAATCATAAAGAGAATACAGAAACAAGAAGAAATAGTCACAAACAAAAACAGTATCACAGCTATTCCCCCAGTAATAAACAGAAAAGCCCACATTTCAACACTGAAGTCGCTCTCATTTGAAGGTCTCCCATCTCTTATTTGTAAGTGGTCATTGACATTGACTTCTCATCGACCAAATGACAAGAGCAATGACAGCAACAACGCCAATAAGAAACGAACCATAAAAAGGAAACCCAGGCAATGCTTTGATCATTTTAACCACATTTGTCTTATTTCCTTCGCTTACTCTAAAGCAAATAGAATCAGTTCTACACACACTCCATTGTTTCTTGGGGGGGGGGGGGGGGGGGAGAGAGAGAGAGAGAGAGAGAGAGAGAGAGAGAGAGAGAGAGAGAGAGAGACTAAAAGGCAATCACACAGACGTATCAAAACACAAACACTTGATACTTTCGTTTAATCTCCAGCAAATGACATTACTTCTATACCTTCTACTATTCAGTTTTTCCTAAGGGGAGAGAGAGAGAGAGAGAGAGAGAGAGAGAGAGAGAGAGAGAGAGAGAGAGAGAGAGAGAGAGAGAGAGAGAGAGAGAGAGAGAGAGTCATATACAGGCAGAAAAAAGCGAGATTGAAAGGCAGTCAGAAAGATGAACAGAAACATGCTCATTGTCACAGCAATAAGAATTTAGAATAGTCCAAATGGTTCGATTGGTGGCTTGTTTTATGTATTGATTGTCACAGCAACAAGAATTTAGAATAGTCTAAATGGTTCGATTGGGGGCTTGTTTTATGTATTGATTGAATGACATAAAATTGTCAATGTCACTAAGCGAGGAATCGAGGAACAAAATGTAAAAAAAATTGTGAAAGATGACAACGATCGAAAATAGAACGAAAAGAATAAATTCGGGAAACGAGGAGAGATGGAAAGAACCAAAATGATGATGAAAAAAGTTGATGTATGCACACAAACCCATTAAAAAAGAACAGATAAACAAGAACACAAACAGTAGTGCTAAACAAAAACAGCGTCAAAACTAGTAACACCGCACATAAATAGAAATGTCCACATTTCAGAACTGAAGATGCTTTCATTCAAAGGTCTCTCGTCTTTTGGTAAGTGATTATTAATCTTGACTTCTCACCGATCACATGACAAGAGCAATGACAGCAACAACGCCGATGAGAAACGAACCATATAAAGGAAAAGCAGGCCATGATTGGATTATTTTAACCACACTTGTCTCATTCCCTGTTTCAGACAGTGTACCATGCCGTGATAGCAGACAGACGAGATTCGTCTCTAACCCAGAACGAGGGGACAGTCCGTTTACTCTGAAGCAAATAAAATCAGTTCTATCTATTCATCTATTCAATTATTCAGGGAGAGAGAGAGGAGAGAGCGAGAGAGAGAGAGAGAGAGAGAGAGAGAGAGAGAGACAGACAGACAGACAGAGACAGACAGACAGACAGACAGACAGACAGACAGACAGAGCGGTCGTATGTGCATGCGTGCGTGCGTACACGAGTACGTGCCTGCGTGCCTGCGTGCGTATATGTGTGTGTGAGAAATCAGAAAAAAAGGTCACATAAATTACAATTCCATGAACATTTCTGTATCACTACTAAAAAGTATAAAAACATCAATAACAGAAGACTAATCTTTCTCCAAACTTGCTTGATTTACATACGTGCTATCGTTTTGCTCTACCCACTCCTGTATTCGGCTAGTAAGAACTGAACCGTACAACTTACTGTTCAACGAAATGGCTGCCTCAGAATCAGGATCTTTGGCCCAGACTTCCTTTCAGTAACGGAACCGTTATTGATTCAGCCTAACTTTCTACTAAAGTGTCTTTATCCAAAGTACATTTAATACCTTAACAAAGAGGATAACGGAAGTGCCAGCACTCTATGTCAATGATTCTCTGATAATTCCGTCTGGCCTTGCGGATTTTCTATTTTCAAGCTTGTAACTGCTATCAAAGCGCTCTCTCTTGGAAAACCAAGGAGATCAGAAAAAAAAAGCGTCTTGGTGCCATTTTCAAAATCGATTCCCATCATTACCATCATCAGTGGTATTGAAAAGAACATTTCTCTCTGGGGTGTCTTTTCCCACAAGTAGCTCGTTTTTAAAGCGGTGACGCCCAGTCATTCACGGAATTGCTATTGGAGTGGGAATTGTCTCCGCTTCCAAAAACCTCTGCTAATCATTTACTAGATTAACAAAAACTCGTCTAATAAAATATTACTCTCTCTGTCTGTCTGTCTGTCTGTCTGTCTGTCTGTCTGTCTGTCTCTCTCTCTCTCTCTCTCTCTCTCTCTCTCTCTGTTGTGTGTGTGTGTGTGTGTGTGTGTGTGTGTGTGTGTGTGTGTGTGTGTGTGTGTGTGTGAATTTTTTAGCCATTAGATATTACAGTGTATGCATTCATACATACACACACAAAGTTAGATAGATAGATAGATAGACAGACAGACAGACAGACAGACAGACAGACAGATAGATAGATAGATAGATAGATAGTATTGCTGTCATACGATTGAGAGACAGAACGAGACATGACAGTGATATGTATCAGTTTCCGTCTGCAGCTAGAAGAATAACAAGATGCAAAGCATATAAACGTGCTCTCAATTTATCCTGAATACGCATGAGATACTCCATAAAGAGGAAAAAACCGTCTTGGGCTGGTGTAACCGTTAGTAATGGCTGTTCTGGTAAACATAGGCCATCATCTGTGACCTATAATGAACATACACATTTTCAAAAAGATCGGCCAAGAACTTTCTGATATTTTCCATAAAAAAGAAAACCACTATGGGCCTTTAGTAACGGCTATAACGGTTAACTTGAATACCGGGCATCATCCGTGACCCACAATGAACATACCTACAAGTTTTCAGAAAGATCGGCCACGTACTATCTGAGATATTCCATAAAAAAGAAAAGCCGTTATGGATCGTTACAGCCGTTAGTAACTGCTATAACGGTAGACTGAAAACGTTGGGCATCATCCGTCGCCCAAAATGAACATAACTACAAATTTTCAGAAAGATCGACCAAGTACTTTCTGAGATATTCTGTGAAGAAAGAAAACCCGTTATTGGCAGTTATAGCCGTTAGTAACGGCTATAACGTTAAAATAAAACATCGGGTATCATCCGTGACCAATAATGAACATACCTACAACTTTTCAGAAAGATCGACAAAAGTTTTCTGAGATATTCCATAAAGAAGAAAACCCGTTATGGGCATCATCCGTGACCCATAATGAATATAACCTGCTAATTTTCACAAAGATTGGCCAAGTACTTTCTGAGATATTCCATGAAGAAGAAAAACCGTCACAGGCCGTTACAGCCGTTAGTAACAGCTATAACGGTAAACTACAGTCTTGGGCATTATTCGTGACCCAGTATAAACATGCCTACAAATTTACAAATTTTCAGAAACATCGGCCAAGTACTTTCTGAGATATTCCATAACGAAGAAAAACCGTTACAGGCCGTTACAGCCATTAGTAACAGCTATAACGGGGGGGGTAAACTAAAACATCGGGCGTCATCCGTGACCCATAATGAACATACTGCTAATTTTCACAAAGATTGGTCAAGTACTTTCTGAGATATTCCATGAAGACGAAAAGCTGTCACAGGCCGTTACAGCCGTTAGTAACGGCTATAACGGTAAACTAAAACATCGGACTTCATCCGTGACCCATAATGAACATACCTACAAATGTTCAGAAATATCGGCTTAGTTGTTTTGTCTGGAGCGAGTGGAACACAGTTTGACCACGGACGGACGGACTCACACACACACACACACACACACACACACACACACACACACACACACACACACACACACACACACACACACACACACACAGCATTTCTAGTTCCCATTCTAAAGTACTCTCTGTTCTATAAGAACTGAGAGTACAAAAAGCGCCTTGTGACACCCTCCATGAAGAGTAAAAAGCGCATTGTGCAGCCCTCCATGAACAGTAAAAAAAACACAAAAAAAATGCCTCGTGCAGCCCTCCATGAACAGTAAAAAGCGTCTTGTGAAACTCTCCATGAACAGTAAAAAGCGCGTTGTGCAGCCCTCCATGAACAGTAAAAAGCGCATTGTGCAGCCCTCCATGAACAGTAAAAAGCGCCTTGTACAGCCCTCCATGAACAGTAAAAAGCGCCTTGTACAGCCCTCCATGAACAGTAAAAAAAAGCGCCTTGTACAGCCCCTCCATGAACAGTAAAAAGCGCCTCGTGCAGCCCTCCATGAACAGTAAACAGCGCCTTGTACAGCCCTCCATGAACAGTAAACAGCGCCTCGTACAGCCCTCCATAAAACAGTAAAAAAAGCGCCTTGTACAGCCCTCCATGAACAGTAAAAAGCGCCTTGTACAGCCCTCCATGAACAGTAAAAAGCGCCTCGTACAGCCCTCCATGAACAGTAAAAAGCGCCTTGTACAGCCCTCCATGAACAGTAAAAAAGCGCCTCGTACAGCCCTCCATGAACAGTAAAAAGCGCCTCGTACAGCCCTCCATGAACAGTAAAAAGCGCCTCGTACAGCCCTCCAGGATGACGACTTTGGAGGCTCTGCAACAGACACTGAAGGGAAGCTACTGACAGTCATCGAAGTCAACTGGTCCCGCTCCTCGTTTGTTTAATTCAACATACGTGCTTTCGCTTGAATTTAAAACTGAAATATATTGAAATCACGATCCTCTGTGAGGTTGTTCTTCCAGCCTTTGATACTGGAATGGCTGGTTCACTACACTGACTCCAAGCAGTTGCACAACAGCAGTCAAGAGAAGGGAGATGGACAAATTCCTTCATTGCCTAGATATTCAGTGACGAGGCAAACTGAACCATGCTGGGATTCCAGTATCGGCCATCTATCCAACACCAGCATTATCGGACGAGATTCATGCCAAAGAAGGACTTCAGCTGCTGGAGACGAGCGCCTTGGATCAGAGAGAGAGAGAGAGAGAGAGAGAGAGAGAGAGAGAGAGAGAGAGAGAGAGAGAGAGAGAGAGAGAGAGAGAGAGAGAGAGAGAACAAGTTTCCGAAATGCATGCCCCCTTGCCTCTCACTCAATGGTGCAAGAGTAGGAAATCGATGATGTATTCCCTGCTTAACCAAGTGCAATAGCTAGGGTTCGTAAAGAGAAAGAGAATGAAAAGAGAGAAAGAAAGAAAAAAACGAAGAAAGAAGGGGGATGAAGGAAGAAAGAAAGAAAGAAAGAAAGAAAAGAAAGGAACGAAAGAAGAGAAAGAAAAAAAAAGAAAGAAAGGAAGAAAGACAGACAGACAGAAAGAAAGAAAGAAAAGAAG
Source organism: Conus betulinus (assembly GCA_016801955.1). Classification (NCBI taxonomy): domain Eukaryota; kingdom Metazoa; phylum Mollusca; class Gastropoda; order Neogastropoda; family Conidae; genus Conus; species Conus betulinus. Next base: position 273,366 of record JADBJO010002375.1, read on the forward strand.
AAGAAGAAGAAAGAAGAAGAGAAGAAGAAGAAGAAGAAGAAGAAGAAGAAGAAGAATGAATGAATGAATGAATGAAATGAATGAATGAATGAATGAATGAAAAACGATTGAATGATTGGTTGATTGGTTGATTGATCAAATTTTTAATGGGTAAAGAATAAGGCATATTAAAGGCCTTTTTTTTTTTTTTTTTTTTTTTTTTACAATTCTGCCCACTTACAAAGAAACGAAAGATTAAAAAAAAAAACAAACGCTACAACAAGAAACAATGACCAATCAATAATAATTTGATAACACAACTAACAACGTATTCTTAGAGAGAGAGAGAGAGAGAGAGAGAGAGAGAGAGAGAGAGAGAGAGAGAGAGAGAGAGAGGAGAGAGAGAGATGGATGAGAGTAGACAGAACTAGTATACAGACACTGCACACACACACACACACACACACACACACGCGCGCGCGCGCGCGCGCGCACGCACGTACGCACACACACACAGAGGAGAAGAAGAAGAAGAAGAAGAAGAAGAAGAAGAAGAAGAAGAAGAAGAAGAAGATAGTGTAATATAATGTAATATTGCTTATAGCCAAACCGACCGCAAAGGGCATATCAGGGCTGTCACCACGTTAAAGTCAACTCACAAGTCATCGACAACAGAAAAAGAAGAAAAACCCAACCGTAGAAGAACAAGAACAAGAAGATCAAGGACAAGAACAAGAAGAACAGGACAAGAATAAGGAAAAGAAGAACAAGAAATTAGCACGGTATGCAAAACAGCCAAGATGCGCCGTACAGTCATCGTTATATTTATACTCCCACAGTGTATTATGTGCGCGATCGCGTGCCTGAATCTCCCCATTCCGCCTTGCGTTCATTTCCATTTTACTAATTTTTTACTGGCATCATGCCAATTTTGTTTATTCCTTGGAAAAAAAAAAAAGCTTTTGATGTCCCAGTGAAGGCAGTTTGGAGAGAGAGACAGAGAGAGAGAGAGCGAGAGAGAGAGAGAGAGAGAGAGAGAGAGAGAGAGAGAGAGAGAGAGAGAGAGAGAGAGAGAGAGAGAGCATATTGTTATGATAAGAAGCGACAGAAAGTAACAGTATGTCAATTATTCTTCCTTTCTTCCTTTCTTCCTTTCTTCCCTTCTTCCTAGTATTTCCTTTTCTTCCTTTTCTTCCTTTCGTCCTTTCTTCCTCCTTTCTTTTCCTTTCCTGCCTTTTCTTCTTTCCTTCCTTTCCTTCCTTTTCGTTCTCCTTTTCTTCCTTTCCTTCCTTTTCTTCCCTTTTTCTTCCTTTTTCTCTTCCTTTCCTTTTTCCTTTTCTTCCCTTCTTCCTTTCCTTCCTTTTCTTCTTTCCTTTTCCTTTCCCTTCCCCTTCCTTCCTTTTCTTCCTTTTCCTTCCTTTCTTCCCTTTCTTCCTTCCTTTTCTTCCTTTCTTTCTTTTTTCCCTTTCTTCCCTTTTTTTCCCTTTCCTTTCCTTCTCTTTCTTCTTTCCTCCTTTTTCTTCCTTTTTTTCTTCCTTTTCTTTCCTTCCTTTTTCCTTCTTTTCCTTCTTTTTCTTCCCTTTCTTCCTCCTTCCTTCCTTTTCTTTCTCTCGTTTCGCTCCTTTCTTCCTTTTCTTCCCTTTCCTTCCTTCCCTTTCTTCCTTTTTCACATTTCCTTCCTTTCCCTTTCCTTCCTTTTCTTCCTTTCTTCCTTTCCTCCCTCCTTCCCTCCTTTTCTCCTTTCTTTTTTTCCTTCCTTTTCTTTTTTCTTCTTTTCTTCTTCCTTCCCTTTCCCCCTTTTCCTTCCTTTTCCTTTCCTTCCCTTCCCCCCCTTCCTTTCCTTCCTTTTCTTCCTTTTTCTTCCCTCCTTTCCTCCTTTTTCTTCCCCTTTTTTTTCTTCCTTTCGTCTTTTCTCCCTTCCCTCCTTCCCTTTTTCCCTCCCTTCCTTCTTCCTTCCCCCCCCTCTTTCTTCCTTTTTTTCGTCCTTCCTTCCTTTTCCTCCCTTTCTTCCTTTCCTTTCCTTTTTCCCTTCTCTT
>JADBJO010002375.1:280380-285380 GCA_016801955.1 Conus betulinus
CACACACACACACACACACACACACACACACACACACGGAGAGAGGACTATTATGAAGAAGAAAAGAGACGAGTTTTAAGAGCAGTCTTAAAGGAAGAGAAAGTAGGCAGTTGACGGACAGCGAGTGGAAGTTTGTTCCAGCAGAGTGGGCCAGAAACAGAGAAGGCACGTGGGCCAAAGGTACAGAGCTTGGTGCGTGGAACCCGGAAAGTGAGAGGATGAGAGGAAGAGCGGAGGGTGCGCGAGGGTGTGTAGATATTGAGGAGATTGGTTAGGTAGTCAGGGGCTGCATTGTTGAGGGACTTGTAACAGATAGTGTCGAGTTTATAGTGTATGCGTTTCGATACAGGAAGCCAGTGGAGTTGTGACAGAAAAGGGGAGATGTGGTCACTCTTTTTCTTCTTGCGTACAAGGCGCGCGGCATTGTTTGAATGCGTTGTAGGGTGTGAATAGAGGATTCATGGACACCAGAAAGGAGTGAGTTGCAGTAGTCGATACGAGACATAATGAAACAGAGGACAAGTTTGACAGTTGCTTCGGTAGAAAGATGTTTTCTGATCAGACTGATGCGACGAAAGGTGGTGGTAGCAAGATTTGGCGGTTTGGGTCACAAAGTTTTGCATGGAAAGGGTAGAATCAAGGTGGACACCCAGATTCTTGGCGGAGTCGGAAATTGGAATGGATGTGTTGCATAGCTGAAGAGAAAAGAGAGGGGGGGGGGGGGGGGGCAGTCGAGTCGAGAGAGCTTTTGACGTGTGCTGAACAGAATTGCTTCTGTCTTTTCGTCATTGAGCTGAAGTTTGTTGTTTGTCATCCGGTTTTTAACGTCAGAGTAACAGTCAAATGTGCGAGTCAAGAGGGTCTGTACATTGTCGGGTGAGTCACTGTCATAAAGTTGGATGTCATCAGCGTAGAAGTGGTGTTTAAGGGAGTGGGATTTGATGATGGTAGACAAGGGAGAGGTGTAAAGAGTGAAGAGAACAGGGCCAAGGACAGATCCTTGTGGAACACCACAGGTCATATTTGCAGGCCTAAAATGAGTGTCATTGATGGGTACAGTCTGTTTTCTGTCTGACAGATAAGAGTGAACCAAGAGAGGGCCGTGTCAGAGATACCAAAAGTGTGCTGGAGTCTGGTGAGGAGAATAGTATGGTCAATGGTATCAAAGGCTGCAGACAGGTCAAGGAGAGTGACAAGAGAGACTCTTCCAGAATCGATTGCAATGAGGAGGTGAGAATGTATAGCAGGGCTGTTTCAGTACTATGGAACTGGCGATAGGCTGACTGAAAAGGGATTGAGGAGATTGTTGGCAGATAGGTGAGAGTTCAGCTGATTGAGGACAACTTTTTCTCTAAGTTTTGACAGGAAAGAGAGGTTAGAGATAGATCGGTAGTTGTTCAGTTTTGTTTGGATCAAGGTTGTGTTTCTTCAGGAGAGGGCGAACAATGGCAGACTTACAAGAATCAGGGACAGTTCCAGTTTCCAGGGAAGTGTTGATAATGTCAGTGATGAATGGGAGGAGAGTAGGAAGACAGTCGGAGTAGAGAGAAGCTGGAAGAGGATCAAGTTCACAAGTTTTGAGAGACATGGATCTGATCGTATTAAGGGGTGAACCATAAAAGGGTGAGTCGGGTGGGCAGGGTTGACAAGGTGTTGCGTCAAGCTTTTCATGGAGAGTTTGTATTCTGGTGGTGAAGTAGTTGGAAAATACAGCTGGGCGTTTTTCGTGAGGGTGTGCTGTTAGAAGAGGTGAACTTTGTTGTGTGCCAAGAAGATGGTTCATAGTCGTGAAGTTCTTTAGAGGAAGAGGAAATCACAAAGTAGCAGATGCGGTAAGGGTGGATACTCGTGTTCTTGCATTGTGGAAGAGTTGCTTGTGAATGGTGAGTTTGGATTTGCGCCAGCGGCCTTCTTCCTTGTGCTAAACTCTGAAGCGATCTGAAGCGATCAAAGCTAAGTGAATTTTCGTTTTTTTATTCGTTTTTGTCTCACCTGAAGAAGACCTAAGAGGTCGAAACGCATTGTGTTTTGTCTTGTGACTCGTTTGTCCACGTTTCTCTGGGCGGTTCGCTGACATTTATTTATGATTGTGTACATTATTACAGGTGGGGAGGGGGGTAGGAGGGACATATGTTGTTGCACAATGGGTATCATCCAAAAGAAACATGATTGTGTACATGATTACAGGTGGGGGGGGGGGTAGGAGGGACAGACGTTGTTGCACAATCTGAGTCCTGTTAGGCTACGTGCATTGTGGATCCGGATCCGCCGTGCATAAAGGACCGTGCCCCATCCGGTTGTCCGGATCCTTGGAAGCATGTGCAGTAGACCCGGAAGGAGCCGGCTGCCACACACAATTTTTTGTAGAAAATATATCCATGACTGGTATTTGTTGCTAGCATGAATAGTATTGGATCTAAAGTTGAAGAGTTGTTTGTAACTTTGTTCATTTGATGGGAAAAAATGAAGCTGACATTTTTACTCCTTACCATTTTCTCACACCCCTCGTGCTATGTTGTTCCAAGCAGCAGAGAAAACACCTCGGTTGGCATGACTCTTTTCACCTTTTTGTGTAATAAATGATCTGAGCCTCACGGTGGCGATAGGAATTTCGTCGCTCATGTTGGAGAGAAAGATAACAGGCCGTGGGCCCAGTAGGGAAACCCTTCCCCTCCCTAGGGATTTTTGAAGACAGTGTGTTTTAGGTAGCTCACTATACGCCTTTTCAATTTCTGCTTGTCTGCAAGATGAAAGACTCTGCGTTTAAGGTTGAGAGATATAATGCACGAGGAACCTACGTTAAGAGGCGCAAAATACAACACATACGAAGCACTTTTAAAAAAAAATAAAAACAAAAGTGATCAGTTTATCATGAAAGCTAACATGATTCCTTTTCAGCATCTGACCTAGCAAAATAATCAAAATTTGCATTCAATGATGAATTAATATGGTACATAAGCACGGAATGTCGTGCCACACAGCCAGTATACAAGGTATGAGAATTAGTTAAGAAAACAAACATGACCAATATTATTGATCAACAAACTTCTGTGTCACACCATAGATCATTAGCAGTTGCTGTTATTGTCAGTGTCACACAAAGATTTCTCATCCTGACTGCACTGAATTTCAGGCGGCTGAATCAACTCTAACTATCAGCTTCAAAGATGAAGTCATCAAGAGCTTCAGAGTCGGGGAACTCTTCATCACCGTCTTCCTGGGGCTGCTCCCCTAGTTCTTCTTCTTCGTCACCCTCTTCCTGCTGGGGCTGCTGCACACTAGGATTTCCACTAGTTCTTGTGGCACGAAAAAGTCAGCTGTCCACTGGATTTCCAGTTTCCTATCCACAACATGCCAACCATTGCCGTCTGCTTGACGAATGGCTGCAGTTGCCTTGTCTGCTTCATTCCAGACAAGCGCCTGGAAGTTGGCTCTTTTGACATGCATTCTCAATGAGTTTCTGCATGGTGGGAGCAGGCTCATGTCCACTCCGTTGTAGGTGTCCAACAGGACTGATGGAGTAGTTCCAAAGCGTTCGAGAAACTTCTGGTGCCTCAGTTTTTGTTTATATCAGTCACGGACCTCCCTCCATACGGAAGGCATGTGAATTGCTCAAGTTTTGCAAATAACTGAGCTGGAATTTCAGTAGATTTTCCCAACTGACTGAAAGTGGCAAGGAACTCTGGGTGTTGCTTTAAGAGTCTGAGAGCCACCAGCTTTCCTTTCTTCACAAAAGCACTGGTCGTGTCACACCCTGTAAAGGATGCAATGCTGACTCGCTCTCTGAAGCGTGACATGCGGGACAGTATCCTTTTTGCAGCTGTCATTTGTGAGAGCTTCTGACAGTCTGTCTTCTGACGGATCCATGGAAAAGGCGTAGAACCACTGCTCTTGCTTCTTCTTCATCAAAAAAGTCCTTCTCTGACGATTCAAATGCCTGTAGAAGAAGACATTCAAGAGCTTCCAAGACAAGTTTGTGAACTCTAAGAGCTCTGTTGTAGTGCTTGCCAGTCATGACTTTCTCTATTGACCCACTGGCACAAACACCTGACTCAACAAGAATTTCTTCGAATCCACTGCACCTCAGGCTTTTTCCCAAAGCACACATGTAGGCACAAGTGAGGTGGAATGCGCCCATTCTGATGATGATGTTACCAAACTCTTGTGGGTTCTGCCACACATGGAATAGGCTTTTCTTTGCCACCGCCAGGTCAAATGTCACTATGGTTTACTGCTGGCCCACCTGCTTGGAAACTTCTTGCGATATGCGCAAGATATGCTGCACTGTTGCATTGTCAGTGATAGGAGCGAAGACAGGAGGCATGTACTCCACTGTTGATTCGTTGGAGCTGCTTTGTGCACTGCTTGCTGTGAGAGAAACCCATCCAGCCCAAGATGGAACTGTCTGTGCACTATCCTTGGCCAGAGCCCTGCTGCACATCCACAGAATGTCAGATGACTTTACAGATTCTTCCATGTGAGGTGCTTCTGTCAGTGTAACTGCTAAATTCGGTTCACATTTGCTTCTTTGCAAAGCACGGCTCAAGCACTGTTGATCTGCTTGCGACTGATCGATCTTTAGTTCTAGGTAAAGAAGCAGGAATTTCAGCCAAGGCATCTGCACTGCCCTCTGCAACCTGCTGAATAATCAGTCCATGAGCAGTGTGTGTTGTGCCTGCGCCAGATGGGGTCTCTTCATTCAAATCAAAATTGTCCCAACACAGATGCGTGACCACATTCCTGTCTGGTCTGATTGATGGGGGAAGAACTGTCACTCTGTCATCAATGTCCTTGCAGATTGCTGTTTCCAGCTCTAAGATGCACGAGTAGGAAGCACAGTTTCCGAAGCGATGGATCAGAGTGATCACTTCAGAAATCCCTGTGAGGTGCCGAAGTGTCATGCCAAGAAGAAGATGCTTTGGCATCAGCCACTGACCTCTTGATGCAGCCTGACAAAGGTCTTGGGAAAAGGACTTGGCCAATCATTGATTTCTTTCTGA
>JADBJO010002375.1:305807-308307 GCA_016801955.1 Conus betulinus
ACACCCAGGACAATGCCTGAGTGGGTCAGGGCACACCCAGGACAATGCCTGAGTTGAGTCAGGTGCACCCAGGCCAGGACAATGCCTGAGTTGAGTCAGGTGCACACCCAGGACAATGCCTGAGTTGGGTCAGGTGCTCACCCAGGACAATGCCTGAGTTGAGTCCTGAGTTGGGTCAGGTGCACACAGGACCAGGACGTCGACAGCCACGGATGCCAGCCAATGCGCCAAAAAAGCTCTACGTCATTGATCGATCTTACTTCAATGCATGTCGGACAGAATAAACAGCAAAGTGCAAGCATACTTCAGCTATCAAAAATGAAATAACAGAATCAATAAGGAGCAAAAGGTCACCACTGTAGCAAAAAAAAAAAAAAAAAAAAAAAAAGAAAAAAAGGCGTAAGACAACCGATTAGGACAGTCAGATCATGGCTCGCTCAGCAGAAGACATCGTTTATCAGTTTACTCAAAAACAAATCAGACTAACGTACGGATGAAAAAAAAAAAAACAAAAAAAAACGGCTTGAACATTTCGGACACTTTGAGCAAACCCGTCCAAACCAGTGCTGGAAGACAATCTGGAGCATGGCCACGCCAGAAAATGTGTGAACAAGTGAAGAAAGAAACGCACAAATGATCAATAAACAAGCAGAAGCTGACCAAAAAAAAAAAAAAAAAATAAAGCAAACGATGAATTTCCCTCTCTGAGAGAAAGCAGACAGCTTATTCCTTGACTGCTATTCTTGCCCCAGCAGTTAAAAAAAACGTGTCTAATAAAACAACACAGAAAGAAGAGTGGAGAAACTGAAAGGTATGCGAACGGCAGTAGTGGGGAGAGGGCACTTTGGGGCAAAAAAGGGGGAATGAAAGTGGGGCAGGCGGGGGCGGGGACGGGAGGGTGAGAAATGTCGGCGGAAGAGTGATGGAGGAGAAGATACGCAATTTTGGAGCAAAAAGACGACTGCAATGATTGGAACTAAATTTAAGGACGAGAGGGATAATTGAAAATTATAGACAAATCTAAGAGACGGGAAAAGGAAAAGACGAATGAGTGAACGAATGAAAGGAAGAAAGACATAAAGACAATGAATAAAAACGGATGTGATACTTTTCTGTCGGTGAATAATGAAATGTACAAAGAAACCAAAACCACCTTTTTTGAGGGGGCTAGGGTGGCGGGTGGGGTTAGGAGTGTGAGGAGAGGGAGGAGAGAAATGGGGGAGGGTATTTTCTCTTTTCGTTTCTTTCTTTATTTCTTTCTTTAAAAATTAGAAAAAAAAAAGGCGAAAAAGTTAGAGTGAAAGATAAACAGACAGCTACAGACAGCTAAGTACGTCAACTAAACTAATCAACAAGGCACAGACAAACTACAGCCAGCTACGAATGTCAACTAAACTAATGAACAAGGCACAGAGGACTAAATACAGCAAACTACGTCAACTAAACTAATCAACAAGGCACATAGGACTAAGTACGTAAACTAAACTAATGAACAAGGTACAGATAGCTACGTACGTCAACTAAAGTAATCAACAAGGCACAGAGGACTACAGCCAGCGACGTACGTCAACTAAACTAATGAACAAGGCATAGACAACTACAGCCAGCTATGTATGTCAACTAAACTAATCAACAAGACACAGAGGACTACAGACAGCCAAGTACGTCAGTTAAACAGCTAAGTACGTCAACTAAACTAATGAACAAGGCACAGAGGACTACAGACAGCTAAGTACGTCAGTTAAACAGCTAAGTATGTCAACTAAACTAATGAACAAGGCACAGAGGACTACAGACAGCTAAGTACGTCAGTTAAACAGCTAAGTATGTCAACTAAACTAATGAACAAGACACAGAGGACTACAGACAGCTAAGTACGTCAGTTAAACAGCTAAGTACGTCAACTAAACTAATGAACAAGGCACAGAGGACTACAGACAGCTAAGTACGTCAGTTAAACAGCTAAGTACGTCAACTAAACTGATGAACAAGGCACAGAGGACTACAGACAGCTAAGTACGTCAGTTAAACAGCTAAGTACAGCTAAGTACGTCAACTAAACTAATGAACAAGGCACAGAGGAACGGTGAAAAGGGAAGGCGGAGGACAGTGAGGCGAGCTGGGGACAAAAAAGCGGGCGGGTTCAAACAGTCAGTGAGGACACCACCTGTCTCTCCAACAGAATGGAACAGTCAGTGAGGACACCACCTGTCTCTCCAACAGAATGGAACAGTCAGTGAGGACACCACCTGTCTCTCCAACAGAATGGAACAGTCAGTGAGGACACCACCTGTCTCTCCAACAGAATGGAACAGTCAGTGAGGACACCACCTGTCTCTCCAACAGAATGGAACAGTCAGTGAGGACACCACCTGTCTCTCCAACAGAATGGAACAGTCAGTGAGGACACCACCTGTCTCTCCAACAGAATGGAACAGTCAGTGAGGACACCACCTGTCTCTCCAACAGAATGGAACAGTCAGTGAGGACACCACCTGTC
>JADBJO010002375.1:313307-320452 GCA_016801955.1 Conus betulinus
GTGAACACCCTCCAGAGAAGTATGAAGTTGTATTATGTCCGTGATACTTGTCAGCTGTAATATACAAGCTTGGACTGAATCGTGGAAAACCTAATGTTCCCAAAATGTAGCACGCGATTGTTCAAGCCTGCTTACCAGTGGACCATATTCTTTGTCGTTCTTCAATATTCACTTCGTTATATACAGACTCGAACGTGGATGTGACTGTGCATGATTTCATCGAAACAAAACCCCACAAACCAAAAAGTATGCAAACAGCAAAAGTGCTTTCCATACATCACAGTAATAGATTGTTATAAACGTTTCCGTCCACCCCCGCCCCCTTTTTTAAAGTCTAAATATCACCAGGTGTGAACACTCTAAATTAAAGATCTCTCTCTCTCTCTCTCTCTCGCTCTCTCTCTCTCTCTCTCTCTCTAACACCACACACACACACACACACACACACACACAACACACACACACCACATATATATATATATATATATATATATTATATATATATATATATATATATATATATATCTATATATATATATATATTATGTATGTATGTGTTGTGTGTATGTGTGTGTGTGTGTGTTGTGTGTGTGTTGTGTGTGTGTGTTGTGTTGTGTGTGTGTGTGTGTGTGTGTGTGTGTGTGTGTGTGTGTGTGTGTGCGTGCGTGCGTGAGTGCGTGCGTGCATGCGTGCGTGCGTGCGTGCGTGCGTGACGTGTGTGTGTGTGTGAGTAAAAAAAAATAAAAAAGGATAAAATGGCCGATGATGACACTGGCTCTGACAGAAACAGGAACCAAAATATCGTTCTCCTTCCTGACAGACCCGGAGCAGGAGCTATAAACTGAACAGAACAATATGAAGCGGAGAGAAAAAGAAAAGCGACATGGTCCCGGAAGACAGGGTGAGGGAATGGATATGACGGTGGGCGGGAGAAACGAAATGAATGGCTGAAGGCAAAAAGATGGACACGTGTATTAAAATGGAAGCAAAGTATACAGGAAAAAACGTTAAAGGGAAAAACAAAGGATCAGACGTACAAGGGGAGAGTGAGGTGGAGAAAAAAAAAAACTTGCAAAGAAAGAATGTACATAAACTAGAACGAAAGAAACAGAAGACTGATGGACTCTCTACTCCTCCATTCTCTCCTACCCTGTCCTCCTCACCCTTCATCCGTCTGTCCAGAAAAAAGAAACGGGAGGGGGACAAACGCGGGATTGATGAACAAGTAGGACTAACGGCACACTCCCGCCTCCTCCTCCTCCTCCTGTTCCTCCTCCTCCTCCTTCTCTTCCTCCTCCTCCTTCTCCCGTTCCTCCTCCTTCTCCTCCTCTTCTTCCTCCTCCTACTCCTCCTCCTCCTCTTCCTTCTCTTCCTCTTCCTCCTCCTCCTCCTCCTCCTGTTCCTTCTCCTCCTCCTCCTCCTCCTCCTCCTCCTCCTCACAATACTATTACTGCTGCTGCTGTGGCAGCTACTATACTACTACTGCTGCTGCTACTACTACTACCACTGTTACTACTACTACTACTTCTGTTACCACTGCTGCTGCTGCTGCTGCTGCTGCTGCTATCACTGCCGCTACTTATACTACTACCACCACCACTACTACTACTGCTACTATTACTGTTGCCACTGCTGCTACTGCTGCTTCTACTCTTGCTCTTCCACCTCCTCCATTTCCTCTTCCTCCTACATCTCTTCCTCCTCCTCCTGTTACTACTTCCACTACTATTCCTACTACCACCACCACAACCACCAATACTGCTACTGCTGCTGCTGCTGCTGCTGCCTCCAGCCCTGCTTCCGTCGCTGCTGCTGCTGTTACTACTATCACTGCTTCTACTACTACCACTACTACTACTACTACTACTACTACTACTACTACTACAACGACGACGACGGCGACGACGACGACGACTACTACGACTACTACTACGACTACTACTACGACTACTACTACGACTACTCCGACGACAATACCACTACCACTAATGCTACTACTACCGCTACTGAAATAAATATATCGCCAGTATTACAACTGTCAATATGTGAAGTGCTTTATGGCACAGCCGACTCACAGGACCATATGAAGACTGAGATCACACAAAGAGAAAAGGTGTCAACTACATACAAACTCGAACCATCCTTCATGACGTGATAGCCAAGCTCTTACTTTCGCACTTGAGGAAACGCGCGCGCGCGCGCGCGCGCGCGAGCACCCACACCACCACACCCCACACACATACCACACACACACACGCACACACACCACACCACACCACACCACACACACACACACACACACACACACACACACACACGCACTTCAACCCGGCCGCGCTAATGGCGCCAACTATTTAAATCAATCCATCACCCTCAGATTACGACAAGAGTGTCAATGAAAATGAGGGGGGAAATGCCACAATACGATAAAAACGCATTGGAAAAGGCCATTTCGGCTTGATGGACGCTTCAGACTGGACAGCTAGTGTCCACTATGGGCAGTGTTTTATGGCGAAAATGCCTTGTCCCCAGATGACAGCAAACATAAAAGGACGGAAGGAAGTAACAAAAATCGATAAAGAATGAAAGGAAGGAACGAAGGAAGGAATAAAAAAAAAAGCATGAATTAAAAAAAGGAAAGAAAGAATTAAAGGGAGAGAAGTGGGGGCGGGAGAGGGAAAGAAGAATGGAAGGAGGAGAAAGGAAGAATGGAATGAGGAAAGGAGGGATGGAATAAGAAGGAATGGAGGAAGAAAGGAAGACTAAAAACAGAAAGAAGGGAGAACCAGAAAAAAAGAGAGATGGAAGGAAGATAACAAAAAAGACAGAAGGAAGGAAGGAAGGAAGAAGAGATGGAAGGAAAGAAAGAGAAAGAAGGAAGAAAGGAGGAAAGGAAGAAAGAGAAGGAAAAAGAAGGAGGGAAGGAAGATAGGAGGAAGGAAGGAAGGAACGGAAGGAAGCAAGAAGAAGAAAAGGAAGGAAGAAGAAAGACAAGAAGGAAGAAAAGAGAAGGAAGGAAGGCGAGAGATGAAGAAAGGAAGGAGGAAGAAAAAAGGGACGGAAAAAAGGACGGAAGGAAGGAAGGAAGGAAGGAGCGAAGGAAGAGAGGAAGAAGAAGAAGGAAGGAAAGAGAAGAAAGGGTTAAGGAGGAAGAGGAAGGGGGGAAAGAGGGCGATGGGGGAGGGGAAGGAGGGAACGAGGGGGAGGAAAGGAAGGGAGGGAAAGGGGAAGGGAAGGGGAGGAGGGGAAAGGAGAGAAAAACTGTAATGCGTTTTTAAAAGGAAAAGAGAAAAAGTGTGCTATTATGGAAGAGAGAAAAAAGAAAATTATGGAAGAAAGAAAATAAACGACGAAAGTAAAGGTAGGAAAGAGAGAGACAGGTGCAAACAGCGAAACAGAAATGAGAAATTGCTACTACATAATTTCCAGAAGACGGAGCGCATAGTTTGAACTGAAATAGAAAGGACGGTATCCCTTGGGGGATGATGATGATGATGATGATGATGATGATGATGATGATGATGATGATTTCAATTATGAGGAGATTTGGCAATGATGATGAAGGGATGAGATGAATCATGAAGGGCCCAGAAGGAGGAAAGGCACCACACAAACTGAGCGCTTTCTCTGAATGCGTTTTTCCAGATGAAGACAAAGGTTGCTTCATTACAGGAGAAGGACCCGTAAAAATGGAAAAGAAAGAGAAACGAAAGTAAAGGTAACATGAGGATGAGACAGGTTGTGAAATAGGGGCGGAAACAGAAATGAGGGGAGAAATGGATGCTACTAGGGTGAAATTTCCAGGAGGGTCAGCGAAATGGTTTGAACTGAAATTAACCCCGGAAATAGGGGAGGAGGGATGAGTGAAATAGGGGATGAGGGGAGATGAGTGAAATGGGGGAGGATGGGGATTGAAATTAGGGAGGAGGAGGAGGAAATGGGGCAATGGATGATGAAGGGGGTGATGAGATAGGGGTGACAATCAGGATCTCAAATTCATGGGAAGAGGGGAGGTTTCAGAGAAGATGGGGGGACCACAAAGAGTGAACAGGGAGCGAGGGGAGTGAAATGGAACATTGAGATGCGTGAAATAGGGGAGGAGGGTACACCCTAACCAGCTTGGAGGACACAGAAATAGGGGAGGAGGGACCCGTCAAAATAAAACAGAGAAAACGAAGGAGGAGTGAAATAGGGGAGGAGGGTGAAATAGTGGAGGAGGGGAGGAGTGAATGGTGGAGGGGGTGAAATGGGGGAGGAGGGGGAGGAGTGAAATAGGGGAGGAGGGGAGGAGTGAAATGGGGGGAGGAGGGGGGTGAAATAGGGGAGGAGGGGAGGAGTGAAATAGGGGAGGAGGGGGTGAATAGTGAGGGGGGGGAAGGGAGGAGGGGGAGGAGGGAAATAGGGGAGGAGGGAGGAGTGAAATGGGGAGGAGGGGGGGTGAAATAGGGGGGAGGAGGAGGGGAGGAGTGAAATAGGGGAGGAGGGGAGTGAAATGGGGAGGAGGGGAGGAGTGAAATAGGGGGAGGGGAGGAGTGAAATAGGGGAGGAGGGGAGGAGTGAAATAGGGGAGGAGGGGGTGAAATAGAGGGGGAGGGGAGGAGGGGAGGAGTGAAATAGGGGAGGAGGGGAGGAGTGAAATGGGGGAGGAGGGGGGATGAAATAGGGGAGGAGGGGGGAGTGAAATAGGGGAGGAGGGGAGGAGTGAAATAGGGGAGGAGGGGGGAGTGAAATAGGGGAGGAGAAATGGGGGAGGAGGGGGTGAAATAGGGGGAGGAGGGAGGAGTGAAATAGGAGTGAAGGAGGGGAGGAGGGGTGAAAATAGGGGAGGGTAAATAGGGGAGGAGGGGGGAGGAGTGGGAGGGGGGGAAAAGGGGAGGAGGGGAGGAGTGAAATAGGGGAGGAGGGGGAGGAGTGAAATAGGGGAGGAGGGGAGGAGGCGTGAATAGGGTAGGGGAGGCCAGGGGAGGAGGGGGGAGGATGTGAAATAGGGGAGGAGGGGGTGAAAGAGAGGGGAGTGACATAGGGGCAGGAGGGAGGGAGGAGTGAAATAGGGGAGGAGGGGGGAGGTGAAATAGGGGAGGGGAGGAGGGGGAGGAGGAGGGAGGAGTGAAATAGGGGAAGAGGAAGGAGTGAAATAGGGGAGGAGGGGGGAGTGAAATAGGGAAAGAGGGGGGGAGGAGTGAAATAGGGGAGGAGGGAGGAGTGAAATAGGAGGAGGGGAATAGGGTGAAATAGGGGAGGAGGGAGGTAGGCAGTGAAGGGGAGGGGGAGGAGGGGAGGAGTGAAATAGGGGAGGAGGAGGAGGAGTGAAATAGGGAGGAGGAGGGGGAGGAGTTGAAATAGGAGGGAGGAGGGGAGGAGTGAAATAGGGGAGGAGGGGAGGGGAGGAGGAGGGGAGGAGTGAAATAGGGGAGGAGGGGAGGAGTGAAGGAGGAGGAGGAGTGAAATAAGGGAGAGGGAGGAGAGGAAGGAGTGAGGAGGGGAAGAGGGAGGAGGGAAATAGGGGAGGAGGGGAGGGATGAAATAGGGGAGAAGGGGAGGAGTGAAAATAGGGAGGAGGGAGGGGAAGAGGGAGGAGTGAAATAGGGGAGGAGGGGGGGCCAGGAGTGAAAATAGGGAGGAGGGAGAGGAGGTGAGTGAAATAGGGGAGGAGGGGAGGAGTGAAATAGAGGAGGGGAAGAGAGTGAAATAGGAAGGGAGGAGGAGTGAAATAGGGAAGGAGGGGAGGAGTGAAATAGGGGAGAGGGAGGAGGGGACGGAGTGAAATAGGGGAAGGAGGGAGGAGTGAATAGGGGAGGAGGGAGGAGTGAAATAGGGGAGAGGGAGGAGGGAGGAGTGAAATAGGGGAAGAGGGGAGGGAGTGAAATAGGGGAGGAGGGGAGGAAGGGAGTGAAATAGGAAGGAGTGTGAAATAGGGGAAGGAGGGGAGGAGTGAAATAGGGAAGAGGGAGGGGAAATAGGAGGAGGAGGGAGTGAAATAGGGACGGAAGGGAGGAGGATGAATAGGGGAGGAGGGGAGGAGTGTCGGGAGGGAAGGAGGGGAAGGAGTGAAATAGGGGGAGGAGGGGAGGACGGGTGAAATAGGGGAGGAAGAGGAGGAGGAGAGGGGAAGAGGAGGAGGAGTGAAATAGGGGAGGAGGGGAGGAGTGAAAATAGGGGGAGGAGGGGAGGGGGAGAAGGGGGAGGAGGGGAGGAGGAGTGAAATGTTAGGGAGGAGGGAAGGAGGAAATAGGAGGGGGAGGAGGGGAGGAATGAAATGAGGAATATAGGGGAGAGGAAAGGGGGAGGAGGGGAGGAGAGTGAAATAGGGGAGGAGGGAGGAGGGGAGGGATGTGAAATAGGGGAGGAGGGGAGGAGTGAAATAGGGAGGAGGGGAGGAGTGAAATAGGGGAAGGAGAGGGTAGGAGTGAAATAGGGGAAGAAGGGAGGAGGAGTGAATAGGGGAAGAGGGGGCGGAGGAGGGAATAGGGGAGGAGGGGAGGAAGGGAAATAGGGCGAGGAGGAGGGGAGGGTGACAATAGGGAAGGAGGGGGAGTGAAAATAGGGGAGGAGGGGAGGAGTGAAATAGGGAGTAGGGGAGGAGGGGAGGAGGGGAGGAGTGAAATCGGGGGAGGGAGGGGAGGAGTGTGAAATAGGGGAGGAAGGGAGGAGGGAGAGGAGTGAAATAGGGGAGGAGGGGAGGAGGGAAATAGGGGAGGAGTGGGCGGATAGGGTAGGAGGGGAGGAGTGAAATAGGGCGGAAGGGAGGAGGGAAGCGTGAAAATAGGGGCGCACGAGGAGGGAGGAGGGAAGTGAAATAGGGGAGGAGAAGGGAGGAGTGTGAAAGTGGCCAGGGGAGGGGGAGGAATGGAATAGGAGGAGGAGGGGGAGAGGAGGAAGGAGTGAAAAGGGGAAAGGAGGGGAGGAGGGAGGAAGTGAAATAGGGGAGAGGGGAGGAGGGAAAAAGGGAAGTGAATGAGGAGGAAGAGGGGATAGGAGTGAAATGGGGGAGGAGGGGAGGAGGAGAGGAGTGAAAGATAGGGGAGGAAGGGGAGGGAGTGGGGAATTAGCGAAAAATAGGGAGGAGGGGAGGAGAGTGAAATAGGGGAAGAGGGGAGGAGGGGGAGGCAATGCTGAAATGGGGAGGAGTGGGAGGAGGTGAAATA
>JADBJO010002376.1:0-45000 GCA_016801955.1 Conus betulinus
GATTTTCATACATTGAGAACTCAAGAAACATGGATTGGAATTTCAGTAATTTTTTGTTTTTTTCAGTTACTGTTTTGATCTTCATTATTTCAGAAACAGTTTCAGGTTTGATTTTCAGTTATTCTCATTTCATTACTTAACAACTTCAGCTTTTGCTTACAGTATGAATTGTGGCAAAGTGATTGAAATAGTGTTTGATTGAAATAGTGCTTGATTTTTAGTACTTAAAATGTTCATTTGAAATGCTTTTTAAAAAATTTTTGTCATGAATGATGATTGTGTATATTTTCCTTTTAAAAAGTTTTTTGTTTATTTTGTAATGAATGAATGTGTCCGTTTTCCATTTAAAAATTCTATTTTGTAATGAGTGATTGTGTCTGCTTTACATTTAAATAGTTTTTTGTTTATTTTGTAATGAATGATTATGTCCGTTTTTCTTTTTAAAAAGTTTTTTGTTTATTTTGTAATGAATGATTGTGTCTGTTTTCCTTTTAAAAAGTTTTTCGTTTATTTTGTAATGAATGATGATAGTGTGATTCTTTTGCCTACTTCATTTGAAAGCCCAGTGATCAAAGCTTTCCGTTACAAATATAAACTGTACATCAGAACATCCTCAAGTGTTAAGTAAAGAATAACTTTGGTTTTATAACTTCAGTTCGCAGTAGCACCTCCTCTTTGTAAAAGAATGGGGAGGGAGGGAGTGGAGGAAGGGGGGGGGGGGGGGGGGTGTGTTGTAACTCTGTCAATTCAAAACAGCTCTCTAGCCTCTTTCTGTGTCAAGAGATTCCAAGTTTTTGTGGGGGTGAGGTGAAAGAGAGAGAAGAACAGAGATACTCGGACGAACTGCACTCACAATATTTTCACTTTCAAATGAAGTTTTTTCTCTTTTCTAGAAAAGTATGAATTATTGTCATTATCATTCTAGAATGTGCTGTCAGATTGTAATGATAATCATCAGTGAATAATTATACTCGACTGTTTTTGCCCGATATTTGTGGCAATTCCTCTTGTCTTTTCATTGAACTCTGGAAATGGTATCCGGTCTTGACTTTGGTTTTTGTGTTCCTGTTCATGTAAATGTTTAACTGATTCCTGAAGCATGTCTTGTCGAACCATGTCTGTGCTATACCATTACTACAATAGGAAGTTGAGTTGATGCTGTTGTTGCATGTGAAAACCTGAAAAATAAAAGTACTATGTGAACGTTGTATTGTTTTTACCCAACATTTTTCATTGGCTGTCAACTGTCATGTTTACTCATTTCAGTTTTGATACGAAAAACTGAATGTGTTTGGGCAAATGTCATTTCTGAGTTGACATCCCTGAAAGCCTTGTCCGGAAAGAAAACTGAAACAAGTGTTTGTGTGCAAAATTTACAGCACTGGGTTTTTTACTCGGAGATCAAACTCAACATACATTGGAGTTAATGTGGAATGGTGATGTGTTGTTAAAATCATGGAACATCATATTTCAGCACGAAGATGAAAGTTTTTTTTTTTTTCATTTTTCTTTTATTTGAAGATTTAGATATATATTTAAATAACTTTTCACCACATTATCTTTGTTTTTCTGCCTCATCCTCCATGCCACCTCAGTGGCATTGTATCCATGCTGCTTATTTTGCCTCCTGTCTGCAGCCACAATCTAGCTCGCCCTGCCACAGCCCCGGCAGTCCACAGGGAACAGGCAAAGTCAAGCAGTCATGAGGCAAACCCACCAGAGGAGATGCTGCACTGCTGCTGAGTCACTTCAGTGGTGGTTTCATGGTGACTGTTCTAACCTAACATGTGCAAAAAAAACAGCTACTAAGCCCCCTACTAAACAACAATACTTGCTTAGTCACAAAGCCAGTGTGAGTGAGCTTTCCCAACAGAGGGCACCACCATGTCCATCCACTCACAGTCATGCTGGTGACGCTGACAGAACCCACCCAGGGCACAGATGTGGAGAGGAAGTCGAAACTGAGGTCACCATGAGAACAGAGCATTACCAATACTGGTGACCTGACCGAACCACATCCAGGGCATAGATGTGGGAGAGAAAATCGAAACTGAGGTCACCATGACAACAGAGCATGAAGGACGAGAGAATGAGACATTTCACGATGATAATGGCAGTTATCAGTATCCAGTCAAACTTTGAGGCAACAGAATGGTGATCAAAGAACTCTGCATTTCTAGACATGGAGCTGTCATTTAATGATTTATACGCTATTTTATACATAACTCGATTTGTGTTAGGGAGTTGTAAGGTTAAATGGAAACTGGAAGGAGATGGTTTGACAATCATCCTCTTGTTATATCCATCTTTGAAAGCATTGCTTAAATTTCCCAATCTGAGGTGCAACAGCCAACATATCTGGCCTGACCAGGCCAACATTCTAGATGGAAAGTGTAGATTTACAAAAGGCTCATGTGTGGCCAGAACAATTTTCATTAATTCAGACAGCAGAAGTGGAAGCAGACAATGAATTTGTGAGAAAAGATTATTGGTAAAGAAAGAAAGTGATGTGTGCAACACGGTATGATTGTAAATCTGAAGCAGTTGCGTATACTGCATGGTATTACTCTAGAGTGAGCATGTGTGTTTCTGTCAGTGAATGAGACATACACATCTAGATGAAACAAGTGTAAAACAGGATTTCCAAATGATGGGGGGGGAAATGATACATATGGTAAAAAAATGACACATATGGTAAAAACAGATCAAGCGAAAAAAAAAAAAAAAAGAAAAAACAAATCAAGCAAAAATTTGCACAATGGATACTGGTCAAATCGAAAAGCTTTCACAAAGAACAACAGAGGCATCTTTTTTCTTTTTTTTTTAATTCGGAACCATGTGTATGACGACATGAATATATTCTACAATGCGCATCACTGGCATTTTCATTCAGTAATATCCCATGCTCACCATAAACCTTACAATCATCTTCACATAGGCCTTGTGCTTCCGGCCGCTCATGGAAGCAACAAAGTACTTATCTGATGGCTGTATTTTCATTAAAAGTCTTTTTCTCCTGTTGACTTTGCCCTTGATGTTGACTCAACTTTGCTGTTCTGGGGTGACTTTGACACCTCGGCGGATTTGTCCCCAGCCAATCAATCTGCAGAAGAAAAAAAATGTGAGCCGATTATGATCGATTATAATCACACAAATGAAAAAACAATGGTAAAACAAAGGAACCAAAGCAATGGATATACAAACTTAAATATCATAATCATATAAGCCAGTCTGGCTTTCACACACACAGTTCACATACGTGCACGCGCACGCACACACACACACACACACACACACACATACACACACACAGAGTTTGTTTTCTTACACACACACACACACACACCAGATTCCAAAACAGTACTGCTAGTTATGCTTTGGATATCTGGCCAGGTTTTCACATGGTTACAGTGACTGCCCCCCCCCCCACTGCTACAATCCAAAGCTTTTTTCTTGAACCAATTCCTGAAATTTATAATTGACTAGATTTTTGACATGCAATGTTTCCAACACCTCATATGTAAACAATGTCACACATCTATAGATACCTAACACCCGCCCTGGCGAAGTGGTTAGCGTCGCGGACTCCCGGCTGGGAGGACGTGGGTTCGAATCCCAGAGTCATGGTTTTTTTCTGCCCCGACCGGCTCCTACCCAGAGTTGAGTTTGCTGTGGACTCAGTTGGGAAGATTGGGACCACATAGTCGAGTTTCATCCACTTAATGGATGCGTTTCTGAGAGTGTTGCTCAAATTTCCTGACCAACACTGCAGGTGCCTGTATCTCTCGGGCCTGGTTGACGCCAGGATATATTATGAAAGGCAACGTAGAGTACAGTCCTGTCATGTAGTCTCAGACCGAAATGGAAATCCGTAGCATCATCTTAATCATCCTCATCGATCAGCATTAAAAAAAAATGTCTCAAATTCTGTGGCCCTTCATGCCCTGCCCTCATGGTGACCTCAATTTCGATGTCCTCTCCACGTCTGTGGCCTTGGTTTGGTTCCGTTGGGGTCACTGGTATCGGCGAGTCCATGGGGGCTGTCTTTGGACGGACATGGTGGCGCCCTCCGGAGGGAGAGCTCACTCATGCCGGCTACGCGACTAAGCAATTATTGTCGTCAGTAGGGGGCTTAGTTGGTGGTGTCCTGCGTATGTTAGATCAGGACAGGCGCCACTGAACACCACCGAAGTGACTCGGCAGCGGTGCAGTGTTTCCTCCGGTGGGTTGCATCTTGACGACTTGACATTGACTGCTCCCTGTGGATTGCTGGTGCAGGGGCTGCAGCGGGATCAGCCGGGCTGTGGCTGTTGACGGGGTGTCGGAATGAGCCGGCGTGGGTGCACTGCCTCTGAGGTAGCGCAGAAGTGGGACAGGGACAAAAAAAAAAAATAAATAAATAAATAAATAAATACCCAACAGTAAGAAAAAAAAATACAGACTACTTCCTCCCCCATCCTAACTACATACGGACCAGAGCATTTTCATGTTGATAAACACCTTAACCTATCTGGTTTTTAAGCGCGGGAAAAAAAAAAATCAAACAAACAAACAAAAATATACATATATATATATATATATATATTTTTTTTTCCAAATGATTCCATCAGGTGAAACAGTTCTCACTTCAAACTATAAACCATTGAAAAGTCCCCACCCCCACCCCACCCCTTTCACCAGTCCAACATGCATGCACACAATGCCATCCTTTTTCAAGCTTACTAGTTCCATCTACCTGTGTTCCTTTTCATGCAAAGGCAGACTATTAGACAGGGCAGCCAATACTGCTGCCTTTTAAACTTGTCAGCCACCATTTACATGTGCTCCAAAGCTTTTTCTACCCAGCTCAACAAAACCATCACACTTCAGAGAGAACAAGCACAAGAAAGGGAGACCACTGACCTCCAGTGTTTTTCCACGCGGCGACTGAGGGCGATCTTCTCCCCGATCTCTGTGCACACGGGGTTAGTCAGGCCGATCTTGGCCAAATCAGCCTTGACGGCCTGCACACGGCCGCCAGTGGACAGGGACCCGATGTTCACCATCAACACCTCGTTCTTGGCCAGCTTTTGCACCTGCAATCCAACAACAGATCAACTACTTGTTCTGTTTTCACTGTTGTTGTTATTGAACAGCTTACTGCAAGCCAACAACAGATCAGCTACTTGTTCTGTTTTCACTGTTGTTGTTATTGAACAGCTTGCTGCAAGCCAACAACAGATCAGCTACTTGTTTCTGTTTTCACTGTTGTTGTTATTGAACAGCTTGCTGCAAGCCAACAACAGATCAGCTACTTGTTCTGTTTTCACTGTTGTTGTTATTGAACAGCTTGCTGCAAGCCAACAACAGATCAGCTACTTGTTCTGTTTTCACTGTTGTTGTTATTGAACAGCTTGCTGCAAGCCAACAACAGATCAGCTACTTGTTCTGTTTTCACTGTTGTTGTTATTGAACAGCTTGCTGCAAGCCAACAACAGATCAGCTACTTGTTCTGTTTTCACTGTTGTTGTTATTGAACAGCTTGCTGCAAGCCAACAACAGATCAGCTACTTGTTCTGTTTTCACTGTTGTTGTTATTGAACAGCTTGCTGCAAGCCAACAACAGATCAGCTACTTGTTCTGTTTTCACTGTTGTTGTTATTGAACAGCTTGCTGCAAGCCAACAACAGATCAGCTACTTGTTCTGTTTTCACTGTTGTTGTTATTGAACAGCTTGCTGCAAGCCAACAACAGATCAGCTACTTGTTCTGTTTTCACTGTGTTGTTATTGAACAGCTTGCTGCAAGCCAACAACAGATCAGCTACTTGTTCTGTTTTCACTGTTGTTGTTATTGAACAGCTTGCTGCAAGCCAACAACAGATCAGCTACTTGTTCTGTTTTCACTGTTGTTGTTATTGAACAGCTTGCTGCAAGCCAACAACAGATCAGCTACTTGTTCTGTTTTCACTGTTGTTGTTATTGAACAGCTTGCTGCAAGCCAACAACAGATCAGCTACTTGTTGTTTTCACTGTTGTTGTTATTGAACAGCTTGCTGCAAGCCAACAACAGATCAGCTACTTGTTCTGTTTTCACTGTTGTTGTTATTGAACAGCTTGCTGCAAGCCAACAACAGATCAGCTACTTGTTCTGTTTTCACTGTTGTTGTTATTGAACAGCTTGCTGCAAGCCCAACAACAGATCAGCTACTTGTTCTGTTTTCACTGTTGTTTGTTATTGAACAGCTTGCTGCAAGCCAACAACAGATCAGCTACTTGTTCTGTTTTCACTGTTGTTGTTATTGAACAGCTTGCTGCAAGCCAACAACAGATCAGCTACTTGTTCTGTTTTCACTGTTGTTTTGTTATTGAACAGCTTGCTGCAAGCCAACAACAGATCAGCTACTTGTTCTGTTTTCACTGTGTTGTTATTGAACAGCTTGCTGCAAGCCAACAACAGATCAGCTACTTGTTCTGTTTTCACTGTTGTTGTTATTGAACAGCTTGCTGCAAGCCAACAACAGATCAGCTACTTGTTCTGTTTTCACTGTTGTTGTTATTGAACAGCTTGCTGCAAGCCAACAACAGATCAGCTACTTGTTCTGTTTTCACTGTTGTTGTTATTGAACAGCTTGCTGCAAGCCAACAACAGATCAGCTACTTGTTCTGTTTTCACTGTTGTTGTTATTGAACAGCTTGCTGCAAGCCAACAACAGATCAGCTACTTGTTCTGTTTTCACTGTTGTTGTTATTGAACAGCTTGCTGCAAGCCAACAACAGATCAGCTACTTGTTCTCTGTTTTCACTGTGTTGTTATTGAACAGCTTGCTGCAAGCCAACAACAGATCAGCTACTTGTTCTGTTTTCACTGTTGTTTTATAATGTTTTATTCCTCCTCTCTCATCCTTCCACTCCACAGTTCCTTCATTCTTTCCTCTCCCCACGCGCTCATCCTTTGCCATGGATTTAACAATTTGACATGAGCATGCCTAGTACATATATGTAAATGTGTAGTTATGAATAATAAATGTAATCGTTACAATCTGGCAGTGTTTCTTTGAGCATTACTCGGTTTGAATGAGCGCGTGAAAGAAAAGAAAAAAAAAAAAAAAAAAAAAGAAAGAAATAGAGTAAATGAAATAGAGTAAATGTACAAGGAGGTTTTTTTTTTTTTTTTTTTTTTTTTTCCCCCTTCCTTCCCCCTTTATTCTTCCTCCCGTTCTCTCATTAATGATTTTTTTCCCCTCTCTCCTTCCCCCCTTCCTCCCCCTGCATTTTATTGATCCCTTTCTCATCCTTTCATACCACAATTCCTTCTTTTCACACCCATATCCTTACTCTATACAGAAAAATATCAACATGGCAGTATGATACAGAAAAAGAGAAAAAAAAAAAAAAAAAAAACTAAACAAAAAAAAAAAAAAAGTCCCCCCCCCCCCCCCCCCCCCCCCCCCCCCCTTTTCCTCCCCACACACGGTATCCCCCCCCCCCAATCTTCTCTCCAGTCAATCAAAAAAATCAGTAATCGGTGGCTTTTTCAATTTTCTGACCAGCCATTCATCCATATATATACTTTTCAATTATTCTCATCCTTCAACTCTACACCGTTCCCTCTTCCTCATACAGGCTATAACATTTATTATATTCATTTAGGCAATATATATAACTTGATTTCCATGTGGAAGTATGGTGTTCACTTGAGTTCTAAAAGTCATGCAGTTCAGCAGTCTTTAAACACACACACACACACACATTCACAGACACGTATTCACCAATTCAGGCATCTGACTTTTGGTTGAACACGAAAACACCAGTTGTCAGTTAAAAGCCTTGTAGACCAACGTCAATATCTTGGTGTATCCTCTTAGTCTAATAGTAATACTCATTTCAGTTTTCAACTAACATCATTAATGACCCAGTTTTAAATACCTATTCGATTTGCTGACTCAGCTTTTCCTAAGTAACACTGTCTATGAGAGGCTTATATAAATCATCCATTTTTTATTAAATTTTTCAAAAGATGCACTCACTGAATGACAGTATTTTATTACATCATACCTGTGCTTCAGAGTTCTTTTGAATGCATTAATATTTGGCAAGTTTCTTTGCATTTTACACTTGTAGATATGGAATTTGGCTAATAATATAATTAAGTCTACAGCTTCATCAACTTTATACTGATTATTCCAGCCAAGGAGAACAAAAACTTCACAAAAGGTTAAATTTTCACAGTGGGGACAATGTTCACTCAACCAAGATCTCAAACTGGCCCAGAAGTTCTTCACCAATGTACAGCTCCAAAAGAGATGAACATGTTTCTTCTTCAATACCACAAAAGGTACATAAAGGTGACTCTGATATTCTGCGCAGATATAAATATCTTTGTGTAGGAAGTAACCTATACAAAAGTCTCAGTTGAAACCACCTTAGTTGATTATCTGGGGTACATTTAAATGGTTTCAAAAAATTTTTTCCCAAGATAACTGTATATCCATGTAATTCTGTTGCCATTTCTCCACACATGGAGGAGAGGATCATTCTGAGTAAGTGTTTTTATATCATCTTTGAATTCCCATTTTTTATGAGGGACCAAACGTTCGATAAGTCATTCTTTTCATTTTTATTAATCAGAAGTCCTGTTTTCTCTTGATACTGCATTATAGCTCTGATAACACCTGCATAAAGCAGAAAGTTTGTTGTTATCTGGGGAAATTTACTTTTGAAATTGTCAAAAAGCTTAAGAACTTTCCATTACAGTCAACCAAATCACCAATTACTAGAATGTCATTGTCTATCCACTCATTTTGGTGTGTGGTGTTTTTTTGTCTCGAATGATATTGAGATTATAGTGAATATGTTCTGCCAGAAATTCCTGGGAACTCTGTGGCTTGCATTTGCAGTGGAGTTTTCTGTAGTGCTTTATAACATCGACCCAGAAATGATTAGTACATCTGCTCATGATTATGTTAGCATATTCACCTCCGAGGGAGGACAGATTTTGCATATCCAAGCATGTACACATCATGACCTTCTGCACCAAAGTTTCCTTGAGGAAGATCCTTCTGAGCCAACTAATTTTCAATGCAGATAAAAAATTATAAATATTCAGCATCCTAATACCACCTTTTTCATACTCAGAACAAACATATGACTTACTGAGCTTGCTGCCTTTTCCCCCATAGAAATCTATAAAAAACAGTTGTTCAGTTCACTAAGAAAATGATCAGTTGGGTCAGGTAGATTTGTCAAGAGATGTACAATTTTAGAGATTGCTAAGGTTTTTATTACAGTAATTTTACCAAGAGGCGACAGTTGCCTCCTAGACCATGATGATAGCAAACGCTGATCTCTCTCTCCAGCTTTTTGTTATAGTTGAGAGGGACTATGTCATTGATATTCACTGAGAAGATAATTCCAAGAACTTTAAACACTGGTGGATTCCACTCAAGTTGCATGCATGTGAGGCATGTATTTCAGTCTGGAGTTCTTTCGGCTCCCTATCCAAAACGCCTGAGTTTTGTCTAAATTTATTTTTAAACCTGATATTTGTGTGAAATAGTTCAAAATGTGGATACATTGGTTAAATGATTTTTCGGTTCCATCCAGAAAAATTGTTGTGTCATCAGCAAACTGTGATAAAATGATATCCACTGCTGCTGTCAACTTAATACCCTTAATGACTTCATTTGTTCTAATTAACAATGACATTATTTCAGCACAGATCAAGTATAAATATGGTGAACACGGATCTCCCTGACGAACTCCTCTTTCAACATTGAACCAACTTGTATAATCCCCATTAACTGTCACACATGCTGAAGTACTATTATAGAATGTTTGTATCCATTTCTTCATTTCTGGTCCAAAGCCAAAAAAATCTAACGCTTTGTGTAAGAAAGACCATGCTATACTGTCAAAGGCTTTTTCAAAGTCTATGATGAGCAACAAACCTGGAATATCATGAGATTCTGTGTAATGAAGAATATCGTACATAAGACGTATTTTCACCAATATACCGTCCTGGCAAAAATCCCTTCTGACTTTCATGAATGATATCTGGCAGGACTGACTTAAACCTTTGTGCAATGCAAGCTGAAGCAATTTTGTACGAAGTGTTGAGAAGAGTAATTGGCCGCCAATTTTTAACATATTTTTTTTGCTTACCCTCTTTTGGGATACAGGTTATTATACCTCTTCTCTGCGTGCGTAACTGACATTTGACCATTCCTGAAGCCATCATTGATAGAACGTACAAGAAGGTGCCAAGGTCAGACCAAAAGAATTTAAAGAATTCTATGCTAAAACCGTCTGAGCCGGGGCTTTTGTCATTGTCCATTTTCTTAAGAGCTATGAGGGCCTCTCCAACTGAAATGGCACCCTCAATTGACAAACTTGCTTCTGCTGTTAACTTAGGCCCATCTATCACTGTTGTTAGGTCAACATTAAGAAGTTCATTTTCTTTGATTTGTATAAATTTTCATAAAAATAATTTAACCTCATTCTTAATTGCACTGTGTTCTGTAATTTTTCTCCTCTATCGTCTTCTAAATTATACATACATTTATCAACAAAGTGCCTTTTTTCCAATCCACAAAAGTATTTTGAGTTTTTTTTTTCACCTTCTTGTATCCATTTTGCTTTAGACCTTACAATCATACCATCCACTTTCTTTTTTCGGAGGGTTTCCAACATGTTTTTCTTCCTTTCAAGCTCATTTACAATAGTTTCACATCCATTCTCTGCCATCTCTGATTCCATTTCAGATATTTCCTTTGTTAGTGCCTCCTCTATGCTTTTTTTCTTTTTCTTTTTATACACAGCATAGGATATCGATTTACCTCTTATTTCTAGCAGTAACATTTCAAAAAATAACTGATCGCTAATACTTAACTGTAAGTCCTCATTTGGAATACTTTCAATATTGTCTTTATTATATACCATTAAACTATACTGTTTTTTAACTTCTAACAGAGTGTTTTTTTTATAGTAGCCACGTACTCTTTATCTTTCAGTAATGAATTATTGAATTTCCAATAGCCTGTGTTTCTTTTTTATTTCTGTTTTGAAATCCAGGGTAACTATAGAGTGGTCTGAACGATAGCCTGTTTTAATTCCAGCATTTTTTATATCAAGCATTAGGTGGTTTGAGATTAAAAAATAGTCAAGTCTACCCCGCTGAGAAGAATTGAACCTTCGCCATGTATACTGTTTCTTATCTGGGTGCAGCTCCCTCCATACATCCACCATATTATATGTATCCATTATATCATGCAACATCTGACGTGATCTTCGACGGCCCACCTGCCTGTATCTAAAGGTATATCTTGCTCAGGATTCAGTGCAACATTCCAGTCCCCCCCAACAATGACATGCTCATTTCCTACCTTATCAATTTCTATCATCATAATGTTTTCAAAAAACTGAGGGGTGTCATTTTCACTTGGTCCATAGATATTTACCAATGTCATTCTTTTGCCTAATAATTCAATATCAAGAATGATATAACAACCTTGTGTATCCCGAACCACATTATGTAATTTATATTCAAATTTATTGGTAAAAAAAAACACCCACCCCATTTCTATTTGAGTCACTTCCATTCAGGATGCAGTCAATCCCCATAATGATCTTATGAAATTTTCAGACTCTGTTAATGTGGGTTTCTTGTAAGAATATAATATGTGCCTTTTGTTTTCTTAGGTAATCAAACACATCTTTCCTCTTATGAAAGTCATTTAGTCCATTTGCATTGAAACTCATGATTTGTAAAGAATCCATTTTTTTTCCTCCATTTTTTAAAAAATTACATATACATTCAATCTCATAAGATCAACATAATCTGGTTCATCCAATCCAAGTCAGAGTTGTATGATAATGTTCTAAAAATCTTAGTGGAAAGATGTAACCACTCCTGCATTTTCAACATACTGCAATCATAACACACGCACATACTCAAAACCTGTAAGTATGGGGTAAATGATCTTTTCTGCTGTCTGGTTTCATAATCCATATAAGTATTACATGCACCTGAAACCATCGCCTGCCAAAGCATAAGCCAGCAGTTTGTTTCTACAGCCAATAGCCTACTACACATGAATGGAAGCCTAGACTGAATGAGCTTTTTCCCCATAATGTCAGATTGACAGAAGAGCCGGAACAATGCAGTAACAACGCTTGAATGACAGATGAGAGAAAAAGTAACACTGTGAGAAACGCCACACGCAGCACAAATATTTGGGAGAGGAGACCCACATCAAACATTGCGCACGAAGACGAAACATGGACAGACAAAAACACACAACCTACCCACCACAAGAAATCCCATTACCATATAATTCCTGGTCGACCTCTGCAACCCAATTCGTCACCACATCAAGAACAATGACGAGCGTAGTCAAGTATCCAGTACTCCCATAAGAACAAACGTAAGTATTTAACAGTAATAGGCTGTGACCGCCGTTGCAATCACACTGACTGGGCATTTGAAGTGCACGCCTGTCGGCCCAGTGCCGCTTACAAACTCTCGAAAAAAAAAAAAAAAAAAAAAAAAAAAAAGAAGTTCAAACTTGTCGCGATTCGCTTTCGAGCCGAGAGACAGTAACAACATGCTGGCGGAGGAGATCGACATGTGACAGTGTGTCAGTTGATCAAGTTTTCTCTCCCGAGAAAGTACTGCCCTCTTCGCCCGTCGATGGTGTGACCAACGAGGATCTCATGTTGAAGTTATGCGCAAATGGGAAAGAAATCTCCAAGCTTGCACAGACGATCGATGAACTTAGATCTGCGGTGTTTCAGTTGCAGACAGAAAATGATGACCGACTGAAGAGAGAAGTGAGAGACTTGAAAGAGCGTGAGGAGGGGCTAAACAGTACGTTGAAAGAAGTGAAATACACAGCTGAGCTGGCCGATAATCGATCGGAAGAACTTTCTGCCTACATTCGTAGGAACAACATCAGAATACTGGGCATCGACGAAGCAGTGGACGGCAGCAATTCAGAAATCACCGAAGAGTGCGAAAACAAAGTGCTTACCTTGATTCGAGACAAACTGAAGCTTAAGGTGGAACACACGGATATCGAGGCCTGTCACACCGCCTTGGTCCTGCGAAGCAGACAACGGCCGGAAGATCAAACAGTACCAGCGGTAAGAAGTCTACACCCAGAGGGATCATCTGCCGGTTCGTGTCCCGAAGAGTACGAGATGCCGTCCTCTACGCCCGCAGGAATCTACGCGGCTCTAGGGTTGTATTAGTGGAGGATCTGACTCCCAGAGCGTACACTCTTTTCAGTAAAGTGAAAAGTGACACCTCTGTTTGCAGCCAGGCGTGGACTAAAAATGGGAAGGTGATGGTCAAGACACTTGCAGGTAAAGTAATTAACATTACCTCGATCGCAGATCTTGACGGACATAGACGTGATATTGGCCCCCGAGCTCGTAAGGACTGATTTATTTGCACCACTTTACGTGTCGTCTGCTACACGAGTTGAATCACTCCGAAAGAGGGAGGAAAGGGAGGGGTAAAAAAAAGAGAGGAGGAAGAAGTGGGAATTGTTGTGGAAATGAACTGAAATATATACCTTTTTTCTTTTTTTTTTTCTCTTTTTTCATATACACTTAAGCGAAAGTGTTATGATCACAAGATGTATTATGTGATAACTGCGATGGCCTCTGCTTGGAATTTATTCAAAAATGAGTTAGAGCTTCTTCCTGGACGTAATTTACTTATCCTCGTTGCCTTCATCGTGTTATTGTGCTGGAAAAAATTACTTGTTCTGTTTTCACTGTTGTTGTTATTGAACAAGTTACTGCAAGCCAACAACAGATCAGCTACTTGTTCTGTTTTCACTGTTGTGTTATTGAACAAGTTACTGCAAGCC
Organism: Conus betulinus; assembly: GCA_016801955.1. NCBI lineage: Eukaryota > Metazoa > Mollusca > Gastropoda > Neogastropoda > Conidae > Conus > Conus betulinus. Next base: position 13,855 of record JADBJO010002376.1, read on the forward strand.
AACAACAGATCAGCTACTTGTTCTGTTTTCACTGTTGTTGTTATTGAACAAGTTACTGCAAGCCAACAACAGATCAGCTACTTGTTCTGTTTTCACTGTTGTTGTTATTGAACAAGTTACTGCAAGCCAACAACAGATCAGCTACTTGTTCTGTTTTCACTGTTGTTGTTATTGAACAAGTTACTGCAAGCAAACAACAGATCAGCTACTTGTTCTGTTTTCACTGTTGTTGTTATTGAACAAGTTACTGCAAGCCAACAACAGATCAGCTACTTGTTCTGTTTTCACTGTTGTTGTTATTGAACAAGTTACTGCAAGCCAACAACAGATCAGCTACTTGTTCTGTTTTCACTGTTGTTGTTATTGAACAAGTTACTGCAAGCCAACAACAGATCAGCTACTTGTTCTGTTTTCACTGTTGTTGTTATTGAACAAGTTTACTGCAAGCCAACAACAGATCAGCTACTTTGTTCTGTTTTCACTGTTGTTGTTATTGAACAAGTTACTGCAAGCCAACAACAGATCAGCTACTTGTTCTGTTTTCACTGTTGTTGTTATTGAACAAGTTACTGCAAGCCAACAACAGATCAGCTACTTGTTCTGTTTTCACTGTTGTTGTTATTGAACAAGTTACTGCAAGCCAACAACAGATCAGCTACTTGTTCTGTTTTCACTGTTGTTGTTATTGAACAAGTTACTGCAAGCCAACAACAGATCAGCTACTTGTGTCTGTTTTCACTGTTGTTGTTATTGAACAAGTTACTGCAAGCCAACAACAGATCAGCTACTTGTTCTGTTTTCACTGTTGTTGTTATTGAACAAGTTACTGCAAGCCAACAACAGATCAGCTACTTGTTCTGTTTTTCACTGTTGTTGTTATTGAACAAGTTACTGCAAGCCAACAACAGATCAGCTACTTGTTCTGTTTTCACTGTTGTTGTTATTGAACAAGTTACTGCAAGCCAACAACAGATCAGCTACTTGTTCTGTTTTCACTGTTGTTGTTATTGAACAAGTTACTGCAAGCCAACAACAGATCAGCTACTTGTTCTGTTTTCACTGTAGTTGTTATTGAACAAGTTACTGCAAGCCAAAACAGATCAGCTACTTGTTCTGTTTTCACTGTTGTTGTCATTGCACAAGTTACTGCAAGCCAAAACAGATCAGCTACTTGTTCTGTTTTCACTGTTGTTGTCATTTGCACAAGTTACTGCAAGCCAACAACAGATCAGCTACTTGTTCTGTTTTCACTGTAGTTGTCATTGCACAAGTTACTGCAAGCCAACAACAGATCAGCTACTTGTTCTGTTTTCACTGTAGTTGTCATTGCACAAGTTACTGCAAGCCAACAACAGATCAGCTACTTGTTCTGTTTTCACTGTTGTTGTCATTGCACAAGTTACTGCAAGCCCAACAACAGATCAGCTACTTGTTCTGTTTTCACTGTTGTTGTCATTGAACAAGTTACTGCAAGCCAACAACAGATCCACTACTTGTTCTGTTTCACACTGTTGTTGTTAGTGAACAAGTTACTCTGACCACACAGCACCTCCTTCAGGGCTGCCAAACACACAGGGGAAACGATCCCCTCATGAAAACAACCACACAGCACAGCCTCTTTCAGGGCTGCCAACACACAGGGGGAAGATCCCCTCATGAAAACAACCACACAGCACCTCTTTCAGGGCTGCCAACACACAGGGGAAAAGATCCCCGCATGAAACGATGAAACAAACATATCTCATAAGATTAACATGGTAGCTAGACTACAGACTCTTAGGGCCATAACTTCCAGTAAGAGAGAAAAAAAGAAAAATTAACTAACCTAAAACTTTGAATGCATCACAAGTACATTCAAAGCACTGCAGAATGGTCAGTGCCCATTGCACAGTCTCAGTACTTCACTGACAGATTACAACAAAAAAATAAAAAAGGTAGCGTGTTATATAACATGACGAGAGAAAAAGTATAACAGACCTTCCAGACCCAAGACCAGAGAAGGTGGCACAGAGGCAAATGTCCACGGAGGGCAATCAATGACAGTCAAGACAGACAAAAGCAACCATGAACAAGGTGACAGAAAAGAGGAAGTTGTGTGCACAGAACTCTGAAGATACAGGTATCACTTACACTGAAAGAAAAAGTCGCAAACACAGACCTTCCACAAGGCATAAATATCCTTACACTGAAAGACACCCCAGCATCACAAACTTGAGGATGGAGACATTCAGTAAATGCTTTACTAACAGCAAACATTTCTGGCATCTGTGTTTGCATCTTCTTGTACAATTAGCCAAGAAATTTACAAACTTACAATTCACCAAAGAACTGCTGCTAACATACAAAATATTGGACTAAATGTACAAATCTGATCTAACAAATTTTCATAAACATGCAAAAACATCATGAAACTGGTTAAAGTGTGTTTTTAACTGATCTGCTGCCAGAATTTCTAATTCTGCTCCCATTCTTTTCAAACATATATATTCTTAATCATCTATGCTTGATTCCTCCATACATGGTCAAGACAAGACAGGTACCTCTTTTCCTTCCATTCATTCCACTTGAGAAAGCCCATACCTATCTATGAAGATGTTGATCATAATTCTTTTCACCCATAACTCTTTTTTCCCCCATATTTTTTTCCCACTAACTCTTAACTCAAGGGAGCTCATTCCACTGGTTATGGAGATTTATGGAAATAAGACATGAATGTCGTCTCTGTGGTCAACTGAGATATAGAGCAAAAGTAGGTGGATAATGGGGAAAATAAAGGATAGGCCAAAATCAAATCTGGCCAATCCTAGCAAGCAAATTCTGTACCTGTAGCCTGTGACAGCTCAACACAGAACAGTGTAAGACTGCAATTAGTTTGCATGTAGAGAAAGGAAAAAAAGTTTTGGCCAGAAGTCGATAAAAGACAACAAAAAATCAGAATCTGCTTTCAAAAAAGCGGCATAGAGTAAGCTGCCAGCCAAACCAATGACCCCCCCGCCCCCCCCCCCCCCCCCCCCCCCCTCCCCCACCTCGACTTCCCACAGCAGGGAAGCCACCAACCTTGGCTCCTTTCTTGTCTCCCTCCGTCTTGACGCCCAGAAGACGTCGCAGCAGGAAGAAGGAGATCTCTAGCTCTGTGTAGATCTCGGGCAGGGCTCCCACTGCTCCCAGTACCTGCCCCACGAGCCTGTCAGCACGGCACAGGGTTGGGTCGATCTTTGTCCCCACACCTGCCACACAGATGGTGGGGAATGCCAGAGAATGAACACCTAAGCGCTGTGTCACAGACATTCTCCCCTCCTATTCACCAACCCATCCACCACAAAGTAACTTGAAGAGAAATAGTTTGCGCAGAAACTGGTGTTCTTACGACTTGTCTACAATTTCTGTCTGGATTATTGAAAACAAAACAAAATAAAAAAGGTGGTGGGAGAGGGGGCAAAAATGCTCTGAATGGAAGAGAGAGTTAACTGGAATTAAACAGAGGTATGTTTGACTTTTTCCAAAGAGTCATCTACATTATTTTAAAGACAGAAAAGAAACAGCTAAGAATCAATACAACAGCAACAAATGAGGGAACTAGTGGGGTGGAGGGGGAGAGGGGGAAATAAGACGTTTGTGCAGTGCTATGATGCACCTTGTCCCAAACATTACCACATATATCTTTTTCATTCATTGTTACAAATTTGTATCTGGGCTACCCACCTTTGTTTTTTTTTTTAAGAGATCTTTACCAAAATCTTAGTTCAAAAGGTTAAATCTACACCTACTCCATCCTGGTGAAACAGCCAACACATCTTATCGCGCATTCAGTAACTATCCAACAGAGCTGCTGTGAACAGCCAGCCTGCAAATAAAGAAGGGTTGATGATTTCATTATGTCACTGACAAATACAAACACAAAGGAAACTTCACTTACCAATGAGTCCTCCAGGCACGGCATACTGTAGGTCATTCTGCTCAGCGTACAGGGAGACAATTCTGGACAGGATGGGTCTGCAGGACAGCTTTCCCTCTGCGTCACGCGATACGATGCCAGGGCGCACCTCGATCTCTTGGCCAACCTTTCAGAGACAGTACCCATGAATGACTCTATTTCTCAGCCAACCTTTCAGAGACAGTACAGTACCCATGAATGACTCTATTTTTCTCAGCCATAAAGCGTCAACTTTTTGATCAACCTTCCCAAAACAACACTCTAGAATGTTATTTCACAGCCACAAAACTCTTCAAAGAGTAATCTTCCTGCAGCAAACACCCCAGTATGTCATGAGGTATGCACAATTCTTTTACATATCTGTGTACGAAAGAATTTCCTGAGTTTACTAACAGCTAACTCCACTATGAATTTAACTATATAGCTTCTTCACTCCGCTCAGTCCTAATGGGTCTGCAATGCTAGCACAGCTTTCTCCCCCTTTTTTCCTGTGTTCACTGTTAATTCAGATTGAACTGCTAGCCTCTGCTCCTCCCAGCTCACACTGTATGTAGTTCACAAGCAGGTTTTTTTCTTCTTCTTTTTTTTTTCCTGTCCCATCTTCTGTGCCACCTCAGTGGCAGGGCACCCACATCATCACTCAGACACCCCATCCACAGCCACAGCCCAGTCAGTCCTGCCGCAGCCCCAGCACCGGCAATCCACAAGGAGCATCGAATGTCAAGTCATCAAAAGGCAACCCACCAGAGGAGACACTGCACTGCTATCAAGTCACTTCGGTGTTCAGTGGCGCCTGTTCTGATCCAACATATGCAGACACCACCCAATACGCCCCCTACTGATGACATTAATTGCTTAGTCAAGGAGCCGGCGTGAGCGAGTTCTCCCTCCAGATGGCATCGCCACATCTGTCAAATGACAGCCTCCATGGACCGCAAATACCGGTGACCCGATGGAACCAAACCAAGGCGACTGACGTGGAAAGGACATCAAAACTGAGGTAAACATGGAGGGCCACAGAATTTGAGACTTTTTTTTTTTTTTTAATGCTGATCGATGGATGAGAATGACGAAATTGATGCTACGAATTTCCATTCCAGTCTGAGACCTCGTGACAGGGCTGTACTCTACGCTTCCTTTCATAATACATCCCGGTGTCAACCAGGCCGGAAAAGACACAGACACCTGCAGTGTTAGTCAGGAACTTTGAGCACCACTCTCAGAGACGCATCCATTACATGGATGAAACTCGACTGTGTGGTCCCAGTCTTCTCACCTGAGCCTGTGGCAAACTCAACTTGGGGTAGGAGCTGGTTGGGGCTGAAAAATCTGATGGGAATCAAACCCACAACCTCCCAGTTGGGAATCCGCAACACTAACTACTTCACCACGGTGGCTGGTGTTCACAAGCAGTTTGTTGTGAAGTACATTAACTCTCTTTTCTCTATGCCCATTATTATTGTGTAAACTCTTATGTGTCGACAATGGAATTTCCCAATCTCTTCTACCCTGTTAGAGAATTTCTCTAGGTACAGTTAAAAACCAGTGCTTTTTAGTTTATCAAGTCCTCCCTGACTAGCAGCCAACGTTGTAATGAGTTGTGATCGTCTCCAACTCCCTCCCCCCCCCCCCCCCCCCCCGCCGCCTCCTCCCAGCCCCTGGTGGTGTGTGTTGTGACAGGTGGTTGTGGCCTGCAGACAGCGACTCACCTTCAGCACCCCTCTCAGGATGCTTCCTCCGCCACCCCACCCTGCAGGTCGTCCACTTCACAGCCAGGCTTGTTCACGTCAAAGGAACGAATCACTGAAACCAGCACCTTCAGCTCGAGAACGTTTGCACCTCCTTCCCACTGCACCGCACTTACAACAGTCATAATACAGAAGACCACACCTCAATTAAATACCAACAACACATGGTTGGATCATCTCTGAAATGGAACCTGTCACCAATGATATTGTAATTATGACATTTGGAAGATCAAATTCACAGATTTTTAACTATTATTCATCTTTTCTAACATTTGTGCCGACTGTAACCAAAATATTTTCTTAGTCATACCCTTGCTGGAAATGTTGGGAGGTTTGTTTAAGTGGTTCTTTTTTTTTCATAAACTCTGTACTGGGAACATCTTTCACATATAGGGGATCATCTTTCCCTTATTTCTACCAGGGGTCCCTAATTCTTTTTTTTTTTTTTTTTAACTTTTTTTTTAAGACGCCACATGCACAGCCTTCAGATCAACGAAGTCCAAGCACAGCATGTTGAAAGTGGAAGTCATGCCTGTGTTTACTGATAAGGAAAGGTGCAGAGGTGAAGTCTCAAAGTACTTGCCAATTAGGCGAGGCTCAGAGGTGAAGTCTCTGGTGGGGACAGGGATGCGTTTGGTAATGTATTCACAGATCACGTCTATGTTGTACTTGAGCTGGGCAGACACTGGGATGACAGGGGCTCCCTCCGCCACTGTGCCTGTTGATGAAGACAACACACGATAATGACACTGGGATGACAGGGGCCCCTCTGCCACTGTGCCTGTTGATGAAGACAACACACGATAATGACACTGGGATGACAGGGGTCCCTCCGCCACTGTGCCTGTGGCATGAAGACAACATACAATAATGTCATCAATAATGATCGTAATTAATTACAATAACATTGAAGCGTGTAGTCCATTTAGGATGAGCATAGTCTCCTTTACAGACAGAAAAAAACAATTAATGCAACAGATGTGATTGAAAACAACCTTTTTAAGAGAGGTAACCAGGTGTCTATGACAAGCATAAATAGCTGCAGACATTTACATACTTTCAAGACCATCAAAGGTTAACACACACACACACATGCAGACAGACAGACACACACACATATGCAAACAGACACAGACACATACACACACACACAAATACATATGCCCATACACACACACACACACACACACACACACACACACACACACACACACTCACACACACACACACACATACACACACAATCTTTGACAGGTGTATTTCATTTATCAGTCAAGTGGTAAACACCTGTTGGTGACAGTCTCACCTTTGACAAAGGCCAGGATCTGTTCGTATTGCTCCTTGGCCTGTGACTCTTTGACCAGGTCAATCTTGTTCTGCAGGATCAGGATGTGCTTCAGCTTCATGATCTCCACGGCAGCCAGGTGCTCTGAGGTCTGCGGCTGGGGGCATGACTCATTGCCCGCTGCGTCAGACACACACAGTCAGTTCATAACATCACCATAATCCTTCACTGCCCGCTGCGTCACCAGACACACACAGTCAGTTCATAGCATCACCATTCTCCTTCATTGCCCGCTGCGTCACCAGACACACAGTCAGTTCATAGCATCACCATTCTCCTTCACTGCCCGCTGCGTCATCAGACACACACAGTTCATAGCATCACCATTCTCCTTCACTGCCCGCTGCGTCATCAGACACACACAGTTCATAGCATCACCATTCTCCTTCACTGCCCGCTGCGTCACCAGACACACACAGTCAGTTCATAACATCACCATTCTCCTTCACTGCCCGCTGCGTCACCAGACACACACAGTCAGTTCATAACATCACCATTCTCCTTCACTGCCCGCTGCGTCACCAGACACACACAGTCAGTTCATAACATCACCATTCTCCTTCACTGCCCGCTGCGTCACCAGACACACACAGTCAGTTCATAACATCACCATTCTCCTCACTGCCCGCTGCGTCACCAGACACACACAGTCAGTTCATAACATCACCATTCTCCTTCACTGCCCGCTGCGTCACCAGACACACACAGTCAGGTCATAACATCACCATTCTCCTTCACTGCCCGCTGCCTCACCAAAACAACCAAAACAAAAAAACACATCACATAATGTACAGTGAGACTGAGCCATAAATCTGAAAAGTGTACATCTAAAACCATTCTCTTTCTGAAACACCACCAGTATAACTGAAACTGTTTCTTAACAATTCATATTTTTCTCTTTCACAAAAAAATAACACTGTTTAACTGCAAGAAAAAAACAAATGAACAAAAAAAAAACCCAGCATACACCAAAGAGAGTAAGACAGAAGATGACACATGCATACATAGATACGTGCTAGGTCCACAAAAGCTACCTACATTTTTCTTCCTTACTTGTGGTGACTTGCAGATACTGAATCATATCCAAATAAATTTATTATTCATTTTTTTCTACGTTTGGTTTTTGACCAAAGCAGACTGAATGCTAGAACTTTGTACCAATGAACAACCAGATCTTGAGTTTCAGGCAGATGTACCTGTACTGTGTGTAGCTATACTGAACACCTTGTGTGCAAGTCTCTCTGCCCACCCGATGAACACACAAGCCACTGTACAGTGACAATCCAGCCACCCACCACAGCATCAAGCACTGACCTATCAACAGCAGGGCAGCGTCCATGACAGCAGCACCGTTCAACATGGTGGCCATAAGAATGTCGTGACCAGGGCAGTCCACAAACGACACATGTCTGAAAAAAACACACTCATTCATATCACTTCCATCCTTTCATAAGAATGGCAGATTCAACTTAATGGTGTTGTGCAGAACCTTGAACAGCAGTGATTTATTCACACATTGCAATATGCAAAAGCTTAAGCCTCGTCTGAGATGTAGATTTTTTTTCCCCTACTGAACATGTAAGCCTCAATACAAAGAAAACTGAAAACGCCATATGCTTGAATAGTTATTTACATTGAGTATTTTCCCCTTGAAAGAAAATACTAGATTTTTCTCTGATAATGTTAAAACAGGTAAAAGCTCAGACTTCCCCCGAGTGAGAAGCGAAGGCAACAATTATATTTTGGAGCAACTGAACTTGAGACTGATGAATGCCTTGACATTATATACACTTTTTTTTACATGCCTAATGGAATAATTTCAGAAAGTTATAAGCAACACACATGAAAAATCGCTTTAAAAACCTTAAAAGTAGACAGAACTGACTTTAGTTAATTGTAAGCTTTTGTTACTTTGTGTAAGGCCTTAACTTGTTACACAAGAACAGAACATCATGATGCAACAGCGAGTCAACTTTAGTTCACTGGCACTGAGATCTGACAAAAAGATCTTTCTACTTCTGCGCAGTCTATGACTGCTTTGACATTACTGAAGTCCATTACATTTTGATATCCAGCAGGCTAGAGAATGAAGAAAATGAGTGTGGTTGTCAGACATGGGAACCAATTCACAGCAGATCATTCCTTACTCCTCATCATTTCCTAGAATTAAGTCAGCCTATCCTGCATCTGTACTCACTTTTTCATGCTTTGACTGTTCTGAAAATGTCACACTAAATTATCAGTCCCTTAACATTACTATGTCATATACCTGAAAAGACTGGTATGAAAAAATATCAAATTAAAAAAAGAAGTGTCCACAACAAGTTCATCATCTATACATTTTCCATCTTACAGCATGAAAAGCAATGTTAAAGCTATCCTAAAATAGATGAACTTTTTATCATGAAGATAAGCTGACCCCATGTTTAAAAGCAGAAAAATAGAATTTAAAATCTCCACATGGAAACGTAACACACAGGCACATGCATGTACTAAAATATGTGTAAAGGTCCAACCATATGCAAACTGGACTTACACGAAAACCGCAATTTGAAAACAAAGCTACAGCATGACATATAACAGACCAATACTACACAGTGCATACACACCCACAAACCTCAGTGCAGACCCTACCTGAGGACTCTGAACTTGCCCGCACACCCTTGCCTGTCGCAAGCAAAGGCATCTTCTTTGGAGCTGCCACAGGATCTGTAGCACCCGGGCCGTGGACATGCTTCATTATCACATTTGTAGATCTGCACATCCAACACCTCGCCATCAGAACAATATACACATTTCCACTGGTCTTACATCAGAGTGGATGGGAAACATTAACATCAAATGATCAACACATACTATCATCTACGATCTCTGCATACAGTGTAATATTGACATCGAAGATAAAAGAACCTGCGCGCTGACTTCACATCCAGAGTTTCAGGTTTTTTTCAGTCACCATGGGATGTACATCCCTTTTGTAAGTAACCGTGCTGGCAGAAAGCGAAGCCACAAGAGAAACATCAATTCCTCATAGCTCTCATGCAATTTCATCCAGTCATGAGCTGTAGAATCTTGAATTTTCCCTGATTGTACTTTTCACCTCGCGGACACTGTGTGAAAACAGACCATTAAAATTATGACGACTGACTGCCAGAACCCAGTATCTCACATACATATATATATGGGTTATTTTTGTTTTATTAGAATGTGTGTGTGTGTGTGTGTGTGACTGTATGCCTCTTATATTTGTGTGTGTCTGTGTGTCTCTGTATGTGAGCGAGTGTGCATGTGTGTGTGGGTGAGAGTGAGGCAGACAGAGAGAGGGACAGAGTGGGGGCACTGGAGAGAGAAAATATTTATTGTCTATGCACACACACAAACACCTTACTAAAAAAATGGGGGCCAGGAGGAAGGAAAGGTGGGGTGGGAAGCGGCGAGTAGGGGAGGTAGATGAGGGCAGGGTGTCTCAGTGAAGATTCAGTACTTGCAAACTGTAATGTTTCAACACCCCTATCAAAGGATCTGTACTTACAGCTTAAAAATCAACATGTGCCTTTGAATGATTTATGCATGAAACTTAAGCTCAGCAGATTTCTGCTTTACCAATCAAGAATTGTAGACTTCTGGGTATACATACACAAACACATGCATATGAACCACACAAAGTTGTACAAGAAAAACAGCGTGTTCACTGTCTGCAGATAATTACTTTGTCTACAGAAGCTGGACCATCTGCTAAATAGTAAATTAGTGTCAGGGTGGCTAGAATTACTACATTTATCCAAGGAGATGTGTAATACCTTCAACAACTCCTAAAAAAAGGGCACTGTGAAAGCTTCCATTACACAAGTCTTGTTGTAAAGACCTCTTATTTACAGTATGACTCACAGAGTAAACAATTCCACAAAAAATATTATATTTCATGTAATCTTAAAATAAACAAACGTACAAAAAAAAGCACTATACCTTTGCATTAGCGTATCCCAGTTTGATTGTGATGTTTCTTTCCAATTCATTTTAAACCTGACAGTCTGCAACATAAAAATATGCATAACACAATACAATAATAACAAAGATAACAAAGACTTACACAACAAAATAACACTTAATGTGGACAACAAAAATACCACATACTCACCGTAATTAATTCTTCAAAAGGAAAAGTCAGGTTAATGTTTTATGACAAGGTACTCAAGACAACAGAGAGTGAAATGAGGTATTTCACAGTGAGAGAAATGAGGTATTTCACAATCTCTCGCAGTTTCTCTTTGCTTGTTTTCCCCCTCTTTTCAGCCTGTACCACTACCAGCAAGACAATGTGCAATTCATACATATCAAAACCATTTAAATGTAATATGTTGTGAATCCTTACCACCATTGTGGATGCCCGATTGGCTCAGCTGGGCAGAGTACAAGTTTGCAGCCAACTGTTTCCACTTTGAGTCAAGCTGGCACTTAACATGAAAAGTAGCATTTAACCGGCTTTGCCTGGTCCAGAGCCCCCTTTCCACCCCCTCCGTCTTGCAAACCCTTCCCCCATCCCACCTTCACCCCAACCCTCTCAACAGAAAGAGAGAGAAAGTGAACAAACTGTGTTGGTTCTTACTAAGTATACCCCTCCCCTCCCCCCAGCCCACTCCTTCACCATCCCTCCTGTAACTACAAACCTGAATGAAATAGGCCCAGTTTTCTTCAACAAGGTATGTACATTCCCATCAAATACCTTGGGCCATATACGGTAATACCCCTCTCTGTTCATCTTCCCTCTCCATCCACACCCCCACCTGTATCTGTCTTGTGCACTTACCACTTAGTAGCCTTTCAAACAACTCGCCTATGGAGGCATGTGTGCGTGTGCGTGTGTGTGTGTGTGTGTGTGTGTGTGTTTGTAAAAGGTAAACAGTGAGGCGATCATCAGGTAATCCACATCTCAATAAAATGGGGCGATCTGAAAAATGGGGTGAAATTTTGTCACCTAACTTTTTTTACATGTTGAATGGTGTTCAAGAATGCAATATTGAGGTGCTGCATTCAAAAAAATCACTCACCTCAGTTTTGCCAACATCGTCCAAATTCACACATACACACATTTACACTCCATCCCCCCATTCTGTTCAGACGCCACTTCCCCTATCATCTAACTGTTTACCTTTCACAAACTTGTGATGCCCTGACCACCTCACTGTTTGCCTTTTACAAACTCATACTGACTTGGGGGGGTGGATACACTCCATAGTATGGCTCAGAGAGCCACCCGAAGTGCCGCCTCATAGTTGCGACATTTCACCCCATTTTGACATCACCCCACTTGTGCCATTTTAAAGGCATGTGTGTGTGTGTGTGTGTGTGTGTGTGTGTGTGTGTGTGTGTGTCTGAGTGTGTTTAACACTGTTAAAAATGAATACTATACTGAGAGATCCAGGCGAAAGGAAGTGCCATGTGTGAATGCACACATAAAAATACCTTGCTATACATCAAATCCATTCTACCTTTTAGAGAAGAGTAGACACAGGCCATCAAGTGCAGTAACATGGTGACACGAAAATAAAGCACATGCATACTGTAGTCATATTTAGACATCTTCTTCAACAAACGAATGTGGCTATCTTAATGGCGGGATTACAAACAGTCACATTCACAAAATTCTTACCTATGCTGAACCTTCGAGTTCCAGCTGAGGAACGATGAAAAACAAGAAAAGAAACATCTGTATGAGTGACAGTATTCATAGGATTGCCATTTTCAACGCCCATCTGATAATTCCCCTTGCCCTGTTCACGAGGGATGGGTATCACGTCAATCACATCACCGTGCCTGGCTGTGGACTTTCATATAACAAACCAAAGTTCAATTTGGCAATACTGAAACTGGTAAACAATCATATTCTTTAACTGTAGCCTATCCAGGTACCTACCATAACTTGATAAATCATATGACTGCATATGTGACAGTCATGTCAACCATGCTCAAAATCGCATCTTCCATTCAGGCACACAAACACACAATTTACATAATGCACTGACCTGTACACCGGAGATAGCTTTCACCACTGTGGACTTGCCGTGGGCCACATGACCAATTGTACCTGAAACAGCATAGCTCATTAGCTGGACAAATACTGAAGTTGCATTTCTTTTCTCTCTTCGTTTCTTGTCTGCAAGTGCTAGCCCCCCCTCTTTTTCTAAACTTTGTTTCCTTTTTCTTTTTCTAATTAATTATTAATCAAACAAACAAAAGCCTGGATTTTTTTTTCTGCTGCTCATTCACTTACATGAAACCAAAACAATAAAAAAATTTAAAAAAAAAAAAAACAAGGCTATGGAGCATATATATATCCTCTTTTTTTCCTTAAATCTACTAATAGCTTCTTTCTTATGAAATATTTTCATCATTCATTATTTCAAATGAAAAAGTGTTTCAAAATTATCCTAAATATTATTGCATACCAAAAAGAATACCAAATCAGCTGAAAACAATCGGTGTTTTTCAACAGATCTCAGAGGTATGATCAAGTCAAATCTGCAATATGAAATATCACACAATGGAAATGGAAATGTTTCAAGTAAGTCCAAGTAAAGTGGGTCTTCAGGGGCTCTCTGACTCTTCATTTGAAGGCAATTATCTCCCTACCATATGGAAGGGGAAAAAAATAAAGCTTAAACATTGGAGGTAGGATATAGATTGAAAGTTATCCTGGAGGATTTTACTATAAATTGTAACTCTTTGTAGATAGTTAGTGAAGTAATTGTCAAGGCAAGCATAGTCAATACCACAGCAATCTTAGGAAAAGATGCTCACTTACCAATATGATTGTGGCCTGTCTGCTGATGACTTCTGGTGTCAAAGGATTTAGGCTATTTATATCCTGCAACATCAGAGGCATTAAAGTGAACATACGAAGTTCACATTTTAGGGGATAAAAATACACAAGACAGATACAGACTGACATAGACAGACAGAAAGAGAGAGAGAGAGAGAGAGAGAGAGAGAGAGAGAGAGAGAGAGAGAGAGAGATTGAGAGAGACTGAAAAAGAGAGAAAGCTGAGAAGTCAAACTGGTCAACCTGATGAAGACTGAAAAAAAGTATAAAATGTGATATCTCACATTTTTCAGCTATTACAAACTCTGTAGTAATTTTTTTGTTGTTTTTTTCTTTTTTAAGCTGATGGCAAATCTTTCACTTAAAAGAAAAATAATCCTACTCTTTGTTTTTAATTAAACGAAACACATTACCCTGTTTCATTCAAACAACTTGTCAGCAATTTTCATAGCTACGTATAATATATGACACCACATTTAACTAATAAAAGAAAGCAGTATCCAATATAGGGACGGTAACCATGATCTATTGCTACAAAGACCTCTTTAACAAACTAAGAAGTGGAATTTTGCATAATCAATTTGCAGTTCTAAGCCAAGCTGCTGATCACATTCAAGATGGGACCATCAATACTCACTGATCTTCAAACATCTTTCAACAAAGTCCTTAATGTTGAATCTAATAAGAAAATTTCGTTCACAATGCTCTGTCAGTTTGCAAATGAATCGGAACATGAGCTGATCTATTTGAAATAAGTCAACTTTAAAACTGATAGTAAGAAGCTGTCCAAAGGAAACAACTGTCCCAAACTGTAATTAGTCAAAGACTTTGCTGATGATGACAGCACGACAATTGGAAATTCAGAAACATTCCAACAACGCCTCAATTACATAACCGCAATTTGGGAATCACAATTCATTATCCTTACAATAGACAGTCATACGAATCTTCATTCTGTAAAAATTTTGATCAGACGTCAAAGAACTAAAAAATCACATCCACAGGGGGGGGGGGGGGGGGGGGGGGGGGGGGGGGGGGGGGGGGGGTGTTAAGTTGGATCAAGTTAATGCAATGTCTAAAAAAAAAATTGTCTTACATTAGTTACAATCCCAGACCCATGTACTCAACATTTATTCTTGGCTGTGTTTGTCATCAAAGAACTTTAGCATTGTCCTGAAAAGTGGAATACATGAAAAACTTTTCTGCCCTCCTCAATAAATTTCAATACTCGCATTAGAGCATAAATTTTAAAATAATAAAACTGACAAATCTTAAACCTGTTAAATTTGTCATATTGATTATGTTAAATTTGTCATATTGATTATGAAAACATATATATAAGTGACGCATATACAGAAAAAGGTAAGCCCCCAGTGGTAGACAAAACAGAGAAGAAACCAGGCTTTTTAAGCAACAATGAGTAAACTTCACAGTGTAAGACATACTTCTGGTATCAAATGCATTTTCATAAAATGGTGCTTAAAAAAAAAAAAAAAAAAAAAACCCTCTCAAACAATTACAGAACAAATGCCAAATTTCCCAAGTTACCATAAAGAGAACATTAACTGCCTGGCACCTATAAAATGTTATTTGGCCAGAAAGTGATCTAACCGACAGAAAACAACAGATGTGCTTGTACTGGGAAAAAATCTGGGCTGACTAAACAAAAGATTCATTTGATGATTTGAGTCTCAAATTCTGTGAAGTTCTGTTAAAATGGATTGCAGCTGATAGTAAAATGTACTATGAATGAAACTGTAAAAGATGTGTGCTCTTTTTGAATCGTTTGTCTGTATGCTATCAATTCATAATGATCATCAAATTCTGTTTTGAAATTCTTTTGGGGTTTTGCTTACACGACTTGTATGTGCATCATGACAAATCTAGACAATACAGAACTTCTATCATGCCAGCTGAAAATATGTTCATTGATTCTTCTTTTCAACCATACCAAACATCAGGTTCTGGATGAGGATTTCATATGTCAACAATGATCAAAAACAGGTCATCAAACACATTAGTTGTCAAATCCAGCACAGCCAATGCCATGCGAAAAAAAAAAAGGAGAAAACAATAGCCGCCGCCATATGTAAGCATTGTATTAAGAAAGTAACCCTAGGTTACAGCCTTGTCAAGCAGTTTCAATTATAGAATGACAAATAAGCATGATACAGAAAGAACAGTTTAAATTCTGTCAAAAGCATGCAAGTGTGTTTATCAGTACTAGCACAGTAAAAGAGTACTTTACCATTCCTACACTACAGCAAGGGTCTTTTAATGATGATAAAATATTGGGTCTTTTATTTCCTACTACTATTTATACGAGTGTGTGAAGCACGCACAACATCTTGCACACACGTAATAATCCTATCACCAACTTTCGGATGAGAACGTAAGTGTCAGAATAATCAACTTGATGATTGTGGACACTCTGCGGAAAGAAAAAGATTACTGAATGCGAAACATTCGAAAACCGCTTCATACAATATGTACCGTGTTACTTTCCATACTTGTCTTCTTCTTGTTACTTTAGAGATGCCTTTTTAATACAGAAAGTGATTAGCTCACCTCGTGTTCGGGAAGGACAGAAGCCAACAATTGATGACTTAGTTTTAGTTAAAGTGAAAAATCCTTGATCTCTGATACTGAATATCATAATATAGTGACCCTTTGGGTAAAAGTGATCACCTGATTTTAACATTTGAACTGCATGTTCCCAAAGAGAAGACTAAAGAAAACCCTAAGTACAAATTTAACTCACAGAAAGGAGACTATAGTAAAATGAGGAAAATGCTTTCAGAGAGTATCAACTCCTTGCTTACAAATGATCAGGAGGAGGAAATGTGGAATGTTTAAAAATGTGAAGTCGTAAAATGTATGGACAAATGTATTCTAAAAACTAAATGTCGCCAAAATAAAATTCCTAAACCACTTTGGATGAATGACAAAGTATTTAAAAAGATTAAGAAAAAACAAACTTTTTCAAAGGTATTTATTGACGAAAGATGGGAAAGATTACAGTAAATATGCAAAAATGCGAAATAATGGGAGCAAAAATGAAAACAAATCAACAAGAAAAGCTATGAACGTATAATAGCAGAACGATGTAAAAAAAAAATCCCAAATGTTTTTGGAAATACATGCAAGAACATACAAAAGTAAACACAGGGGTTAATACTCTAAAATGATGGTAAAGGAGGGATGGCCGAGTGAGATATGGAGAAAGCTGAAGTTCTGAAACAGTTTTTTGCAAGTGTCTTTGCTAATGAAGATACAAACAACATACCTGATCTCACTGAATGTAGTAAATCTAATGGAATTTCAGTTACAGATATAATAATCACTTCAGCTGCAGTAGAGAATAAGTTGTTTGAATTGAATCAATCTAAAGCGCAGGGACCTGATTCAGGTCCCCAGTGATTTAATACCACCTAAAGTCCTAAAAGAATAAGTAAGGAGTTAGCTGTACCGCTCAGTAAGATTTATAACAAATCACTAGAGACAGAAAAATTACCCCTCGATTGGAAATCAGCAGAAGTTAGTGCTATTTTTAAGAAGGGTCAAAATCTGAGCCAGGCAACTATCGTCCGGTAAGCTAAACCTGTATTGCATGCAAAGTGCTAGAATCCATCATAAGAGATGTCATAATGTCACTTCACCAATAATAAATTGTGTGCAGTATGCCAACATGGCTTTCGTAAAAAAAAGGTCTTGCATATATCACAACTACTTGAAGTTATGGAAGATTTAGTTACCATGCTAGAGAATAAGTACTCTGTTGATATAATTTATCTCGATTTCCGTAAAGCTTTTGATATGGTTCTGCATGAGAGATCATTGAAAAAAAATGGAAGCATATGGTATTGTAGGCAAGTTGCTAAACTGGACTAGAGATTTTTGTCAAACAGAAACAAAGAGTAAGAGTGGGTAATTGTATGTCGACAGAGAAAGATGTTATGAGTGGTATTCCCCATGGGAGCATTTTAGGACTTGTACTGTTTACTATTTTTATAAATGACCTTCCAAATGAGGTGAACAGTTTTTGTACAATTTTTGCTGACGACACAAAAATATATGACAAATCAGATAGCTATAATAGTTTTCAAGTAAATTTAATTGCCTCCAAAACTGGTCAGACAAGTGGAATCTATATTTTAATGTTGAAAAATGTTAAGTTTTGCATGTTGGCAAAAACAATCCAGAACATGAATACAACATGAAAATGTATCCATGGTGAAAATAGGCTGGTACAGAAATGTGAGGAAGAAAAGGATCCAGGTGTAATCTTTGATAAAGATTTACTTTTTGATACTCACATTCAAAAGTGTATAAATAAAGCAAACCAAATGATCAGATTAATAAAAAGAACTTTTATTTACCTAAACAAAGACATGTTTAAAAAATTATATAAAGCTATGGTTAGACCGCATCTTGAATATGGCAATATAATCTGGTACCCACACTTGAAAAAAGACAATCAACAGTAATCAAAAGAGTATACAGAAGAGCTACTAAAATCTTGCAAGAATGTACTTGTAAACATGTCTTCTACAGATAGATTAAATTACTTAAATTTGCACACTTTAAAAGGTAGACATATCAGAGGGGATTTGAATGAAGTGTTCAAAATATTTCACCAGCAAATGGACATACAGTGGGACTATTTTTTTTAAGCTGCTAAAACAGATAGAACAAGAAATTCTGAAGGCAAGATATTTGTTAAGCAGTTTCATACTAATATGGGGAGATTCATATTCAGTAACAGAGTTATTGCTAACTGGAACAATTTGCCAATTGCACTTAAATTTGCTATTAAAGTTTTTAAGAATTTGCTGGACGATGACTTGAAATTTAAGTAAAGTACAGTTTAGAAGTTTTGACGAATAGGTAGGAAAATTGTATTGCCTGCATTTCAGCCCTGTTGTAAAAGCAAAATAACATGACGGGACACTGAAAGGCTTAACGGCCATGTATAAATTACCTACCTACCACTGCTACGTTTTTCTTCTTCAGTGTACGCGCCCACAATCAAACTTGATTATTCTGGCCGAATGGGCTGAATACCATGATTTTTACTTTGACTCTAACTCGTCATACCATTGATATTAGTTGTGTTATATTGCTGTACGTCAAAGTCGAAGTTTTGGAGCTCTAACAACCATCACAGATGCTGAGAATGATGATCCTCTGACATTTGACACTGAAAGTGAAATGAGCCATGCTGACGGCAAGATGTTAAATGCTCTACTTCGTGAAAAGAAAAAAAGATCATTTAGAATTACCCTCAAAATAACACAATAAATGAAATTCATATTAATTTACTTACCAATGAGTTCAGATCCTGTTTAGACAAATGAGGTTGTCTATTCGTCTCGGGTTTCTCTTCATCTCCTGCCATTTTCACTGCCTTCTTTCTGATGCAAGCGAGCCGGATATCCCACCGTTCCACAGACCACTTCCTGTCCCAGAAGAAGTATATTATATCCAATCAGAAGCAGGCATCCTTTCAGTGGGTTCCTAACTTTGTGCTACTTTTAAGACACTACTCGCGGACCACATGAATGGAGGAAGCTGAGAAGGAAAAATATTTCATCATATTTTTTTCAGTTTCTCCGTAGTGACAAAGCCGTAACACGTTTACGAATCTGACGTGGAAGTAAACACCAGATGCAGCTGGCCTTTCTGTATCCTATGGACGTATTTTTTTGCCCAGAATGTCTGGATTATAAAAATTCACCCGATGTTCGTGCAGTATTCCACACTATTCGTCATGCAGATGAAAATAGGCCAGACACCGTAAACAGTGCACTTGCTAATCACAGTGTAAAGGCAGCATGTTGCAAACCACATGGATTGCATTGTTGCTGGGCTTCTGGTCCTCGCTCTATCTGCTTGACGCATTTTTGAAGGTAGGTTTGTATACTAGCATGATCAGGTGGTTCAAAAATTGATTGAACCATTCCATTCATGAATAGTTCAGAATTCAGTATCAGACTCAGAGTGACCTGTATGTAACTTTGTTGTTGTTGTTGTTTTGCCTGATCAGAAATTCATTTTTTCCCAAAAACTGTAATTGACTGGACCCATCTGGAAGAGAGTAGGCTACCGTGCATGCAAAGACAGTAGGCTGCTTCTGCAGCCGTTCATCAGCGGGACTAGTGTACCCGCGCTCTCTCTCTCCCGTTGAATTGATGCCGCAAGGCCCTTCAACGTATTGATCTAGATCCAGATCCAAGGACTTTGGACTTGTGCTCAGTTGGTGGAGGACTTGTAATCTTGGTGATCCTGGGATTCCGAGTTCAAATCTCCACCAGACCGATTTGTTACGGGGGGATTTAACATTGGTTCTGACTCCATTTCCCATACAGACCTTCGAATGAGACTATAAACCAAAGTTCCATGTGTGAACACACTCATACCATCTTGCGCACACGTAAAATCCCATCACCAACTTTCAGAAGAGAAGGCCAGCTTGGCCATTAGTATGGATGCCATGTTGACATGGCATGCACCCAGCTTGTGAAATGGAAAGAATGAAGGAAGTAAGGAAATTGAGTTTACGATATTGAATGATACGGACTGGATGCCATGGGAAACGACTGAATGAAGTGCCAGCTGGTAGCTCTTTAGTCAGCACTACACAGGTAGGCAGCCCGTTGTGTTGATTGTAAAGCGCTTAGAGCTTGGTCTCTAGCCGAGAATAGGCACTATAAAAGTAAACTCTATTCATTATAGTAAATATAACCACAAAGTGCTTGGAAATAAAGAGTGTGAATGCACAATTTATAATTTGGTAAGAAAATCTTGAGATTATTCAGAGAATTACATGACACACATGAAAAAATTTGAGTTTATTTTGTAGTTTATGCAAAAGTGTCCACTTATATAGTTTGCTACAAACTGGAATTTTCTGAAGAGACTTGATAAAACCACCAACATGTTCATAAAGCTTTATATTTTCTTTATTACCGCATGAATTTCAAATTTTTTAAAAAGATGGGGGGGGGGGGGGCACTGGTTACTTCAGAGGTTTTCTCTCTCTACAAAGAGAGGGGGTTATGAAACCCTGTAAAGAGATGGTAGAAGCTGAACCAGAAAGTCTCTACTAAAGCTGTTTGACACTGCACTATGACATGCAAGTGATGACATTTAATTCATTACATGACTTTAAGGTGGTAGCCAGGAAAGTCGGTGTGTGTTAGAGTACTTAAAGCAGGAAACTGGGGAGGGGTTGACAACAAATGTTCTTCAAAGAAGAAAAAATCAGGCAAGTCTTTCAGCCATGAACTCTGACATGTGAAGTGCTTGAGTAGGCCAGGCTGCATCCAGCTCATGACTCCTACTCCTAGATGCCCTTCTGCTGTCAGTTCTTTTACCCCTGAACTTTTAAGATTCGAACCAGCAACCTGTGGGTGGGTAGGCGTCTCAAGCTGTTGCCATTTTAGATGAATGTCTTACTACATTGTTGTGGGACACCTGGGAAATCTAAGCTTTACTGAGTTCACTTTTTTTTCTTTTGACTAGGAGTAGGACAGCTCTTTTTCTTCAAGCATTTCATTGGGCATCATCCAGTTCTGTTGCATTAATGAAATTTTACTCCCAGACTTGTCCTCTGCACAGTAGGAGATGCTGTATGGAAATGCACTCCTGTACACACACACACACACACACACACACACACACACGCACACCACACACACACATGTAACACACTGCACTAGTTTGTACACTCACATATGTGATCTTACCTTTTTTGTGTGCGTAATCTGGTTTAGCACAGTGATATGATACCAATAGCTCATACACAGTTTTACTGCCTGTACTCACTTAACTTCCAGTTGCTTTTTTATACCCCACCAGGGGAACTGGAGCAGTTATTTTTAAAGCTGGTTTTTCATTGGCTGGTCGATCAGGCTGATGTGTCATTGGCATTGCAGCTCATTGCAAGATTGACCCGTTCTGTTCTGATACAATGCTTATTGATTACTAAATGGGGATGATTTGTGTTTCTAGTTCTCTTGTATAGTCTGAGTGGAAGATTTCAACAGTGTGCATGGTTGGGCGTAAATGTGTGTGTGTGTGTGTGTGTGCATGTGTTTGTGTGTATTAGTATGTGTGTGTATGTGTTCATGTGTATTAAATTCTCTCCTATGTAAACATGTATAGTATAGTCATCTCAAAAGCGCGAGCGCGCGCGCGCACACACACACACACACACAAGTTGGTGTATTTTATGAATAGTTCATGGAAACCACACACACACACACACACAGTTTGTCTGTTTGTTTGTTTTTTATAATTTTCACGACTGGGCTCCACCCCACCTCTTCACTCACACACACACACACACACACATACACACACACACACACGCACACGCGCATAAGTGCATGTGCTCACGGACATTGGCATACAGCACACGTGTGCATGCGTGCACACACATACACAGGTGCTCGCACACACACACACACGCACGCACGCACGCACGCACATAGTACACACACACACACACACACATGCACACACACACATGCACACACACACACACACACACACACACACACACTGATATCAAAACATTCTAATACTTCACCAGAGTAAATAATCAAAAGATACATTGTCATTGTGTTTACTTACGTAAAGTTTGGAAGAATCAAAACTTAAACAGATGTGACATCTGTGGGTAACAGTGTTGTTACTTTGTAACTGGTTTTGCCAGCAAAAAATGAAATAAAAAAATAACACACTCACTACCTATTCCTAATAATTAACTTTACTATTTTTCTAAAATCAGTGGCTGTTAGTTGTATTAGATCATCTTCTGTACATTAACTTCTGAGTGTATGAGGGCATGCTGGGATATAATAATAAAATCAAATGTTTTGCATTAATCATTTAATGTACCTTTTTTTTTAATTCTGGTAGTTATTAGTATTTCTGGTATTTTCATTCTTGTCTACTTGTGTCTGAAACTCTGTGGGAATGGTTTCCCACTCCATTCTGCAATTTTGTCAGCCCACCATTTTTATCTGTCTTCCCACCTGCCTCACTCCGTCACTCAACGTTGCATGCAGGGTTGTTTTTGATTTTTGTTTGTTTTTAGTAAGGCATTGGATCTTTTCACATGTCTGCACCAGTGTAGTTTTCTTTTATGTCAGTAGACCTTATTATGAAGTTATGTGTGCTGCTTGATGGTCTGACACACCTGTTCATTGGTGATATGATCAGTATGTCTGGTGTTTAGTGTCTTGTGTAACACCTGGTTTCCAAGGCTTTGGTTACTCCTTCTAGATTGGCTGTGTTGGTCCATGTCTTACCTACATACATGAAGACAGAATGTATACTGGTGTCTGTCTCGTGTTTCCTGGAGATGTCGTCATCCTTCTGTGCTGGTGTTACAGTCTGCACAGTGCTGTGGTTGTCTTTGCTGCCTTTGAGAGGATTTCTGGTTTGGATCGCTGACTGTCAGTGTCAGTGATGGATCCCAGGCAGGTGAACTGTTGAACAGTACTTCTGACTTCTGTCCATGGACAGTTCAGTGTTGATGGTGGTTTGGGGCTGGCCATCAGTTTGGTCTTCTGGGAGCTGATCTCCAAGCAGTGTCTTGCTGATGTTCCCTTCAGTCTTTGAACAAGCATGGTGTGTCTTGTGCGCTGCCTGCCACAGGGCCAAGCCGTCAACGTCATCTGCAACATGGAAAGTTCAAAACTGCTCTTCCTCTGATGTACCAGACATGATCTTGAAGCACATCAGTTGTGACGCGTTCCAGTTGAAAAGTCAAGAGAGATGGAAGACAGTCCTGACAAACTCCAAATGAAGTATTGAAATACTGTCCAGTATTCAGGAGCACTGCGCGCTAGTTATTATGGAATACAGTTGCTGAATAGTGTTTATTACTACAATATTAGCTTTTAGCCATTATGATTATGGCTCATATGTCTTCATGCCAGACTCTGTCCATTCAGTAGGGTGCAGTAATCTTATGTAGTGTGTTCACACATTGTTTGTTTCCCCAGCTACAAAGCATCGAGAAGAGATTGAGTGCATCTTATATGCATAAGAAACTTGATAAGAAATTGACAGTTTCATGAACATGTTTTGCTTTAATTCATAGCAGAACAATAAGTCATGTAAGCTGTGGAAGTCGTTGAAAATGTGTGCCAGTCTAAAGATGTGTTTTTTTTTTTATGTAAATGTTTTGTTTCAAACCATACTCCATACTCAAAACTGGCCAGTCGTCTTTTACAGTACTAAGGGAGTCCAATGGATCATTTTCTGTGAATCCCCCTCCACTACACCCCCCCCCCCCCCCCCCCCCACATACACACACACACTCCACTCAACTGCCAGATTCTCTCTCTCTCTCTCTCTCTCGCTCTCTCGCTCCCTCTCTCTCGCTCCTGTTTTTTTTTTTTTTTTTTTTTTTGTCATTGACATTCATTGAACTGATCATCTGATCATGAGATAAAATTTTAATGCATTTCAGGATTGAAGTTCATTATCATAGACATATTCGAATGAACCGACCAACTGATGATTTTGTTTTATACACAAAGTAATT
Organism: Conus betulinus; assembly: GCA_016801955.1. Taxonomy (NCBI): domain Eukaryota; kingdom Metazoa; phylum Mollusca; class Gastropoda; order Neogastropoda; family Conidae; genus Conus; species Conus betulinus. The sequence goes on from JADBJO010002376.1 coordinate 38,263, forward strand.
TTACATTATACAAAGTTAATTACGTGATCCGTAATGATGGTTGATATCAAATTATTTGTAATATGATGTGAGCAGCAAAAACATATTTCATTTTGGCCATCTAATGCTGCTTGTCCATAGATACTGTGAATTGTAAGGCAAAATTTGTGTGGGCAAAATTCGCATGAATGTGTTTCTTTCATGGCCAACACTGTGCAAATCCATAGTCTGTACAACTCATGCCAAGTCTCATGGGGCCCTCTGTTCCCGCTTCAAGGAGCTGAACTTTTCTGTTCACCCCTGAGCTTATCGCAGAAACACGGAGGGGCACATTTCACGCTGAAGTGTTGTCTGGTTAAAAAGGGACTGTAGGTAGTGTGGCAAAATAAATGCAAATATTGTGGCAAAACAATTTGCCAATGGAAGTCCTGTGTGGTTATTTCTTTAGGGTATGTCAGGAGATCATTTTGCCAGTTGAAAACTGATGTCTGTGAAATAGCAGCTGAACTGTGAGTGAGTGTGTGTGTGTGTGTGTGTGTGTGTGTGTGTGTGTGTGTGTGTGTGTGTGTGTGTGTGCAGAGCAAGAAATCGTCATCCAGACCCTATCTGCATTTGCTGGACAAGACGGGCCTGTCGGTGTTGATCTGCCAGGTGCGATGGTACACACCCATGTTCAACCGCTGCTTCTTGCGTGTGGGCCAGTGGCGCCCAGGCTTCCTGCGCTGGTGGTTCACGTGCGGGGTGTTTGTGGCTCTGGTGACGATGCTGCTGTCAGTGTTCCTGCTCAGTCTGCTGGTCTTCAACACCCTGCGACAGAAACCTGTGGAACAGCAGGTGTTGACGCCTGTGGTAAGAAGGTGGCTGTGGCCCTGCCAGTTGTGTGTGTGTGTGAGTGTGAGTGTCTGTGTGTCTTACTAATACTATTGATGCCTGTGGTAAGGAGGTGGCTGTGGCCCTGCCAGTTGTGTGTGTGTCTGTGAGTGTCTGTGTGTCTTACTAATACTGTTGATGCCTGTGGTAAGGAGATGGTTGTGTCTCTGTCAGTTATTTGCGTGAAAGTGTGTATGTGTCTCTCTGTCAGTGTGTGTGTGTGTGTGTGTGTGTGTGTGTGTGTGTGTGTGTGTGTGTGTGCGCATACTTGGGTGTGTTTTGGAAAAAAAAAAAAAGAAAAAAAAGTTCCTACAGGCTGTAGGGGCAGTGTCTGAGGTTCACGTGTCTAAATAGAAAACTAATTGTACAAGAAGACAGTGAGTACTATTACTGAAAGAACAGTTCAACAAGACAGTGACTATTTCCTGAAAACCTATTTTACAAGACAGTGAGTGAATGTTTTTGAAAACCAATTTTAAAGACAGTGAGTGACTCTTTCTAAAAAAGATTTTAAGTACTGTATCCGCCAAACATGAACAAACCAATCACAAGACAAAACATGATGTGTTTCAACCTCTCAGATCTTCTTCAGGCAAGATAAACAACGCCCAGGACAGTGGAAATGAATAACAAGCAAATTTTTTTTCTAGTTTTGCCTTTTTTTTTTTCTTTTTTTTTTTAAACTGTTTGCGGCTGTTTTTCTACCTTTGTAGACCACTCTCCTGTCTTTGTTGTGGACATGTCTGTGTTACATCACTGTGTTACATCACTTGTGGACATGTCTGTGTTATATCACTGTGTTACATCACGTGTGGACATGTCTGTGTTACATCACTGTGTTACATCACTTGCGGACACGTCTGTGTTATATCACTGTGTTACATCACTTGTTGTTGACATGTCTGTTATATCACTGTGTTACATCACTTGTGGACTTGTCTGTGTTATATCACTGTGTTACATCACTTGTGGACTTGTCTGTGTTATATCACTGTGTTACATCACTTGTTGTGGACATGTCTGTGTTATATCACTGTGTTACATCACTTGTGGACTTGTCTGTGTTATATCACTGTTTTACATCACTTGTTGTGGACAAGTCTGTGTTACATCACTGTGTTATATCACTTGTGGACATGTCCGTGTTATATCACTGTGTTACATCACTTGTGGACATGTCTGTGTTACATCACTGTGTTACATCACTTGTTGTGGACAAGTCTGTGTTACATCACTTGTTGTGGACATGTCTGTGTTACATCACTTGTGGACATGACTGTGTTACATCACTTGATAACCTTTGTGGGCCACTCTCCTGTCTTTGTTGTGGACATGTCTGTGTTACTTCACTTGATAAATTTTTTGTGGACCACTCTCCTGTCTTTGTTGTGGACATGTCTGTGTTACATCACTTGATAACCTTTGTGGACCACTCTCCTATCTTTGTTGTGGACGTGTCTGTGTTACATCACTTGTTGTGGACATGTCTGTGTTACATCACTTGTTGTGGACATGTCTGTGTTACATCACTTGTTGTGGACATGTCTGTGTTACATCACTGTGTTACATCACTTGTTGTGGACAAGTCTGTGTTACATCACTTGTTGTGGACAAGTCTGTGTTACATCACTTGTTGTGGACATGTCTGTGTTACATCACTTGTTGTGGACATGTCTGTGTTACATCACTTGTTGTGGACATGTCTGTGTTACATCACTTGATAAACTTTGTGGACCACTCTCCTATATTTTTGTTGTGGACATGTCTGTGTTACTTCACTTGATAATTTTTGTGGACCACTCTCCTATCTTTGTTGTGGACATGTCTGTGTTTACATCACTTGTTGTGGACATGTCTGTGTTACATCACTTGTTGACATGGACATGTCTGTGTTACATCACTGTGTTACATCACTTGTTGTGGACATGTCTGTGTTACATCACTTGTTGTGGACATGTCTGTGTTACATCACTGTGTTACATCACTTGTTGTGGACATGTCTGTGTTACATCACTTGTTGTGGACATGTCTGTGTTACATCACTTGTTGTGGACGTGTCTGTGTTACATCACTTGATAACCTTTGTGGACCAGTCCTATCTTTGTTGAGGACATGTCTGTGTTACATCACTTGTTGTGGACGTGTCTGTGTTACATCGCTTGTTGTGGACGTGTCTGTGTTACATCGCTTGTTGTGGACGTGTCTGTGTTACATCACTTGTTGTGGACATGTCTGTGTTACATCACTTGTTGTGGACATGTCTGTGTTACATCACTTGTTGTGGACATGTCTGTGTTACATCGCTTGTTGTGGACGTGTCTGTGTTACATCACTGTGTTACATCACTGTATTACATCACTTGTGGACATGTCTGTGTTACATCACTTGATAATTTATCATTTTATGGCATGCCAGCTTTTCTGTTGTATTTTGGCATTCAGTGGTGAAAAACATGCTGTCTAGAGTGGATACTGGCTGTCCATTCTGCAGGTTTTGTGTGTGTATGTGTGTGTGTGTGTGTGTGTGTGTGTGTGTGTGTGTGTGTGTGTGTGTGTGTGTGTGTGTGTGTGTGTGTGTGTGTGTGTGTGTGTGTGTGTGTGAGAGAGAGAGAGAGAGAAGAGGGGTGGGGTGTGCATTGAAATGTTTTTCATCAGTATTTTATGTTCTGAGAGTGAAAAATCCAGGGGCTGGTGCTCTCAGTGCAACTTAATTGTATGTATGTAGGATGTCAGTAGTTTTGTTGCCATTGTTAAGAATTACCTCTGTTGTTGTTGTGTTTTTTTTTTTTTTTTTTTTTTTTCAATGGTCTGATTTGTTTGTGAAGTGAGTTTTTTTTTTTTTTTCCTGTTTTAGTTTGATGGCCCTTCTATGTAGTCAGCCTGGCTGTGATGACCATGTTTGACCAGGGACACAGCTTGGCTTAGGCTGTGAGCTCCAGGCATGATAGCACAGTTTTTTCATCATCACATCAGAACAGTACAACTTTTCTGTAGTATGAAAATTATCAGTCACATGTTCCAAAATGACGGAAAGACATAACCAGATTCAGGTAGAGCACCTGAAATGGATATGGTTGAAATCACAATGGATAGATCTGCATTCTGTTGGAAAATGTACTCAGCACATAAATGTGTGTCCAGGTCTTAGGTTCCCCATACACAAAAATTATGTGTATCCAGTTAAAACTGGACAGTCACTGACAGGATGAGCATGGGGTGTGGCTGTGTTTGGGGGAGCCAGAAAGAGCAGTGTAGGACCAGGAGTATTAGTGCTGGGAAGGTATGAGAGAGAACACCCCTCCACCCTCAAAGAAAAAAGAAAAAAAAATTACAGCAGAAAAAGATGTCTTCCACCAGACAGAATGATACGCATATGTTCACATTTGCTACTAAAGATAAACAGTTTATACTTGCTCATGAATACACTTCTGGGCCCAAATTGTTGTGGATGGGTAAGCGTATTTAAACATGTTTTAACTTTTAACAGCTTCGTTATCTTAAAAAAAAAAAAAAAAAAGAAAGAAAAAAAAGGCCAGAAGTGGCCTATATTCAAATCCCAAATCAGTTGTTAACCTGCAGTCCCGAATCAGCAGGTCATAAATGATTGTCCCCACAATGGCAGATGATTCATGGTCATCAGTTCTGCAACTTTCTGTGACAAAAATTTGCCCTTCTCCTCAGAATGAGTCATTTAATGGCAACAGCAGTGTTGCTGTTTGCAGACATTGTTTTGACGTCAAAACATAAGCGAAACAACATCACATGCCCTGGGCTTTTTTGTCACAATCATTCTCTCGCCTCGTATGCATGCTGTAGACGATGTGTGAGTGGAATAACGCTTGATGCTGTCTGTCCGTGTGACAGTCTCATGTCTGTATGCAGCCATTCATGCAACCACGCTCCATCAAGGCATCGTCAGTTAGACCATCGAACGGCATCATGTTTTGCATTTTCCTTTTTACTGACTCTGTGTTTCTTTCTTCACAGTGACTGGAGGCAGTGGTTAAATTGCTAAACCTTTAAATATATCTTCCTCATTGCCGACTTAAGAAGACAGGAAGGTTGGTTGGGACAGAGCACCTTGTATTGGGCATTGGCCTGCAGGGGGCTAGGCAGGATATTTCTACCTTCCTGCATGTTTAGCCAGCATGTGGATAACCTGTGGACTTGAACACTGCGCAGTCTGGTCACTAAGAAGAGGACAGGTAACACCACCTTAAGGCTAAGAGCAGGACAAAACCAGTATACCAACAAAACTAAGGGCCTTACATCATTCTGCTTGGGGTAGTTTTGCAACCAATATACCAACAAAACTAAGGGCCTTACATCATTCTGTTTGGGTAGTTTTTGTACCAATATACCAACAAAACTAAGGGCCTCACATCATTCTGTTTGGGGTAGTAGTTTGTAACCAGTATATACCACAAAACTAAGGGCCCTGCATCATTGTTTTGGGTAGTTTTGTACAGGTGGACAGGAACTCTACTACTGCAGTGTTGTTTGAAGGTATGCATGCATTGGATTGGCAGTTACCTACATGCAATTCTGTTTGTTTCCCACTATTGGATGTGGTGCAGTGGGTATAACAAATAGCTCTGTAGTAATGTGATAAGTACTGGACACAGTACTGCAGAATGAGTGCAGCTGTTGCCATTGTGCATCACCACATGCCTGCTAAATGATCACATTAGTGAGTTTGCCCCCCCTTTTTTTTGTCAGTTGTTAGTGTGAATATTGAATGTTGGATAGACAGATGGGGGGGGGGTGGGGGGGGGGGGGGGCATGAAGAAGTGACATTTAAACTTTTGTCATTGTAGGCATGAGCCTGGCCCGTGAAAAAACCAGTATGATCTATTGACATCAGTGGGAATAGAGTAGAGCCATTTGCACAGCGTTTTGGGAGACATCTGTTTTTCACACACAAAGGCACTTAAGCATGCTCAGTCATGCTCAGTGGATGAATCCATTCCAACTGTACGTTGATTGACTTTGTGGCAGTCCTTGTGTCTTTTTTATGTGAATGGTACGCCCAAACAAGGATGATACAGTGAAACTGCATGTGTGACATAAGTGCTTCCGCTACACATGCAGGTTATCAAAGAACCGTGACTAATTTAGTAATTAGATCAGTGAAATATTTAGACTTGACCAGTCAACAAAACGTCTTTGTTTCTGTGTCGTGTTGAGTGATTGCAGTTTGTAATATTTTCAAAATTTCTGCTTTTCCTGGGAGTGTGTCAAAGTTGTTGGCTGCTGTGACAATACACCCAAATTGAATGAAGGGCAGTCTCCCCTCTGTGTGCAAAATCAGGTGGTTTGATTGTTTGGTTTTGTTGTAAGTAACACGTGTTCAAATAGATTGGGAAGATTGTTGTTTAGTATTTGATAGTTGTTTTACCACAGCGATCTCTGATCCCGTGCTAATAGAAAAAAAAAAAAAAAAAAATGTCACAGAGAAAAGGTCTGTCTTGGTGTAAACAAATCTTAAATACATGGTAGCGAACTGCCCAAAACACAGGTGACTATCATTCTATAGAACATGATTTTATTAACAGATACTGCTGCAATCCATTGCAAGGTCTGATAGCCATCCCCTTCAGAAAATAAAACGTGAGACTACAAAAGACGATAGTTGGACGGATATGGAAAGAGCACCTGTAAACACCACATGCCTGCTGTATAGACAGTACCTACATTACCATTCATCCCCACCCTCCCCCCCCTCTCCCATTTCTCTCAGCCCATGTATGCTCTGTCATAGAAATTTGTGGAATGTTATATGCAGTTGTATAACTTATTAGCATAAACGCATCTGCAAATGTATGGTTAACTGCATATGTACACACAAGTGTTCACACATACACATGCATGCACACATGCACGCACACAC
>JADBJO010002376.1:50000-92500 GCA_016801955.1 Conus betulinus
GTCACCTATGTTCGTTTTGTAGGTGTGTCACCAATCTTGTCACCTTTGTTTGTTGGTGTGTCACCAATGTTCGTTTGTTTGTTGTTGGTGTGTCACCAATATTAGTTTTGTTTGTTGGTGTGTCACCTATATTCATTTGTTTGTTGGTGTCACCATGTTCGTTTGTTTGTTGGTGTGTCACTATTGTTGTTTTGTTGGTGTGTCATTTGTTTGTTGGTGTTCATGTTTGTTTTTTGGTGTGTGACCAATGTTCGTTTGTTTGTTTGTGTGTCACCTATGTTCATTTTTGTTGGTGTGTCACCAATGTTCGTTTGTTTTGTTGGTGTGTCACTATGTTCATTTTGTTGTTGGTTTGTCACCTATTTGTTGGTGTGTCACCAATGTTCGTTTGTTGTTGGTGTGTCACCAATGTTGTTTTGTTGGTGTGTCACCTATGTTCATTTGTTGGTGTGTCACCTATGTTCGTTTGTTTTGGTGTGTCGCTAATGTTCATTTGTTTGTTTAGTGTGTCACCTATGTTCATTTTGTTGGTGTGTCACCTATGTTTGTTTGTTTGTTGGTGTGTGTCACTGATGTTCATTTTTTGTTGGTGTGTCACCTATGTTCGTTTGTTTGTTGGTGTGTCACCTATGTTCGTTTTGTTTGTTTGTTGTGTGTCACAATGTTCGTTTTTTTTTGGTGTGTGTTGTTTGTTGGTGTGTCACCAATGTTTGTTTTTGGTGTGTCACCAATGTTCGTTTGTTGGTGTGCCAATGTCATTTGTTTGTGGTGTGTTATGTTTTTTTGTTGGTGTGTCACATGTGTTTTTTGTTTGTTTGTGTGTCACCTGTTACATATGTGTGATTTGTCATTTGTGTTGGTGTCACCCAATGTTTGTTTGTTGGTGTGTCACCTATGTTCGTTTTTTGTGTGTGTGTCACCTATGTTCTTTTGTTTGTTGGTGTGTTGCCAATGTTCATTTGTTTGTTGGTGTGTCACCTAAGTTCATTTGTTTTTGTTGGTTTGTCAGCAGTGTTCTTTTGTTTGTTGGTGTGTGACCTATGGTCATTTGTTTGTTGGTGTTTCACCAGTTTGATTTGTTTGTTTTGTTGGTGTGTTTCACCAGTGTTGTCACCAATGTTTGTTTGTTGTGTGTCCCCTATGTTCGTTTGTTTGTTGGTGTGTCACCTATGTTCATTTGTTGGTGTGTGACCTATGTTCATTTGTTGGTGTGTCACCAATATTCATTTGTTTTTAGGTGTGTGTACCAATGTTCGATTGTTTGGTGGTGTGTCACCAATGTTCGTTTGTTTGTTAACGGGAGTGATTTAGTATATCCTGTGACAATGTGCGTTCTGCCGTTCAAAGAAACATGTTTTTCTGAAAATTGTGCAAACTGGACTTTGTATTTAATCTCTTTCATGTGACAGCTTTTCTCTCTCCTTTGTTGTGCATAGCATTGGTGTGGGGGGGTTGGTTTGGGTGTTTGTGTTTTTTTTTGTGGGTGTTTTATCGTCATAATAAAACCCTCTGGGGGCAGCGGGGTAATTTATTTTTGACAGGTGTGCAAACAGTCATACTTGTTGGCAAAACTGAAAACAAGGAAGGGGGAGCATTCAGATTTGGGTGATGCTGTGTTCCTAGGGAGAACAGCCATGTCTTCACACAGAGAAATGTGTTAGAGACATTGATAGAATGCAGCGAGAACAGCCCCTGTCTTGCAAAGAGGAATGTGTTAGTAAGAGACATTGGTAGAAGAGACATTGATAGAATGCAGCGAGAACAGCCCTGTCTTGCACAGAGAAATGTGTTAGTAAGAGACATTGATAGAATGCAGCGAGAACAGCCCTGTCTTGCACAGAGAAATGTGTTAGGAAGAGACATTGATAGAAAGAGAGATTGATAGAATGCAACGAGAACAGCCCTGTTTTGCACAGAGAAGTATGTTAGGAAGAGACATTGATAGAATGCAATGAAATCAGCCCTGTCTTGCAAAGAGGAATGTGTTAGTAAGAGACATTGATATAATGCAGTGTAGTGTAGGGTTATTTGGGTTATTGTGTTAGTCCTAAAAGTGTTTCCAGTTGTTTTAGAATTAGAGCAGAGAGTGCATTTTGAGTGTGATGGGGTTGTTGAAGGTTGAACTTTTCACATTTTTCACTTTCTTTTTTAAAGCTTAGAAAATGGCATCTTTTTCTCTCGAATAATATCAGTCCACTAATGCCTTACCAGCTGCTTTTTTAGCTGACACAACAACGACAGTCCACTTTCCAAGGAAGAATTCTTTTAGCAGTATAAGAGTGAAAGCAGTCTTCTCAGGTAATTATGGTTTCTTGCGCCAGAATTCAGCATCACCTCAGTTCATCAGTGCCAAGAACGCCCAGGATATGTAACGTTGTTTGTTTTTTTTATTACATGCAGGTAGCTTTGAAACCCATAGTCAGTTGTCATAGCAGCCATCTTCATTCCTCACCCAGAACTCTGAGATTCAGGTTTGGTGAGGTTTGTATTGGGTGGCTAATTTTACAAGATACATTCACATTGATGTTTATGAGACCAGGAGATGGATTTATGAACACTGAGTGCTGTTTTTTTTTAAAAGAAATAACAGAAAAGTCCAGTGAATCCAAAAATCGCACAAATATTTTTCAGTAGTTAATACAGTTTGCTGTGTTTGCTCCTACCTCTGTGCTCTTGACGTTAAAACTGAGCATTGCAGTTACTCAGATACTGTCCAAAACTCTGGAATCCATCCAGAACAGTAATGCCAGTTCTCTCCATGTGGTCATTTCACACACTGCCACTGAAGTTTGAAGTAACAAGTACACCTGTGCTGTCATCACTGTTCATTGCACCGTTGTTATTGATTGATTGACAGCTGGGCCAACTGAACTGTCCTTAACTGTGTTAAACGGACGGTGCCCTGGCACCTCCCCTCATTGTCACATTCAGCATGAAGTAAAAAACAAACAAACAACATTACAATAGCATTTCATTGGTGCACTTTGCATAAGGTGGCCCATCTTTGCCTGACGGTAGATGCCACCAAAGGTGATGTTCAACACTCAGGTCCCCTTTTTTTCTGATGAAATCGATGAGGAACGATGCTGTATAAATGGGAAATGGAACCGGCAGTGATATGAAGATAACCTGTTTTCAGGGTTCGTACAGGGCCCTAAAAGGCCCTAACTTTTTTAGGCAAAAAATAGGGGCCCCTAAAAGGCCTTAAAAATCAAAATGAAGAGGCTGGAGGCCCTAAAAGGCCCTAAAACCAGGACAGCTTCAGAAAAAAAAATCTGAAAAAAAGAAAACTCGTGAAAACAACAACAACACAAAAATCAAAGAAAAATGATCAGAAAAGAAACAAAAACCGATTTTCATAATAGGTAAATGCCGAATCAGTACCGATCGATCATGGTGTAAAGTCGTTCAAGGGAAGTAACTCCACGACAAAGTAACTGTGCTGTCCGCCATCTTGGACTTTCCATGTGTTGAACGAAGCAAGACCGCGGTTCATTTTTCAACGAAATTTGACATTTCACTGAGAGTTTCTTTATAAGATTTCGTCAGTTTCACACAGAGACATGGGAAGTGCTTATTCCAAGATCTGTGGCTTGATAAATCTGAATATAAGCTCTGGCTTCGCCGATATAACTTGGACAAATATCGGTTCTATTGCAGTTTTTGTAAGAAGGGGTTTCAGCTTGGGAAAATGGATGAAAAAGCCCTTGAAACTCGCCAAAAAGGGAAGGCGAGTGCTACAGCGGCAGTGTCCTTAAATTTTTTTTTTTTTTTTTGAAAAGATCGTGACAGTGGGCAAGTCTCAAGTAGTACTAGTACATCAACAAGTTTTTTGCTCTGAAAAGCACTTGGTTGCTGGTCCTTCAACAAGTTCTAGTGCTTCTACTGCAACTTTGTTTGGCCCTACTGCCCCTCTAAGTTTTTGCTCTGAAAAGCACTTGGTTGCTGGTCCCTTCAACAAGTTCTAGTGCTTATACTGCAACTTCGTTTGGGCCTACTGCCCCTCTAACACCCCCGCTCTTTCCCTTCACCCCCATATCGCCAGCATCCTAACACAACTACATGATTACACCTGTCCACCACCTCAACAGCAACCCACTATATATTCCACAAAAGCACACACCCATTCACACCATATTAACTTGCAGTGCTCCCCCCCACCACCACTTCCTTTCCTTTGTCCACATTATGTTCCCCCACCCCACCCCCTCTGTGTACAAATATACTAAGGGGCTTGTGTCTCCCCTCTCCCCTCTTCATACAGGTATGCTTAGATGTATGTACATGTGTGTGTGTGTGTATGGTTTTTTTTTTTTTGTTTTTTTTTAATACACAGATTCCCATATATATGACCACTATCATTATTACCACCACTCATAAGATGTCCTGTGTATGCCATTCTTCTTCTTTTTTTTTTTTTGCATATGTATGTGCATGTAGATGTGCCTGTATGTATTTACCTGTGTGTGTGTGTGTGTGGGGTGTATGTACATGTGTGTGCATGCATGTATCATGCATGCGTGTGTGTATGAGACGGTGATGATTTGATCTATGACAACCATCGCCATCAATCAGTCATTGATCATTGCCCCCCACCCCCACCCCCAAAAGTGTTTTTTTTTTTTTTTTTTTTTATTTTTTTTTTATCTCAACAGGCATTATCATGCCAATACTATCATGCTATTTCACCTATGGCAATGATCATCATCCTGTATCACTGTTTGTCCCAACTAACGACAATGACCAATTATCCATGAATCATCAATTTTAGTCCTTTTTTTCTCCCCTATCCCCAACCGGCATTACTACATCAATGCCACCACATCATTTCACTTATGACAATGGTCACCACCCTATAGTACTGTAGATCTCATCTGGGTGATCAACAACCATCAGTCATTGATCATTTCCTTTATTCCCCCACTGGCATTATCGTACTTGCCATACACACTATCCTACTCCTTAAAAAAAATGACCATCATCCTACACCACTGTGGATCATACTACACCTTGACCATGATCATCATCCACCCATCTTTGAACACCTCCCCCCATGCCCCCACTGGCATGTTACACCAGTGCCACAACATTATCCCACTTATACAACAATTATCATCATCCTACAGTACTGTTTATCTCAAATGATACATGATCATCACCCATCAGTCATCTACCCCTACCCCCTCCACCCTTTTTCTCAACCTGCATCATTACACTAATGCCACCTTAATATTCCACTTAGCACAATGACCATCACCATCCAGTACTATTGATCTCGCCCATACCAATGAGCATCACCCACAGGTCATTGATATTTTCTTTTATCCCCCCAATTTGTGCCATTGCACCATCACCACTACTTTTTTTCCACTTATATAACAATAGTCATCATCCTATGGTACAAACTGATCTAAAATGATTATCATTTATCAGTCACTGAAAATACTCCCATCCAGTGAACACCTTCATACTGCACTATATATGGAAATGAAGAAGCTGACCAATTGACTAAGGAAGGAGGACAGCAGCCCCAACTGTAAAAGGTAGCCTCCTTGGAATAAATCAAAAGTAATTTCCAAGGAGACAAATAGGAGGATGACTTGAGCACTGGACTGTTCTCACTGGACTGTTCTCTCCTTCAACCAGAGGCAGTGTGTGCTAGTCAATCAACAACAAGGCAGCTGTTAGTCAGGTGGAAAGAAAGCATAGGCCTGCTTTTTTCTTCATCTTGTGACTTGTATCCTTGGACTTCCACCTTGTATGTTTACTCTAGCCATTGTAAAAGATTTCTTTGTTTTCATACGGATATGGAATTGACAAGATTCATACCAGAAAGTGATTAGGTGCTTGCTGAATGGAGGTCTGTATTGGGGAAAATGGCATCTGTGGGAGGCAATGGTGAGCGCTTTTCAGTATTTTTGTGTGCCCTGATGGCCCTATTTTTTTAAAATTTTAGGCCCTAAAAAAGGCCCTAAAAGGCCCTAATTTTTTTTCTTGAAAGTCTGTATGAACCCTGTGTTTTTCTGTTGAAATCAATAAGGAATGGTGCTGAAGATAACCTGTTTTTCTGTTGAAATCGATAAGGAATGATGCTGTATAAATGGGAAAATGAAACCGGCAGTGATATGAAGATAACCTGTTTTTCTGTTGAAATCGATAAGGAATGATGCTGTAGAAATGGGAAATGGAACCGGCAATGATATGAAGATAGCCTGTTTTTCTGTTGAAATCGATAAGGAATGATGCTGTAGAAATGGGAAATGAAACAGGCAATGATATGAAGATAACCTGTTTTTCTGTTGAAATCGATAAGGAATGATGCTGTAGAAATGGGAATGAAACAGGCAATGATATGAAGATAACCTGTTTTTTCTGTTGAAATCGATAAGGAACGATGCTGTATAAATGGGAAATGGAACCGGCAGTGATATGAAGATAACCTGTTTTTCTGTTGAAGTCAATAAGGAATGGTGCTGAAGATAACCTGTTTTTCTGTTGAAATCGATAAGGAATGATGCTGTAGAAATGGGAAATGAAACAGGCAATGATATGAAGATAACCTGTTTTTCTGTTGAAATCGATAAGGAATGATGCTGTAGAAATGGGAAATGGAACACCCAATCGTATGAAGATAACCTGTTTTTTCTGATGAAATCAAAAAAGAATGATGTGGAAATGGGAAATGGAACCGGCAATGATATGAAGATAACCTGTTTTTCTGATGAAATCGATAAGGAATGATGCTGTGGAAATGGGAAATGGAACAGGCACTCATATGAAGGTAACCTGTTTTTTTTTTTTTTTAACTCCCACTCAGAATTCGGCGGTTTCCGCCCCCTCGCGGTCTGCTGGCAGGCGAGCCCCTGACGGGGGTGGGGGACTGCAAGGTGAGAAGCATGAGCGACTGGCACGACTGCATCCTGAACAGCATCAAGCAGCCCTCCCTGGGGCACTGCCTGCCTCTCACCTTCATCACCCAGATCAACACCTCCCCCAAGAGTGAGCCGCTCTCTGGGAGGGAGGGAAAGGGTGGGGGGGAGGGGGGAGAGGGTGTATTCTAGGTAATGAAAGGTCTGATAAGTTGCTGTTTTCTGGGTTTGTAAGACATTATTCTGTTTTTAAGAATCTTTTTTTTCACATGTAAACACATCAAAAGGTCAGGCTGTGCAATGCATGGAAATGGCCATATATGTGTGTTTTTTGCATCTGTACATATTTATATGCGTTTTTTTTTTATTTTAGTTCATAGGGAAAAACTTCAAGACCAAAAACTTCATGAAGGGGCATTCAGGAATAGTTGCCTTCTCAACTGGATCAAAACAAATGGAAAGGGAAGCTGACCAATGAAATATTCATTGAGAGCAGAAAACTGTTAAGATGGAATATGGATGGGTTCATTTTCTTTGATCTCAAAATATTTGTATTTGATGTGACCACACACACCTGCCCCACCTTTTTTTGCAGAGGAAAGTTATGGAGGATTGCTGAAAAACATTTTCAGAAAGTTGATGGAGATACTTCAGTTTTTTTTTCTTCGTTTGTTTTTAATTAAAAAAGGTAAAAGTAAAATTTAATCAAAATGAAACCCATATTCAAACCTGTATGGCAGATGGTGTGCTTCTTATTCTGGCTCATGCTTCCAGAGGTTCCTACTGTGCAGAGCTGGAATCATAACGTCACTAGGGAAGAAGAAACCATTGCGGAATGTCTGTGTGTTGCAGGATGTCGTATTAAGTGTGTAATGATTTAACCAGGTGTGTGTTGCAGGATGTCGTATTAAGTGTGTAATGATTTAACCAAGTGTGTGTTACAGGATGTCATATTAAGTGTGTAATGATTTAACCAGGTGTGTGTTGCAGGACGCCATATTAAGTAATGATTTAACCGGGTCTGTGTTACAGGATGTCATATTAAGTGTGTAATGATTTAACCAGCTGTGTGCTGCAGGACGTCATATTAAGTGTGTAATGATCTAACAGGTGTGTGTTGCAGGACGTCATATTAAGTGTGTAATGATTTTTAACCAGGGTGTGTGTTGCAGGACATATTAAGTGTGTAATGATTTAACCAGGTGTGTGTTGCAGGATGTCATATTAAGTGTGTAATGATTTAACCAGGTGTGTGTTGCAAGATGTCATATTCAGTGTGTAATGATTTCATCCAGGTGTGTGTTGCAGGATGTCATATTAAGCGTGTAATGATTTAACCAGGTGTGTGTTGCAGGACGTCATATTAAGTGTGTAATGATTTAAACAGGTGTGTGTTGCAGGATGTCATATTAAGCGTGTAATGATTTAACCAGGTGTGTGTTGCAGGACTCATATTCAGTGTGTAATGATTTAATCAGGTGTGTGTTGCAGGATGTCATATTCAGTGTGTAATGATTTAACCAGGCTGTGTGTTGCAGGATGTCATGTTAAGTGTGTAATGATTTAACCAGGTGTGTGTTGCAGGACGTCATATTAAGTGTGTAATGATTTAACCAGGTGTGTATTGCAGGATGTCATATTAAGCATGTAATGATTTAACCAGGTGTGTGTTGCAGGACTCATATTCAGTGTGTAATGATTTAATCAGGTGTGTGTTGCAGGATGTCATATTCAGTGTGTAATGATTTAACCAGCTGTGTGTTGCAGGATGTCATGTTAAGTGTGTGTAATGATTTAACCAGGTGTGTGTTGCAGGACGTCATATTAAAGTGTGTAATGATTTAACCAGGTGTGTATTGCAGGATGTCATATTAAGTGTGTAATGATTTAACCAGGTGTGTGTTGCAGGACTCATATTCAGTGTGTAATGATTTAATCAGGTGTGTGTTGCAGGATGTCATATTCAGTGTGTAATGATTTAACCAGCTGTGTGTTGCAGGATGTCTTGTTAAGTGTGTAATGATTTAACCAGGTGTGTGTTGCAGGACATCATATTAAGTGTGTAATGATTTAACCCAGGTGTGTGTTGCAGGATGTCGTATTAAGTGTGTAATGATTTAACCAGGTGTGTGTTGCAGGATGTCATGTTAAGTGTGTAATGATTTAACCAGGTGTGTGTGTTGCAGGACATCATATTAAGTGTGTAATGATTTAACCAGGTGTGTGTTGCAGGACATCATATTAAGTGTGTAATGATTTAACCAGGTGTGTGTTGCAGGATGTCGTATTAAGTGTGTAATGATTTACCAGGTGTGTGTTGCAGGATGTCGTATTAAGTGTGTAATGATTTAACCAGGTGTGTGTTGCAGGATGTCATGTTAAGTGTGTAATGATTTAACCAGGTGTGTGTTGCAGGATGTCATGTTAAGTGTGTAATGATTTAACCAGGTGTGTGTTGCAGGACATCGTATTAAGTGTGTAATGATTTAACCAGGTGTGTGTTGCAGGATGTCGTATTAAGTGTGTAATGATTTAACCAGGTGTGTGT
Source organism: Conus betulinus (assembly GCA_016801955.1). Lineage (NCBI taxonomy): Eukaryota > Metazoa > Mollusca > Gastropoda > Neogastropoda > Conidae > Conus > Conus betulinus. The sequence continues at coordinate 59,418 of JADBJO010002376.1, forward strand.
TGCAGGATGTCATGTTAAGTGTGTAATGATTTAACCAGGTGTGTGTTGCAGGATGTCATATTAAGTGTGTAATGATTTTAACCAGGTGTGTGTTGCAGGACATCGTATTAAGTGTGTAATGATTTAACCAGGTGTGTGTTGCAGGACATCGTATTAAGTGTGTAATGATTTAACCAGGTGTGTGTTGCAGGATGTCGTATTAAGTGTGTAATGATTTAACCAGGTGTGTGTTGCAGGATGTCGTATTAAAGTGTGTAATGATTTAACCAGGTGTGTGTTGCAGGATGTCGTATTAAGTGTGTAATGATTTAACCAGGTGTGTGTTGCAGGATGTCGTATTAAGTGTGTAATGATTTAACCAGGTGTGTGTTGCAGGATGTCGTCGTATTAAGTGTGTAATGATTTAACCAGGTGTGTGTTGCAGGATGTCGTATTAAGTGTGTAATGATTTAAACCAGGTGTGTGTTGCAGGACATCGTATTAAGTGTGTAATGATTTAACCAGGTGTGTGTTGCAGGACGTCGTATTAAGTGTGTAATGATTTAACCAGGTGTGTGTTGCAGGATGTCGTATTAAGTGTGTAATGATTTAACAGGTGTGTGTGTTGCATTTAACCATGTCGTCGTATTAAGTGTGTAATGATTTAACCAGGTGTGTGTGCAGGACGTCGTCGTATTAAGTGTGTAATGATTTAACCAGGTGTGTGTTGCAGGATGTCGTATTAAGTGTGTAATGAGCTAACCAGCCACAGTGGGTAGCATCATGGGATGGGAGATGATTATGATTTCTAGTCTCATGAGTGGACTGGAACAAGACATTCAAGTTTCATCTGTGAATACCTGGAGTGACATGGTTCTTGGGCGCTCTCCTTGGGAGGAGGGGGGAGTGGGCTGCCATGTGGGTCATCAAAAAATTTAAACAGAAAAAGTTTTTGATCAGAGATGATCAGATAGACTGATGAGATCCATGGTTTAAGTTAAAGAGGGTGGAACGGACACATGTGGTTAATGTATCCAACAGAAGAGTCTTGTTTGAAGTTGAGAGAGTGTGTCATTGAGAAGCGTGTGTCCCGTGTGCCCACAGACTGGAGCCACCCGGCTGATGGTGAGATAGACTGCTGCAATAAGACCAGCCAGACTCACCTGTGTTTTCTCTACCACACACGCAACAGCCAGCACACTGTGCGTATACCTCACTGGGCTGGCCCCTTTTTTCTCTCTCTTTTTTTTTTTTTTTTACATTTGATTTAAAAAGAAAGAAAAATTAACTATTTATTGTACAGATAATTGTCTTAATTGTTATTTGAAAATTAGTCAAGAAAATTAAAAAAAAAGTGAAAGAAATTGTTTTTTTTATCATAACTGTGTATTTATTTCAAATGCTAATGATGGTGCTTGTCATAATCGTAGTAGTAGTTAAAGGAATAATGGTGGTTGTCATAGTCGCAGCAGTGCAAGAAATTATGTTCATAGCAGTGCATAGAATGATGGTAATAGCAGTGTAAGGAATGATGGTCATAGCAGTGCATAGAATGATGGTAATAGCAGTGTAAGGAATGATGGTCATAGCAGTGCATAGAATGATGGTCATAGCAGTGCATAGAATGATGGTCATAGCAGTGCACAGAATGATGGTCATAGCAGTGCACAGAATGATGGTCATTACATAGCAGTGCATAGAATGATGGTCATAGCAGTGCATAGAATGATGGTCATAGCAGTGCATAGAATGATGGTCATAGCAGTGCATAGAATGATGGTCACAGCAGTGCACACAGAATGATGGTCATTACATAGCAGTGCATAGAATGATGGTCATAGCAGTGCATAGAATGATGGTCATTACATAGCAGTGCACAGAATGATGGTCATAGCAGCGCATAGAATGATGGTCATAGCAGTGCACAGAATGATGGTCATAGCTGTGCACAGAATGATGGTGCACATAGCAGTGCACAGAATGATGGTCATAGCTGTGCACAGAATGATGATGGTCATTACATAGCAGTGCATAGAATGATGGTCATTACATAGCAGTGCACAGAATGATGGTCACAGCAGTGCACAGAATGATGGTCATAGCAGTGCACAGAATGATGGTCATTACATAGCAGTGCATAGAATGATGGTCATTACATAGCAGTGCATAGAATGATGGTCATAGCAGTGCACAGAATGATGGTCATAGCAGTGCATAGAATGATGGTCATTACATAGCAGTGCATAGAATGATGGTCATTACATAGCAGTGCACAGAATGATGGTCATAGCAGTGCACAGAATGATGGTCACAGCATGTGCAGCAGAGAATGATGGTCATAGCAGTGCACAGAATGATGGTCATTACATAGCAGTGCATAGAATGATGGTCATAGCAGCGCATAGAAGAATGATGGTCATAGCAGTGCACAGAATGATGGTCATAGCAGTGCACAGATGATGGTCATAGCAGTGCATAGAATGATGGTCATAGCAGTGCATAGAATGATGGTCATAGCAGTGCATAGAATGATGGTCATTACATAGCAGTGCACAGAATGATGGTCATAGCAGTGCACAGAATGATGGTCATAGCAGTGCATAGAATGATGGTCATTACATAGCAGTGCATAGAATGATGGTCATAGCAGTGCACAGAATGATGGTCATAGCAGTGCACAGAATGATGGTCATAGCAGTGCACAGAATGATGGTCATAGCAGTGCAGTGCACAGAATGATGGTCATAGCAGTGCATAGAATGATGGTCATTACATAGCAGTGCATAGAATGATGGTCACAGCAGTGCACAGAATGATGGTCATAGCTGTGCACAGAATGATGGTCATAGCTGTGCACAGAATGATGGTCACAGCAGTGCATAGCAGTGCATACGAATGATGGTCATAGCTGTGCACAGAATGATGGTCATAGCTGTGCACAGAATGATGGTCACAGCAGTGCACAGAATGATGGTCATCATAGCAGTGCACAGAATGATGGTCATTACATAGCAGTGCATAGAATGATGGTCATAGCAGTGCATAGAATGATGTCATAGTCATAGCAGTGCAGCAGTGCATGATGGTCATAGCAGTGCACAGAATGATGGTCATAGCAGTGCACAGAATGATGGTCATTACATAGCTGTGCACAGAATGATGGTCATAGCAGTGCACAGAATGATGGTCATAGCAGTGCACAGAATGATGGTCATAGCTGTGCACAGAATGATGGTCATAGCTGTGCATAGAATGATGGCCATAGCTGTGCACAGAATGATGGTCATTAGCAGTGCATAGCTGTGCACAGAATGATGGTCATAGCAGCAGTGCACAGAATGATGGTCATAGCTGTGCATAGAATGATGGTCATAGCTGTGCACAGAATGATGGTCACAGCAGTGCATAGAATGATGGTCATAGAATGATGCACACAGAATGATGGTCATTACATAGCTGTGCACAGAATGATGGTCATAGCAGTGCACAGAGAATGATGGTCATAGCTAGTGCACAGAATGATGGTCATTACATAGCAGTGCACAGAATGATGGTCATAGCAGTGCACAGAATGATGGTCATTGCACATAGCAGTGCACAGAATGATGGTCATAGCAGTGCACAGAATGATGGTCATAGCTGTGCATAGAATGATGGTCATAGCTGTGCACAGAATGATGGTCACAGCAGTGCATAGAATGATGGTCATAGCTGTGCACAGAATGATGGTCATTACATAGCTGTGCACAGAATGATGGTCATAGCAGCAGTGCACAGAATGATGGTCATTACATAGCAGTGCATAGAATGATGGTCATAGCTGTGCACAGAATGATGGTAGCATTACATAGCAGTGCACAGAATGATGATGGTCATAGCAGTGCAAGAAATTATGGTCATAGCAGTGCACAGAATGATGGTCATTACATAGCAGTGCACAGATGATGGTCATTAGCAGTGCACAGAATGATGGTCATAGCAGTGCATAGAATGATGGTCATTACATAGCAGTGCACAGAATGATGGTCATAGCAGTGCACAGAATGATGGTCATAGCAGCAGCAGTGCATAGAATGATGGTCATAGCAGTGCACAGAATGATGGTCATAGCAGTGCACAGAATGATGGTCATAGCAGTGCATAGAATGATGGTCATTACATAGCAGTGCACAGAATGATGGTCACAGCAGTGCAGTGCAGAATGATGGTCATTACATAGCAGTGCACAGAATGATGGTCATTAGCATAGCAGTGCATAGAATGATGGTCATAGCAGTGCATAGAATGATGGTCATAGCAGTGCATAGAATGATGGTCATAGCAGTGCATAGAATGATGGTCATAGCAGTGCACAGAATGATGGTCATAGCAGTGCATAGAATGATGGTCATTACATAGCAGTGCATAGAATGATGGTCATAGCAGTGCATAGAATGATGGTCATAGCAGTGCATAGAATGATGGTCATAGCAGTGTGCATAGAATGATGGTCATAGCAGTGCATAGAATGATGGTCATAGCAGTGCACAGAATGATGGTCATAGCAGTGCATAGAATGATGGTCATTACATAGCAGTGCATAGAATGATGGTCATAGCAGTGCATAGAATGATGGTCATAGCAGTGCATAGAATGATGATGGTCATAGCAGTGCATAGAATGATGGTCATAGCAGTGCACAGAATGATGGTCACAGCAGTGCATAGAATGATGGTCACAGCAGTGCATAGAATGATGGTCATTACATAGCAGTGCAGTGCAGAATGATGGTCATTACATAGCAGTGTGCACAGAATGATGGTCATAGCAGTGCACAAGAATGATGATGGTCATAGCAGTGCATAGAATGATGGTCATTACATAGCAGTGCATAGAATGATGGTCATAGCAGTGCATAGAATGATGGTCATAGCAGTGCATAGAATGATGGTCATAGCAGTGCACAGATTGATGGTCATAGCTGTGCGAGGTGTTCACTCCGTTATCTGCTCCATGTTCACCATTATTTCAACTGGGGTTCACAGCACTACGCCTGCCTGCCTGCCCGCACCACGACGGATCGTCCCATTTGCAAGCTCCAGAGTGACTGCTACCTACCCGGGGTGGACGTGGCCTGTGTCTACCCCGCCGTGGACAACGAGACCAAGCTGCTGAGGATCTTCCATGGTCGTAGGCCTCCCCTGCTCTTCCTGGGACATCCCCTGGACCTCTACTACTCCGGTGTGTGTCTGGCAGGCAGGGTGGGAGAAGGGTGGGGGGGAACATGTTTATCATATGATATTGTATGGTTGCCTCATCACAGCAGGCCACTACTACTCCGGTGTGTCTGGCAGGGGGGGGGTGTTGGCTTGTGGCAGGGTGGGAGAAGGGGTGGGGGAACATGTTTATCATATGATATTGTATGATTGCCTCATCACAGCAGACCTCTACTACTCTGGTGTGTCTGGCAGGGGGGCATTGGCTTGTGGCAGGGTGGGAGAAGGGGTGGGGGAACATGTTTATCATATGATATTGTATGATTGCCTCATCACAGCAGACCACTACTACTCTGGTGCGTCTAGCAGCAGGGGTGGGAGAAGAGGTGGGGGGAATCATGTTTATCATATTGTATTGCATGATTGCCTCATCACAGAAGACCTCTGATTGCAAAATTTATGTTACTGTCTCTGGAGAAGGAACAGTGCCATCTTTTGGGAGGGCAAGGGGGGAGTATATAAGTATGTATCTGTTTATTTATGGAAGAATTTTACATGCACTTAGTGTTTACTTATGAAAGAATTTTACATACAGTAAGTGTTTATATATGAAAGAATTGTACATGCACAAAGTGTGTACTTATGAAATGATTGTACATGCACTAAGCATTTACTTATGAAAGAATTTTACATACAGTGTTTATGAAAGAATTGTACATGCAATAAGTGTGTACTTATGAAATGATTGTACATGCACTAAGTGTTTACTTATTAAAGAATTTTACATACAGTAAGTGTTCATGAAATAATTGTACATGCACAAAGTGCAGGTTGCACACAAGACCCTTCTTTATCATCCTATCGCAAACAGGGGTGGGAATTCATCTGATTTTTACTGGAAATTTTACTGTCCTATGTGAAAAAAAAACAATTTCCGGTGAAAAAATTCTGGCTGAAAAAAAAGGAAAATTCTGGAGTGAGTGGCATTTTGCTTCTTTTCTAGTCAAAAGACACATTTTGCATAGCAGCCATCTTGTGAATGAAAATGGCAGCATATTGAAACATCATTCAGCGTGGTGGCCATTGCAATGACATTGGCATAAAAAAAGTAGTGGAATTGGATGGAATTGGACTGATCATGAAGTTGATGGCGAGCTGCGTGGACTCCACATCAAAAAAGTTTCTGAGCCAGGAATGGCATTTTGCAACCTGTGTTTGACCAACATCAGTTATGAAAGCAGTGGTTGCAAGGTGCTTGAAGCACATTGCCGAACAGCGAAACACAAGAAGTTTCACATTTTCCTAAAATGAGGTTTGAAAATTACTTTTTTTTTTTTTTTTTAGCGGTTTCCAAAACCTTAATTCAGGCTTCGGAATGCAGAGCATGCCCCGAGACCACCCTAGATTTCCTTTTTTTTTTTTTTTTTTTTTTTTTTTTTTTTTTTTTTGGCTTACCAATTCTCACCTCAGCATAAAGGCTGGCACCACCACCTCCACCAAGGTGTAGTGGAAATGGGCAGATAAAAACTCACTCATGCAAATATCAAATGAGAGACCCAGGTTTTTCTTTTTCCTTCTTTAAAGAGAGTGGGATTATGTTGAGTGAATGTCAGAATCCAGTATGCTGTGTTGAGATGTTTTTCTTTGGTGGAGAACACAGTGTTCTGAGACACGTTGGTGTGAATGCTTTTCCTGCAACTTGACGCTGTCTGATATGTGAAAATGACAACACTGTTTCTTGGGTGCATGATCTGTTCACACCAAACTACTATTCCACTTGCTAAAAAATATGTGATGAGTTTAGCTTTGGCTCTTCATGATATGCCATTACCTGTTCGTACAGAACAGGGGATGTTGGGAGCCAGCAATTACGGTCATCAGCAGGGGGCTTAGTAGGTGGTGTTCTGTGAGTTGGATCAGAAAAGGTTCCACTGGATTCCATCCAAGTCCTAGGTAACTCTGGACACCATCAAAGTCATATAGCTGCAGTGCGCTGTCTCCCTTGGTGGATTGTCCTATGATGTTTCAGTATCAGTGCTCGCTGTGGACTTCACAGGTCTGTGGCTGCTATAGGAGAAGTGTGGGTGTGGCTGTCTGAGGGGGGCAGGAGTGGACAGCATGGGGATATACCACTAGAAGGGCAGGGAAGTTGACATGGTCAGATCACAGACATAAAAAACACACAGCAAAATAGAGGACCAGCCAGATGACCGCCAGACCTGAACTGTAGGGGTGTGAAGGACAGTGTTGAGGTTCATGACAGTGATTATAAGTATGATTTTTTATTGTTTATAACAAACCAGATTCTTGTTGGGTTTTTTTTGTTTGTTTGTTTCCTAGACTCATTTTGCTCTGCCGTTCTGTTTTAAAATAATGTTCAGACCAGTTGTGAATGTTGCTGCTTGAATGATCTAGTGTACATAATTGGCTTCATTGTCTTTGTGTTTTTTTTTTTTCTCCCAACAGTGTCTGTCAGCAATTATTTACCAAGCAGCTCCTTGGTTCCACTACTAACCTGCCATACATACTGGAGACGTTCTGCAAGTATCCTTTTCTTCTTCGTTGTGGACTGGTAAATTAATGAAGATGTGTGTGAGTGTGGGTGTACAGTTGTGAGGGGAGATAAAATGCAGACTAAGAAGGTTCAGGTAGGCAGAAGGTCAAGGGAGATAAATCATGGTTGTTATTGTTCACTTGGCATTGGGTATGCAGGTGCATACACAGGTACGTACACATGTGGACACACACACGCACACACATACACACACACACACACACACACACACACACACAATACATACACACCATGGATGATTTTCCTTCTGTCTGAGACGGAATTCCGTACTGGGAAAAAAATAATCTTTTTTAATTAAAAATTTTTGGGGGTTTTGGATACCGATCTGGCGATCATCAGTTGGACTTGATGCAGGTCCATGTTTTTGTTCAGGTCCACGTTTTTTCATCAGTCTTGTGCGAGTTCACTTCTGTCACCGCCATCTTTGGAAAATTTGTTCCACACGTGTGTATGCTGCATGGTCACTGTGACTAAAAATGCAGTTTTTAACCAGCGAGAATGAGGCGTGGAAGGTTGATTCCCAATGCAAAAACAAATGGAAGAAAGAGTGGCTCCATGAAATGGACAGCTTGAATCGACCGTTTGGCTTGTGGTTTAAAAAAAAGCGGACGAAGCAGGTACAGTGTGGTGCCACTTGTGTTCCAGAAAACTTGTTTACAATCAAACGGCAAGAAAAGCCTTCATGCACACACAGTCGACCCAACGCACTGTTCAAGACTGAGTGCCCTGGGGCGCACATCGACTTTGCCTACTGCCGTACCTGTGATGGCTGGTCTTACGACAATGGATCAGATCACGGACACAAAAATTTGTATGTGCACTTTCCTTGCAGAACATTGTTTGCCATTTTCTTGGGCACCTGCACTCATAGATTTTGAAAAAAAAAAGAATGGGAGAGGACTTCAAAGCACTTAAAGGCCTCAGTATGAACAGAAGTACAGCTGCATACACCTTGACACATGGAGTAGCCCCTGCTTTCAGAGAAGAGCTGCTCAACAAGCTGAAGAAGTCTTACTTTCTTTTCTTTGTCTTTAGATGAAGCAACAAACAATGCCAACAATAAGATGGTGAATGTTCTTGTGAGGGTTTTTAAAGAGAACAAAGGGGAGGGGGGTGGAGACATTCCTTTTAGGAAGTTTTTCTGAAAATTACGCTACTTCACAAATAAATTTGCGGTGTGGCACAGATGCTGCAGTTTGACCAGGCAGCTGCAGGTGGTGATGCAGTTCCTTGGACAAATGTAGTCAGTTCTCTCACAGACAACTGCAACGTGATGAGAGGCAAGAAAGAAGGAGTAGAGACCCTGATAAGAAGACAAAATCCACATCTGCTGGACGTACATGGTGACACGTGTGCACATTGTATCAAACATTGCAAAAGAATTTTGCAAGCCCTTCAACAATTATGTAGATGACTTGGGTCAGTACAATCTGTTCACCTGAATTCTGGATTCTGCATTGTACAGTTCCTGTAAACAGGTGAATTGTAATATGACTGTACTGAAAAGGTATCAGTTTTCTCGTTGCAGTAAAGTTCCTGTTATTTCAGACTGCATTTTGACATTTTATTGTACGTTATTTGCTGTGGTTTCAAGACCCACACTTAAATTGAATGGCGCTAAAGACCTGATAATAAAGAGTCGCGGAGTAGCCTTATGCTCAGGAAAATGTTCAGTACTGGAAAAATTTTGGAAAATCACCCATGTACACACACACACACACACACACACACACACACACACACACACACACACACACACACACACAGACACACACACACACACACACACACACACACACACACATTCTTCATTTCTCAGTCAGAAGATCCACCACTGGCGAGGGGACTTGTCTGCCCGGCGTGTAAGGCATCCAGCTCTTGTTCCCAGGTTCGGGGTTTGATTCCCTCATGAGACAACCAGGGTGGAGGAGCTTTTCTTTACAGGGTTGACACGTGTGCACACTCCATTCCTCTCTGACTCCTTCACATGAGACAGCCAGGGTGGAGGAGCTTTTCTTTACAGGGTTGACATGTGCGGACACTCCATTCCTCTCTGACTCCTTCAGGTGAGACTTTGAACCTTCCACTGCTGACGGCAGGGAAATGATGGGAACCCAGGAAGACATGCATGTCAGGAATTATTTTTGTACGCAATTTTTTTTTCAAACTGGGCTGAGTATTCAGTAAACCAAGTGAAGCTTAAAGCATTGCAGTTTATAGAAAGATGGCGTGTCAGCTTGAAAGGTTTCGAAAATTGTAGTTACATCAAGGGAGGCAAAGGGTTAAATCATGGTTCTAAGTGCGATTTCTTGCAAAAAAAAAGAAATCAGCCACTGTATGTGTGTGTGTGAGTGTGTTATAAGCTGCTAATGCACTTTAGATTGAAAAAAGACAGGCTATCAGATTATAATGAGGGCAATGGTTCATCTACTTGAATAACCATTCCCTTCACCAACCCATTCTTCTCCCCGTCTCATTTCAATACTTTAACCCCATTCACCCTCAGAGACCCTTTATTTTGTAAGGATACCAAAAATCCATGGCAAATATAGCTCTTATTTGTTCAGTGTCATCATTGTAATTTACTTTGCTTTCCTCAAGCAAATCGTTGTTTTTTTTTAAAGTGATCTTTTATCTTTTATTGACTGACCTGTGTAACGAAATAAATGAGTCTGTGTTATCTTGCATGTGTCCATGTGGGTGTGTGGGGGGATAGTATTTTGCTGCGTGGTGAATGTTGTTAGGATCTGTCCACCCGTTCCATGCAGGAAAACAGTGTCGGTGCAGGACAGAAATCTGTGATGAACACTTTCAACAAGCAAAGAGTCAGAGTGAGAGGAGACGGGATGGTGGAGGGGAGGGTAGTAAAGGGCAGAGTAGGCTCTACAGAAATGAGCAGTCAGCACACATTGTTACAGGTGAGAACTTGCTGTGTGGTCTGTTACTGCTAGTGCTAAATGCCATGCACACTTTCTGTGTTTGTTGCGTGGTGTTGCAGGAATTCTCTCTGTATACCCCTGTCCTCTTTCCCGCCCACACTGTGCTCTTCGTCTTGCTGTTGCATGTATTCATCAGTCAGATAGGTGAATTTATTCTCATCTCTGAAAGTTACAGGCGTAATTTAGCCTGCCTGGCATGTAATTTATCAGTCAGATAGGTGAATTCTTTCTCATTCTGAAAAGTTACAGGCGTAATTAGCCTGCCTGGCATGTATATTTATCAGTCAGATAGGTGAATTCTTTCTCATTCTGAAAGTTACAGGCGTAATTTAGCCTGCCTGGCATGTATGTTTATCAGTCAGATAGGTGAATTCTTTCTCATTCTGAAAGTTACAGGCGTAATTTAGCCTGCCTGGCATGTATGTTTATCAGTCAGATAGGTGAATTCTTTCTCATTCTGAAAGTTACAGACGTAATTTAGCCTGCCTGGCATGTATGTTTATCAGTCAGATAGGTGAATTCTTTCTCATTCTGAAAGTTACAGACGTAATTTAGCCTGCCTGGCATGTATGTTTATCAGTCAGATAGGTGAATTCTTTCTCATTCTGAAAGTTACAGGTGTAATTTAGCCTGCCTGGCATGTATGTTTATCAGTCAGATAGGTGAATTCTTTCTCATTCTGAAAGTTACAGGCGTAATTTAGCCTGCCTGGCATGTATGTTTATCAGTCAGATAGGTGAATTCTTTCTCATTCTGAAAGTTACAGGCGTAATTTAGCCTGCCTGGCATGTATATTTATCAGTCAGATAGGTGAATTCTTTCTCATGCCGAAAGTTACAAGCATGATTTAGCCTGCCTGACTTGCGATCTGAGCGATTCTGGAGTTGTAAGTTCAAATCTCCACCTGCGGTTTAAGTACAGGAGAATTCTGTCCTTGGAGTTTTACATTGGTTCAGGCATCACTTCCAGAAAAATCTTTCCTAATGAAGTTCCATATGCAAGCACAGGCATAAGGTCTTGAACATCCCATCACCAACTTTGGAAGAGAAAGCCAGTTGGTTAGCTGGCATGGATAACTCTTATACACATTGCTTGCACTGAGGAAACGAAGGAATGAATGAATGCCAAGTGACTGATGTTCGACTGAATGACTGGGAATATAGCTGTAGCAGGCAGCTCTTCAGTTGGCTCTACCCAGGCTGGCAGTCCATGGCATGAAGCAGATTGTGGATGGTAAAGCGCTGAGAGCTTGGTCTCTACCCAGGCTGGCAGTCCATGGCATGAAGCAGATTGTGGATGGTAAAGCGCTGAGAGCTTGGTCTCTGACCCAGGGTAGGCGCTGTGTACCTACTCTGTAATACTGTGAAACAAAACCGACCAAAAATTCATTACTCATTCAAGTGTATCTTGACAAAGAAAATGATGTGTACTGGTTATTATGAGACATAAACAAGATTTCATTTCCGATGAAGGCCTGTTGCCTTTTCCTTGACGGACGGAGAACAGGTATTTGATTTCCCTGTCGGGGGCATTAGTTATCCTGAACGTGGTCCCATGCTACGCTCTGGACGGGCAGTACATTTGCCTTGCATTTATCGAGCTGTCTCTACGTTCGTCCATCCCCGATCCAGAGCTCCGTGGCGCCATCTATTCCCTCGTGATTTTGTTTGGAACCATTCTGCTGGGAGTGAACGTTGTCTTGGCCATGTGGACTTTGTTTTTGTGATGGAGAAATGTATGGTTTGCTTTTGTGATGGCGATATATATGGTTTGTTTTTGTGATGGAGATATGTATGGTTTGCTTGGGGTAAAGTGTGCGTGTAAACTGGCTGGGTGTTAAAATGAAAAATGATTTCTTGACTGCCAATCTTCTTTTGTCATAAATGAGAACTTTCTTTGAGGATGTTCTGAAGACTGTCCATAAGAATTAAAGAACAGAAATTGACAATGTTTTGGTTTAAATGTCATTAGTCCCGAAGACCGTCTGCGATGGCAACATTGTCAGTTTTGTGTTGTTTGTTTTATTTCTTTGGAAAATCTTCAGAGCACCCTCAAAGAAAGTTCTGGTTGAGTGTTAGCTTTTGTGTGAGGGATGCTCAGAGCGTAAACATGTTTGCATTGGGTTATCAGCTGTAGTTTCATCATTCTGAAGTCAGTTGTGTTGTTAGTTTTTTCACCTGTCTTTTTTTCTCTCTCTCTCTCTCTCTCTCTCTCTCTCTCTCTCTCTCTCTCTCTCTCTCAGACTCCCACTTCCTTCCTTCTCCCTCTCTTTCACTCACTCTCTGTCTCTCCCTTATGTACCCCCTTCCTCTCTGTCTCCTTTCCTTTACCTCTCTCTCTTTTACTGTTATTTTCTCATTACATATTTTCTTATTGCATTCTCTTTTTTAAATCATATTTCATTGCAAACCATTATGTAAAAATAAACATGAGGCCTTTTTTTCACTCATTTAGCTGATTTGCAGGTCGTTTCAGGATTATGTGTATGCGGTTCATAATTCGTTGTCATTACTGTCTTTTATGTCAAATCACATGCGGTGTTTCTGCCAGTGCATGTTTGTGTGTGTATGAGTGTGTGTGTGTGTGTGTGTGTGTGTGTGTGTGTGTGTGTGTGTGTGTGTGCATCCGAAGATGTGTGTATGTGAACTTGCATGTGGATATGTGTGGGTAAACACTGCGTTCATGTGTGTATGTTTTGGTGAGGGTTTGGAGTGTAGGGATGATGACGGAATGGATCCAACCTTAAGCGGCGCTTCTCTCCACTGATGTTGTTTTGGTCTACTGCGATGTTATGAACTAGACTGTAAGGGTGTGCATGATGGGTTTTTTTTTTTTTTTTTTTAATTGTCTTTAAATTTGTTGACAAACTGAATGCAAATAAGCTTGGCCTGACATGTGAAACCTGTGATGATGATGATAGCAATTTCTATTCAATATGTTGTCTGAGAGCGGGTTGAGAACATTCTTTTTATCAAAACATTAATCTTGTCCAATCGTTATATCATACTAACCATCCACAGACAATGGATGTAAAGACCAGTGTTGCAGATCACCTGGAATGAACTGGTTTTCATGGACTAAAAAGTTCTGATCAGTCGGTTCCAGATCAATAGACTGTGAGTCATCAACTTTTAATTGGTATACATTTCTACTTTATCAGTAGTGACTGTTCAGTTTGAAAAAGGAAAAAAAAAAAGCTACTATAGTGTATGAGGTCCTGATTTCCAGTACACCTGTGTTAAAATTACCTACATTACCTATAATGACAGGTGAATCCAAGAAAGCGTGTCGAATCAAACATTTGAGAGCAGGAGATCTGGGGTTCGCCATTTTCTTCAAATGGATATGGAAGGGCATTTGCTTTTTGTAAAACTTAACAGAGACATGATATAACAGACTCTGCTGAAGAAAAAATGAAAAAAAAGAAAAAAGTACAGAGAAATGATGAGGATGCAAGCAGCAAAACTCTGTGACAGTGTTCAGGCCTTGTCATTCATCGATTGCCTGCTGCTTTCATGGGGATTGGGAGGGGGGGGGGGGGGGGGGGGGGGGGGGGGGGGGGGGGGGGGGGGGAACAGATGACCAGAGATGGAATGTGCATGCTGGATCTGATCTGCACTGAGTTTTGTCTTTTACCCTTCTTTTTACTTCTCCATTGATGGACGTCACGTTTTTTAGAGCTGAAAAGGTTCAGTGAGGATAAATGATTTGGTCATTGATTTTACTTGAATCACTTATAAGTGATATATTTTTGTTGAGAGGTATATGAGTTGGAAATAATGGAGCAGTATTCATACATTTATGCAAAATGCAATGTTTTAAATGACATGATTTTTGTCTTTAACTGGCAAAACCTTGTGCATTTTTTTTTTTTTTTTAATTATGTCTCCCATTCCTCTGGAGAAAGTTCGACACAAATATTCATGTGCGCATATTTTGTTACACACACACACACACACACACACACACAAACACACACACACACTCACTCACACTCCACAACCACAACCACTTACACAGACATGACTATGGCAGCCTCTTCATATCCATCTGAAGAGTATAATGTCCTGTGTGCGATCCTTTGGAAGGATGCTAACTGCAGGTGAATGGGAAGGAGAAGGCTGTGGGCGTGGCCCAACAGGTCATGGTGAAGGTTGTGGACTATCCTAGTGGAGTCATCTCAACAGATGTGGATATTTTCCACCTATTTCCTGATACTAGCAGGGATTGTTGTTCAGTTCTGCTGTGTGTCGTCCAGGCCTGTTCCTGCTCCAGTGTGAGAGCTGCCTGTCTGTGTGCAGTTCAGGCCTGTTCCTGCTCCTGTGAGCTGTCTGTCTGTGTGTAGTTCAGGCCTGTTCCTGCTCCTGTGAGCTGCCTGTCTGTGTGTAGTTCAGGCCTGTTCCTGCTCCTGTGAGCTGCCTGTCTGTGTGACGTCCAGGCCTGTTCCTGCTCCTGTGAGCTGTCTGTCTGTGTGTAGTTCAGGCCTGTTCCTGCTCTGTGAGCTGCCTGTCTGTGTGTAGTTCAGGCCTGTTCCTGCTCCTGTGAGCTGCCTGTCTGTGTGTAGTTCAGGCCTGTTCCTGCTCCTGTGAGCTGCCTGTCTGTGTGTAGTTCAGGCCTGTTCCTGCTCCTGTGAGCTGCCTGTCTGTGTGTAGTTCAGGCCTGTTCCTGCTCCAGTGAGCTGCCTGTCTGTGTGTAGTTCAGGGCCTGTTCCTGCTCCTGTGAGCTGTCTGTCTGTGTGACGTCCAGGCCTGTTCCTGCTCCAGTGAGAGCTGCCTGTCTTTGTGTAGTCCAGGCCTGTTCCTGCTCCTGTGAGCTGCCTGTCTGTGTGTAGTTCAGGCCTGTTCCTGCTCCTGTGAGCTGTCTGTCTGTGTGACGTCCAGGCCTGTTCCTGCTCCTGTGAGCTGTCTGTCTGTGTGACATCCAGACCTGTTCCTGCTCCTGTGAGCTGCCTGTCTGTGTGACGTCCAGGCCTGTTCCTGCTCCTGTAAGCTGCCTGTCTGTAGAGTTCATTGTGCCTTCTCTCAGACTCTCTCAGAGTGGACGGGTTGCAGTTAACTGTTTTTTTTCAAGCCCAGCCATATCAGGCCTTTGACTTGTCCCAGTAAGTCATCTGCAATAGTTTTTTGTTTTCCTCATCTCCTTGTCACAAGAAGTAGTTTCGTTCAAATGGAATTTCCACCCCACCCTGGCCATAGGTTTTGATAGACAGTCATCTGTTCTCATTCAAACACACCACAAATCTCTACGCACGCGCGCGCGCGTGCACACACACACACACACACACACTCTCTCTCTCTCTCTCTCTCACACAAACACAGAGTCATACACTCCCACAGAGAGCTTTGAACAGCAGATGAATTTTGTTAACAACATTATCAAGACATTCATCAGATGAGGAGGAATGGAGTGTGGTCAGGCAGTTAGTGTCCACCTCTCTCAGTGTGATATTCCCTGGCCATTAGCCCTCACCCCTGACCCCAGTGCCTTACATGGCCGTGGTTGCCGTGAACTCTGACCTCAGGGGATATAACAGGGAAATTAACAGAAATAAAATGATGACATTTAGGCTGTCAGCACCACTGACAGAATATCTCTCACTGTGAAAGGCTGTGACATTAATGGAAATCAAGTGATGTGTTATATTGTGGTCATTCTGATTAGTTTAGGGTGTCCTACACAGTAAATCGGTTGAATAACTATTTAAGACACTCTGGCTAAATGAAGAATGTTGAGATTTTTTTTTTTCACCTTACGGACAAGGGCTTTGAAATTTTTTTATTATGCTCAAAACAATGTCTGATTGAAGTATGTGCTGTGTATTTAATTGAGGCTGATGGACAATTTGCTCTGGTACAAAAAGATACTCACAAGATTGGGTGTTAACAAGATTCGGTGTAGCATGTTTAAATGTGTATATCATATGTTTATATCACGGGATGAATGAGGAACATATGCCAATTAACTCATCTTTTAATTAAGACAGAGTTCTCTGGACCACATTTGGTTGGTTGGTTGGTTGGTTTTGGATCGAGGAGTGGCATCTGGTGAGAAAATGACATGGTAGACTGAGACAATGGCTTGTTGGCGTGGATGACTTGTCGCATCACAGGATGAAGCTGTTCATTGTGCATCAACATGATCATTACCACTTTCTGCTCTTTGTATCCTGAATTTTTTTTTTTTTTTAAGGGTTGTCACCTTTCTCCATCAAATCAAGAAAATAGATTGAGATCAGTGATACATGGAAATTCTCAATAACAACTGTCAGAAATCCTTGAAAATCGTGTCTGTCAAGATGGTAGTCGTTGGAGGTTAACACAGCAGAAGTTGGAAGAGATGTGAAAAAGAAAAAAAGTCCTGAAAGAAAGGGAGTCTTTGGTGTACGAATTTCCCATGCTGGCTTCCTGTGCCATGTCAAAGTGTTGCAGAATTCACAGCGGCAGGAGAGGGAAGGCTTGTGCCTTATTGGTTCGCGCTAGGCCGTCATGGGGTGACCAGGGAGGCATTGCTTGGGATGCAGATGATGGGTGGAACCATCCGGGGTGGACAGTGGGAACTCCCTACTGTAGTGGTTAATGAAGGGGTGTTTCTGTGGACAGTGGGAACTCCCTACTGTAGTGGTAATGAGGGTGTTTCTGTGGGCAGTGGGAACTCCCTACTGTAGTGGTTAATGAAGGGGGGTTTCTGTGGACAGTGGGAACTCCCTACTGTAGTGGTTTTAATGAGGGTGTTTCTGTGGACAGTGGGAACTCCCTACTGTAGTGGGTAATGAAGGGGGTTTCTGTGGACAGTGGGAACTCCCTACTGTAGTGGTCAGTGAAGGGTGTTTCTGTGGACAGTGGGAACTCCCTACTGTAGTGGTTAATGAGGGTGTTTCTGTGGACAGTGGGAACTCCCTACTGTAGTGGTTAATGAAGGGGTGTTTTCTGTGGACAGTGGGAACTTCCTACTGTAGTGGTTAATGAAGGGGTGTTTCTGTGGACAGTGGAACTCCCTACTGTAGTGGTCAGTGAAGGGGTGTTTCTGTGGACAGTGGGAACTCCCTACTGTAGTGGTTAATGAGGGGTGTTTCTGTGTGGCAGTGGGAACTCCCTACTGTAGTGGTTAATGAGGGTGTTTCTAAAGCCAACAACTAATGTGACAGACAGAGGCGCTGAGGGTTTGAACACCTCTAAGATGGTGATGATGGTCTCCATCTCATATGCCCTCCGGCTGCGAGAGCTGTGGAAGAAAGAATTTCAATTTTTCTCACATTTGCCCATCCTTGACGACGTTTTTGCACACGACCTGATGGAGGAGAGCCAGAGGTATGCCAAGGAGAGGATGGCCGCACCTGCCCCCTCCCTTTTCTCCTCTGGTGTGCTCACTAGAGTGATGGGCTAAACAGTTGCAGAGTACAGTATCTACTTGTCTGAATAATTATAAACTGAAAGCATGCTGAGAAAAGGAGAGAGATGGTTATGTGCATGTTGTATAATCAGAAGGAAAACGCCTACAATACCATCAAATCCTTTAGCCACTCGTCACTTATTCACAGACGTCTCAAAGTTTGTGTGTATATGCATGTTTGTGTGTGGACTATTGATTTCTCTGTGTATGTTTTTGTGTGTGTTTTTGTTCATGTCTGTGTGTGTGCATGTGTGTAAGGGGTTTTTTTTGGGGGGGAAAGGGGGAGGGGAGGGGTTCTTAATTTGTGGGAGAAAGATGACTGTTACTTCTTTTCTGAATTAAACAAACATTACACCCTAATTGTTGTGCTGCTTGCATGCAAGTTGATGAACTTTTAACAATTTTTGCGATTGCTTGAACATTTATTTCTCCAATTATAATTGTTGACATATGTATGAACCAACAGGTGCAACAATTACAGAAAGAAGAAAAAAAAAAAGCTTGTCAGGAACTTCATTCTAGGGAAAGGTAACTCTGCAGACCTCTGTTATGGCAGAGAATTAGTCATTAGGTCAGTGATATTGGGCATACAGGAAAAGGCCCAGACCTCAGGAATCCGGACTTTGATCAACATTTACACTCGCAGTATAGATCATCTTTGATACAGCTGTAAAGTTCACTGTACCACAATGATAAACAAGTGAAATGACAGCCAAAGAGACTGCTGAAAATTGATTTCACAGCCTGTAGTTGCCAGCTGTAGCAATACTTTGTCAATAACAGTGTGGGTCCAGGTGATGGCAAGTGTTACTGTTCAGTGGACTGGTTTTTTTTTCTTGCAGTGACTGTACTAAGCCATCCAATAGTCCAGGTGATGACAAGTGTCACTGTTCAGTGGACTGGGTTTTTTTCTTGCAGTGACTGTACTAAGGCATCTAATAGTCCAGCTGATGGACTAGAAATAGAGCACCCTCAAGTAGTTTGAAAGATGGGGAAGAGGATTCCTGAATGCTTTCTGTGTGTCTCCCATCAAACGTTGCACATGGGCAATTTTTTTTTTTTTTTTAATTTCTAAGAGATGTTCTCTGCCTTGAGTAATAATTGAAAGCATTTGCTTGGTTAAGATTTTATTTGCTGTTTTGTTCGGACAGTTTCAACACACTGAATTTTGTGGAGATGATCGACCATGATTTCAAATGAGAAAAAAAAATCGGGGATTTTTGACATGATAAATCTACAATGTGCATATGCAAACTAACGTTTCATTCAATTAAGAAGAGTCTTTGGGCATTTAGCTTTTTTTCATTTTTTCATTGTAAGCTTTGCATTGCAGAATGACTGTCTGGCTCCATGTGGTGTGTATGTGTTGTATATGTGTGTGTGTGTGTGCACACAAGAGGGTATATGTTTTGTATAGAGGCCTTGCTCATGTGGTGGTAGGCACAACACTGTTCTAAGTGTCTTTTGGACTGACCACTCTTGTAATAGCATAGCTGCCAACCCTCCCAGTTTTCTTTTCGGAATTTCCATAATTTTGAAATTATTCCTGAAATCACAGATTTAGACAAATTCTGTTGAAGAATGAGGGGCTAGGGAATACTTTTTGAATAGGGTACAAAGTCTTGAATTTTGAAACCCAGATGACATAATGTGGATAATTATACTTATGGAAAATGCTTTTTTCTTAAACCCTGCATTTGTCAGTGAATCCTACAAGAGTGAGAAATACTTCCAGTCAAAAGCTGTACTGCCCTTTTCTCAGCCCCTTTTTCCCCTTCATCCCTGGCTTCCCAAATTTCAACTGCAGGAGGTTGGCAGTTGTGTAGTAGTGACTGACAAAAAGCATCCTAGTTCTTGTTTTAATTCCTGAATCCGTGGACAGTGAAATCATACAAAGCATTTTTGTGTTGGCATTGAATCTCTCTCTCTCTCTCTCTCTCTCTCTCATGAGGCTGAAGAAACTGTGTCATTTATATTTTTGAAGTAAGAAGAAAGAACACTGCTTGCTGATTGGAGGTAAACATTCACGTAAGATAAACACTGGATTTGTTGACAGGCTTAAATGGTGGTATCTACATTTCTGTTATCTTCTAGCCCGGAGAAGAAAGGCGTTTGAATGACTTGGTGTCTTGATTGAAAAAGTCTGGAGCTGTTGCCCCCTCCTTTCCCCGCTCCCCGATGATTCTGTTTTTCTTTTCCTGCACTTACCATGCTGTTTGATTTTTTTTTTTTTTTAAGGGACCACCATGTTTCTGGGCAGATCCGCAATAAAATGTCTATTTTTTTTTATTGTGTGTAGTTTTGTTTATTTGTATGTGTATTTCCAGAATACTTCCATGACCAATTATATGAATGTATGCATATATTGTACACATAGTTTTTTCAAGAGTACATGTATCTGCATCAATGTTTTCATGGAAGTTCTTATAATTGTGCACATGCAAAGGAAATCCAGGTTCAGTTCGTAATAGTCAAGTAAAAAAGTGTTTTCAGAAACTTCTAATTGCAAATAACAAGAGTAAGTCCTCCTAAAGCATGTATTGTGTTAATTATCATTAGCTATCATCGCTTGTTTTTTTCTCAGTTAACTCAGATTTAGAATGAATGTGAACCGGCCATGATGCAGTGCTTAGCATTGCATGCTGGGAGCTCGTACGTTGGAATCCCATTAGAGCCATTTCAGTTTTGTACATTTTGGCCCATGCCAGCTCCTATCCACGATGGCTGCATGACCTGAGTCGCCGAGTATCCTGTTGCTTTTGCTGGGAAGACTGGAACCACACACAGTCGAGTCTCATCCACTAATGCACACTCCCTAGAGAGATGGTCGAATCTCCAGCCCAACTCTGGTGTTTGCTGCTCTTTTCACCTGTTTGGTGATGGGATATATGATGGAAAGATTTACAGAGTACAGCCCTGTCAGGTTGCTGCCAATCAGAATGGATCTGTTTACCATCATCTTCGTCATACTTATCTGTCAAAAAGGAATTAATTCTCTGTGGCCCTTTGTACCCTATGCTCAAGCTGTACTTGGTTTTGATTTCCTCTTCGCATCATGCCTGTGGTAAGACAGCACAGCAGTCTATGAAGTCAACATGTACATGGAGACTCTTGTTGACAGAGATTGGAGTGGTTTGTCCATCAGGGCTTCTGGACTGGAGACTGGCTATGATTGGCTCACTGGTGGAGGAATCATTGTCACCAGCAGCAAGCTTCAAGTGGTGTCCTACATCCGCTGGATCAGAAAAGGGCACCACAGAGCTGGGCCAGAGTGACTTGGCAGCAGTGCAGTGTCTCCTCTAGTGGGGTGTCCCACGATGACCTCACCTTGATGGCTCCCGGTGCACTGCTGATGCTGAGTCTGGGAAAGAAGGCAGTGTGTATGGCAATGTACTGGGGAGCCAGAATGAGCAGTGTGGGATTGATGTCACTGAAAGGCAAGAAGAAAGAAACGAAGGAGTGAAGACAGATGGTTTAAGTCAATGATTTAAATGAAAATACATGTACATAAGAGGAGGAATTCCTAGAAGTGCATTGCTTCGCCATGGGTCCTGTATACAGGAGTACAGGTGTGTTCAAACTATAACCAGCAATGGCCATTTCCTTCATATAGGAGTACAGGTGTGTTCAAACTATAACTAACATGGCCTTTTCTTCTATAGAGGAGTACAGGTGTGCTCAAACTAAAACCAGCAATGGCCATTTTTCTATAGAGGAGTACAGGTGTGCTCAAACTAAAACCAGCAATGGCCATTTTCTCTATACAGGAGTACAGGTGTGCTTAAACTAAAACCAGCAATGGCCATTTTTCTCTATACAGGAGTACAGGTGTGCTCAAACTAAAACCAGCAATGGCCATTTTCTCTAAAAAAAAACCAGCAATGGCCATTTTCTTCACACAGGGGTACAGGTGTGAACAAAGTGTAACCAACACAGGCCATTTCATCCTTGAAGGTGTTTTGGTTTTGTATATATACTTTCACATGCACATGCACATTTATCAAACAGATCACACACACACATTTCTGTTCATTTATTTCACTCCTGTTTCCAGTCATCACACAGGTGGTGCTGCATCATTTCGTTAACTCTTTATAATTGCAATGCCAACAAAAGATATCATTCAGGATCTGATCATTTGGTATCAAATATAAATCACAGAGGAACATATTTCAGAACCAATATACCAGAATCGGCAACAATAACAGCTTATTGAACTAACTGCCTTCTGTCTGTCATTAGATGGACATGGTGGTGCCTTCCGGAGGGAGAGATTTGCTCCACGATTCAACAATTACTGTCATAGACAGATGGCTTAATAGGTGGGTGTCCTGTACATGTTGGATTGGAACAGGCACCACTGAACATCGGCGGCAGTGTAGTGTCTCCTGCTTAAAACTACTTGATTGCGCCCTCTGTACCGCCAACAGATGAAACTGGGGGGGGGGGTGGCGGGGATTCATATAAATGTTGTGGAGTAATGTCAGTGAGAGGGCACCCAGGAGGAGACCACGCACACACACATAGACACACACAAACACACACACACACACACACACACACACACACACACACAGACTCCTTAAGAATGGTTGCTGATATGTGGACAGGCTACTACTTTTTTTTTTTTTTAACAGCAGCTCTACTGCTTACTTATTTCTAATCATTTCAACTACGCTCAAGATGCTGAAAATATCTGCAACAAGAGAAACTAACAAAACGTTTTCTATTTGGAACCACTCTGACTGACGCATACAATGGAAATAAAACGAAGTGTAAGGTCATGTTTTGTGTCTCCTGGTCATTTCAAATCATGTTTATCAGCACAAATGTGACCATATGCATTTTCTACAGCTTGTGGGTATGACCATGAATGTTTGGTCTCGGCAGCAGTTTGTGGTTCAACTGCAACGTTTTCAACTGTATTTAGCACACATTGCCAACATAGCCAGTTAAAAGAGTGCCCAATGTCATCGATAAAAAAAAAAAGAAAATGAAAGAAAAAGAGAGTTTCTTACCAAGTACACAGTCAAAAATGTGATTACATTTTTTTTTAAAACACAGGAGGGTGGATACAAGAGAGGGTGGATTAAAAATGAACAAACGATTTCAAGAAAGACATGATATGGCACTGCTAGAGCTGTTGACAGCTGTACTTGGTGACTTTCCTCCAAACTTTGCGACACAGCTGGCTCACAGCACGCCAGTAGGCCTTGTCTGAATCTGTTGCATAGTTCGCCTCACACAATGAGCATATTCAAGGCTGAATTTGTTACCCAAACTTTTCATAAGAAACATGAATAGCTTATACTTTGGTTTTCTTTTTTCCCAGTTGTCTGCAACACAATGTTGACTTAACATTGTCGTTCTTGTTTGACTCTCTGATCCTGTATGCTTTGCAGTCTTTCTGAGAACTTCTGCCTAACACAGACAGGACGATAATCATCATAGCGTCAAACGTTTCTGTACATGTAGCTATAGACACTAGTTTCTGACCACAAAATATGTTGTCCAGTCAAAACATTTTGGAAGAAATGTAATGTCACAGATGTAAAAAATGTACAATAATACTACCACTTGCTTTGCTGTAGGTGTGGAGAAGGCATTTTCAAGGTTTAAACCTCTCACACAGTACTTGTTTATTGTGTGCATACAAAACCTGTACCAGGAAAACACACACACACACACACACACACACACACACACACACATAAACATGCACACACACACACATAGAGACATACACATTCACACAGAGACGTACACATGCACTCAAACAACACACCCACACCATGACCATATAGGGACTGACATATTGCAAAACAGTCCAGTAATACAAAAAGAAAAACATGCATAACCTGACGGTAAAAACTACAATGAACAACAGACTAGGTTACACAGCATCTTTGTATAAACAGCAGTTTAAATCCCATGTTTTGCTGCTGGTTTTACATTGACTATGCAACAAAAGGTAGCAAGCTTGATCTAACATATTGACATGCAAACTGTTCTAAACGAATGATGGCTTTCCATTCTCGAACACACATTTTTGCATTAACACTTAAATGGGGAAAAAGGGACATAAAAGCTTTCATTTTCATGAAATTTTGGAAGAAGAAGAAAACAAAACAGGTGGTAAAAGACCTGAGCATGTGCGGATGCTGATGTCATGTGGTGAGAACAGATGGACAAAATGTGTTGCTGTCACCAAGTGAAATACAAATTTCAGTCACTGTAACCGATTTGTCATCAC
This sequence comes from Conus betulinus, assembly GCA_016801955.1. Lineage (NCBI taxonomy): Eukaryota > Metazoa > Mollusca > Gastropoda > Neogastropoda > Conidae > Conus > Conus betulinus. The sequence goes on from JADBJO010002376.1 coordinate 83,748, forward strand.
ATGTGCAAATTAATCAGAAATTTGCAAAGCTATCTTTTTAACTAAAATCTTATGCATGCATGCACATTCACATGCATGCGCCTACTTTATCAGTTCCATCATACTGTTCTCTCCCTTTTATCATTTAAAAAAAAAAAAAACTACATCATAATTCTTTCCCTTTGTCCAAATAAGGTATAACTTCATGGCAAAGAGTTTATCATTATTCATTTGTTTTGTTTCTAAACCAGTCAAGGTTTCAATGTCAAGCAAAATCTTTTTCGTGAGGATGGAAAGAGCAATCCAAAATTGTCAGAACTGCTGACCAACTAATTTTCACTTACATTAAAGTTTTCCAAAGTATCTTTGTGCGACGTGGAGTTAATTTGCAACACAAGTTGTGTTATTTGCTACGTGTGAGTGTGTATAAGTTTTGTTTGTTTTATAGCTACAGCTACAGACGTTCCCACAGAGTCCTGGAAGTCAGGAAACATCATGGAGAAATGGGAAAACACATTCCAGGACTGGTAAAATTCATTTGGGTTGAGTCTGAAAAGGTCTTGGAATTATCCAGAATCTGTTACAATCGCAGACTGACCAGCAGGTTTTTTTTTTTCTTTTAAGAGAATGTAACTTTCTACAAAAGTTCAAAAATTGTATGCTGACAATAGCTTGGTTTGGGAAGTGGGGGAGGAACTGCCTTCCTGAGCATGTCCTTGAATTAAGTGTCGGTGTTTGTGTGCGCATGCACTTTATTTTTGTGGTACATGTATTTCATGGGCAGACGGTTCCTTGTACGAGAGTGGTCTTGGAAAATTAAAGTTAGGGTCTGAAAATAGTTTTTTTTTTTTTTTTTTTTTTTAGCCAGACTAGTGGGAACTCTGTAATTACTAAACACTTCACATGTTTTGCGATTCTAACAAGTAAGTGCAGAGCAGAACATAAAGAAAAATAACGCTTTTCCTTAACAGACCAACATACAGGTATGGACAGTTAAAACGATTTTCAGGAGAGAACTGAGTTCAAGCAGGTTGAAAACAATGAAGGATGGATTTATCAAATGGGGCGAAAGTGGGTGCGACAAAATTTTGCCAGCAAAAATATTTTTCCTCTTTATAAGCAAAACAAAGAAGCGAAAGTAAAACCACTTGCAATCATGACTAGCGTTAATAAATAATGATGTTAGATATGGCTGCCAAACTTTTTGTTGTTAAAAAGTAAAAGTTGTTCAACTTCTCTCTTTTTTTGACTATTTTTTTTCTGTTAAACAATAAACATCTGTCTCAAAATCAAACTTGCTTTTGTTGGATACATGAATTCAACACACACACACACACACACAGAATCTTGAAATCAAAAACGGCATTCATGTATCTAAAAATGTATGTCTTGACTCTCTCTCTCTCTCTCTCAGGCACACAAAACAAACTTTACACAAATAAAACTGAACCAAAACAAAACCATGCATGCATGTGGACACTAAAAACTCTTTGTCAGTTTCAAAGCTGCAATCCAAAGGCTACCGCGTTAGGGTGCGATCTGTAGATTTACAAAAAGTCATATTTCAGCTACTGATCAGTGCATGGAATTATGATTCACTCATCTGACTTGAGTCTTTGTTGTAACTCAAAGAAACAAGGATGTGAACTGGAAGCACTGTTACTACTGATTAGAATGCCTGTGTGGTGAAATGCACACGAATCATACGGTAAACAATCAGCTTTTCACTTCCATTATGAATGCTCGCTGATCTCCCTCTCCCCAGCAGTAAGATTTCTGGTAACGGGACGACATCACACAACTACTTCTATCAAACTTCCAAACGCATTTGTCACAACTGGGACCACGGTCAACTAACTACTCCCTTCGTATTTCCACACATCTTTATCAGAACTCTTCCCAGACATGGACTTGATGGTGGTCTTAATGCTGCCAAAAATGTGGTGGTGGTGGATTTTTCATCCGCGTTTTTCCTGCTGCCGCCCGTCCTGACTCTGCCCGGAGGCAGCTGACCTACGACCTTGTCACCCATCAGCAGACCTTCGTCTGAGGTGATCATCTCCACGGACTCTGCTCGCAGGGTGTTGGAGGAGGAGTACATGTCATCGCCCTTCTCAAAGATGGAGTCAAAGCGGATGTAGGTGGATGACCGCCGATCTGTCTTCTCTCCTTGTCTTTGCTGCTGCCCCTTTGAGGGCCCTCTGGATGTTCTTCTCAGTTCTGGTGACGGGGTCTTGTCTGCTCGCAGCAAGTTCTCCACCTCGGGCGTCATTTTCTTGTGGGAGGGGCGGATGCTGGCGAATCCTCTGGCAGGGGATTTCCCACTGCGGGACGATGAAGACCCTCGACTTGTGGAGCTGTCGCTGTCGTAGGACTTGAGCTGGTCGATGTCGGTGATACCCATACGTCGCATGTCGCGATTTCCAACGGACTGTCTTCGGTCCCAGGCGTTGATGGCGTCCATGCGAGCGTCTGAGACAGGATCCTCGTCCCCTGTGGCCATGCGGTATGACGTGTTCCGCGTGGCCATTTCCCCAACCACGCCCTGAGTGTTGCGAACAGCCAGTCGATAGGAGTCAGCGCGGGTCACGCCGTCAGCATCAGCCAGCACTGTGGTGGGACACGACGCGCTTGTGCGCAGGTGTTTATGGGAGCTGGATGACGTCATGTGGGTGGAGGAGTGTGAGCGAGGCTTGGCTCCAGCACCGAGGTGCAAACTGTCTCCAGGCCTGTGGCTGGGAGGACTGAAAGTCGCGGTGGCCGCTCGGTAGGAGTTTGATCTGGGCGTGGGATGCTGCAGGTCTTCGCTGTGTGGTTCGTGTCTTGGCTCCACACAACGTTTAGGGGCCAGATCTACCGCATGGATTGTCCTACGTCTTGTGTCAGTGTCTCTGATGGGAGCGTTCCCACGCCTGCTGTGAACAGAACTATGCCCACAGCTAGCTTGACCGTCTGTAATGGTTTGTGGCAAGGCCACGTTTCCACTTTGCGGCAGTTTCCGCTGGTGGTGGCTGTGGTGTGGCTGTCGGTGCTGTCTGGGTTGACCCCGTTCTGCGACATGAAGGGCTGCTGAAGAGGAGGAAGCGAATCCACTGTCTGCTGCTGATGACGTCATAATGTTTGACGGCTCCCCTTTCCATGACGTTGGTGCGGCCTCAGTGCTGGCATCAGGAGCAAAACTGCCCATGGACTGTCTCACAGCGGTGTCTGGATGGGGTTCAGCAGCAAGCACAGGGGGTGATGTGTGGTGGAATGGTCCCGCTGGTTTCTGGAAAGCTGAGACACTTGGTGGCATAAACGGGTGTGCCTCCATCACGTGCATCCTGAACAGCAGGAAAGTTTTCCTCCTTGTTTTCCCACAGGGGAGTTGACAGGAGTGGGCAGGTCGTCGCCAACAGCGGACGACACGTCGTTAAGGTCTAACACCAGGGTGGAGTTGGAGCTGGACATGGACACGTAGGTGAGGCTGGAGTCGATGTCGGACAGGGCGGCAGAGCTGCCGGAGCTGAGCGTGCCCTGAGAGCTGTGGTCCGTGCAGCTCCCGCTCTGCCGGCCGTCCGACTCCGACAGCAGCGACGACTCACTGCTGCTGCACACAGAAGACTCGGAGGACACGTCCGCTACGCTTTTTTTCCCTGGGGACTGTTTGTACGCCCGAGACACTGGCGCGTGGACGTGGCTTTGACGGGAACCTGACGGTGGCTCCTACCCGATGTCAGGCCAGCTCTGTTCCTGGGAGTGTCGCCATGCTTCATGTCTCCCAGGGACCTGGACAGCCGGCTGTGGGCCACAGAGGGGGAGCTGGACAAGGTGAAAGCCAGGCCGGCGGTGGAGGTGTCGCTGCTGCTGGAGGAGGCGGAGGACGCGGCGTTCAACGGCACCTCAACGCCCTGTGGACTGAGGGGGTCGAACATGCTGACCACCGGGGCAAAGTTCAGCGTCTTGGGTTTCAGTGACCCAGCAGGGGACTTCTCCCGCTTCAGAATCCCCATGGTGGGCGGCGGCTGACCCCGTCTTATTCTTGGCCAGGAGTTGCACTGGTCTGAAAGGTCTTCCTCCCACACTTTGGACTCTAGATAGCGCCGTGGCAGGGAGTCCAAGTCCCACAAGTCCTCAGCTGGGTCTTTACGACCGCCGCCATATCCAGGTGAGGTTCCTCTATCTGGTACGCTTCCCGGAGACGAAATGTGGGCCGCATCCTGAGGACTGTCGTGTGTGAGGTGGACTTTGGAGCTGTCCGGACTGTCCTCGTCGCTGATAGAACACCAGGATGGAATTGACCGGCGGGAAATCTTCGTTTTCACCTTCAGTCGTTCAGAGACCACCTCGTGGTCCGAATCTGAAGGAGATAAGTCACAAAGAGTTTCACCCTCAGTGGAGGGCGTCGGGTTCACCGCGCTGTCGTTCTGAACATCACCAGAGCTCTGAGGTTTGTCCCGGGCCTCTCACGCACGCCGCCCCTGCTGCTCAGCCTGCTGCCTGACCTCACCGGAGGCTTGGGCCGGACCTTGCCGCTGCTGTTCCGGTCAGCCGTGCCTGGTACGACCTTGCCCATGGGGCAGAAGATGACGCTCTCCACCGTGTTGCTGCTCTCCGTGCTGAGGAAGCTGTTGTCCTCTTTGGATGGCGTCAGGTCGCCGTCGTCACCGTCGATGAGGGTGCCGGTGCTGCGCCTGAGGCCGCTGTCGGTGTGGAAGGAAGTGTAGAAGCCGTCCTGGTCCAGGGAGTAGACGGAGGACACCTCGTCATCCAGCCGCAGCACGTCCGGCCTGCCGGGGGAAAAGGTGTCCTCCAACGCCTGGATGTTCTGCTTGGTCAGCTCCGACAGGCGAGCGAGGGACTCGGTGACGTCAGCAGCGTCTTCACGTGCCGCCGCCCGTTGGGCCAGAGAAGCCAGCCACTGCTCCGTGTCCGAGCTGGTGGGGCTGGCGGGCAGGAAGGAGGAGATGCCGGGCTCGCCCTGGGTCTCGTCCCTGACACATGTCGGTGAGAAACACAGGATTAGATGCAGTGCTCACCGACTAAAAACGTATGTCCCTTGGAGATAATTTGCTGCTTGTATGTGTGTTTCCTCGCTTGTGTCTTTTGTAAACATTCTTTTTTAATACAGATGAAAACCGCACTTTTTTTTTTTTAACTAACTACAGTAATATACACTGTATAGAGCAGAATGATTAAGAGACAGACGGACAGACAAGGCAGAGAGAGAGAGAGAGAGAGAGAACAGGACGAAATATCACGACAGCAGGAAAGGAAAACATGAAACTCAAGACTTTTTTTTTTTTTTTTTTTGCTATAAAATGCATGATTTTATTTGGATTGAAACTGAACTTACAGATACAGTACAGTGACATTGCTGAATACGATTTTGTTTTAACTTGAGTAAGGCCTCATGAGTATGAAGCCTACATTCCAAAGATCACTATTTATGCACCTGCTTTCCCAAATCGGAGTTTCCACACAGGAACTAGTGAATGAACGAGGCAGGGCAGAAGAAAGAGAGAAAAAAAAACAGTTCATGAATAAACCAAATGGAAACAGAGACAAACCTGTCCTCCCTAAGAGGACGCCGGCTTTGTCTAAAAGTCTCTACGAACGAACAAGTGAATGAAGAAAGGAAAAACACAGGGAGGAAGGGATAGGGAAGGGGAAGAAAGGAAGTATGAACTAAACAACCAGAAGTACTGGCCGACTGACCTGTCCTCGCCGAAGGAGTCCCTGCCGGAGAGTCTCTGCCCAGGGAGAGGCGGGAGGTGTAAGGGGCGGCAGACGACTGCTCCGAGTCCAGCGACTGACGGTTGCTGCTGCCGCTCCAGTTGCCTGCACACCAGCACACCGACAATGATCACTGCTGTGACGTCACTACTTAGTTACATAAAAGAAAATAGAAAATCATGGCGATACATAGAAAAGAAGGATTACCTCTGTGGCTTCTAGCCGTTTACAGACAACGTTTATCTGGTTTGTATGGGATTTTATGCGCGCAATGAAGCCGAAACAGAGAGCTGGCTGTTATAAAAATCTCTCTCTTTTTTTTTTTAATACGTGTATTAACATATTGATATATGTATCAGGCTACGTGATTTGCCATAATGCCTCGTTAAGTTCCTCACGATTGGTTTTAATCGATCGGCGCTCAGATATTCACAATCCATGAAACATGTAAAGCACTGCATTTGTATTTCCTATGCATATGTTAGGATTTGGGTGACGAAGCAAACAGCTTGGGAGAAATAAAAATGTATGGCTTCTTGTGCAGGGCTAAAAAGTATGGTTTCCTACTAGTGTAATGGATAAAGTAAATAAACTGCCATTTGAGGAATCGATCATTCCAATACCAGCCCACTCTTTATTCTGTCTGTCTCTGTCTGTCTGTCTGTCTGTCTGTCTGTCTCTCTCTCTCTCTCTCTCTCTCTCTCTCTCTCTCTCTCTCTCTCTCTCTCTCTCTCTCTCTCTAGCGAATGCAAAGTCATGCGTTTCACTTAAATCTCTTTAGAATATCAGACAAAAACAGCTGGCAAAGATTTTTTCAAGCTAATCACTGCAGAGTTTAGAACTTAAATTGTTAAAGTAAATTAATTGTGGGAACAAGGAATCGATAATTTACAATACTGACCCATTCTGTCTGTCTGTGTCTCCCCCTCCCCACCTCTCGCTCGTATACGCACGCACGCACACACACACACACACACACACACACACACACACACACACACACACACACACAGTTTCGTTGTTTTCATTTCTAAGTAACCCCTCTCTCTCTCTCTCACACACACACACACACACACACTCTCTCTCTCTCTCTCTCTCTCTCTCTCTCTCTCTCTCTCTCTCTCTCTCTCTCTCTCTCTCTCTCTCTCTCTCTCTCTCTCGCTCTCTTGAATGGAAAATCGGTTCTTCTGGTTTAGATCGTCGCCAGTGCAGCAGGAGTTCAACAACTGCTGGGTGGAGTGATCAGCTCCAAACGATCATTTCAACACAGGTGCAAACTACGTATCATACTCCGACAAAACCTTTGTCTCTGCTTAAGTCATCCCTTTAGCAAGTATAAATGCATTCACAAGCCTTTTGCAAACACTGTCTGTCGATCTAGAAGATTAAGAGGGTTGGAAGGAGGGGAGGGGTAGGCAGGAGAAAGATAAGGGGGGGGGGGGGGGAGCAAACACAGTTATTGCCTTAATAGATTGTATAAACATTCGCTTTATGAGATCAAAGAGCGAAATGTTAAGTGGGAATTTCAGAGCTGCTGCTTACAGTACGCCGAATAAACATGAAGGAAACTGGAAAGCAAAGGACTGAAAAAAAATAAGAGAGAGAGAGAGAGACAGACAGAGAGAAAGGCAGAGACACAGAGAGAGAGAGAGAGAGAGAGAGAGAGAGAGTGAGAGAGAAGAAAACGACAACTATCGTTTGCGGTCCATTCCATCAACCTAATGAAAAGCTGCAAAAGAAAAATAAAAATAAAATTTTGATTATGAGGAAAAGTAAAACTTCCAGAAATCAGAAACATGAACAACAGCACCGCGCTCTATTATAAAAACAAAAATTAGAATTACTCAAACAAATTCAAGTCAACAACAACAATAACAAAAAAAAAAAAAAAAAAAAAACAACGACGACAACGAAGTAAATGCGAGCGTGTGGTAACAACCAGATCAATATTTGCTCTAACGAACGAAATATTGAAACCGGTAAACTAGGCCGCTGCTGTGTCTAGTTGAAAAATAAGTAAAAACAAACTGAGCTAAAGGGCAAGAAAAGGTAAACACAGCAACTGCGGGAAGTGGTCCAAACAAGTTAAGGACTGGGGTGGAAAGAGAGAGAGAGGAGGCTGAGAATCGGGGGGAGGGGGGGGGGGTAAATATAGCCAGTTGCACCAGCGATGTTCAAAACGAACTCCTGCACACGATGCAAACACAAACAAAGCGAGGAAAAGCGCCAAAGAATTCACACGTTAACAGGACTGCCTAGACACACTAGGAAATTGGAAGGGCAATCGAGAGAGTGCAAACCTCCGCCAAGGTTGCACGGATCCTGGATCCGGTCATTTGATCCGGATCTACATCAATTTTAATGGGTTCCCCCATTTCCCCCATTCGCCTTTCAAACCGGCTCTGTACCGAGTTTTGGCGCACTCGTGTCAACGGATCCGGATCCGCATAAATTCATTGCATTCGTCCTTAGACCACAAACCATGTCTCCACCAAGTTTTGTTAAAATTGACTGAGTAACATGATCTGCGTGATCCTACTGGCAGACAAACAAAGCAACAGACGCGGCTGAAATCATATACCTCTTTGACAGAGGTAACAAAGCGGTAAATACGGTAGATGCAGAACACCTTTTCTCCCCTTCTCCTATCCCATCCCCACCCCTCCCTCAAAAAAAGTCATACAGTAGAGTGTGTGTGTGTGTGGGGGGGGGGGGGGGGGGGGGCATAATGGGAGGGTAAATATCACCAACGCACTCACGAAGAAGAGCGAAGACAAAAATCAAGACAAAACAATACAGGGAACACAGTAAGCCAATAGATAGATTGATGAAGAGACAGATAGGTAGGTAGGCAGGTAAGTAGGTAGTATAGGTGGGTAGGCAGGTAGATAGAAAGATAGGTAGATAGACAGAGGTAGATGGATATATAGATTGACAGATAGATAGAAAGATAGACAGTAGATAGATAAAGACATAGGCAAGTAGATAGATAAAGACAGATAGATAGGTTAGTAGATAGATAGATGGATAGACAGACAGATAGATATAGACAGACAGAT
>JADBJO010002376.1:107500-110000 GCA_016801955.1 Conus betulinus
ATAGCAGGCCTACACTATTCACAAATGAGCGGTCACCCCGGTAAAATGACACAACGCCACCGCCAGCAGAGCCAGTGAGCCGCACGCATGAGGCGTTTCACCGTGACACAATATTGGACCACCTGCAGCCCAGCGGGCGGAGGGCCACCACACGTCCCGGCACGTCCTTCACGTCACCCCAACGCCTGGCTGACGACGGCGGTCACGGCGGGTTACCTTTCATTGGAACACACACGGCCGGCCAGGCTTGGTGTAGAGGCAGAACGTGGGTAAAACACGCAAAACCAGATGCACAGTGACGCTTCTTTCAATAGACAGCGCCCAACACACCAGTGGGTGGATTCTCCACAAATGGGGTCTTTTCAAGACATTACAAAATAAAAAAAAGCGTACAAATCGGTTAACAACACTGTCTTGCAGCCATCAGCATTATATATTTTATTTTATTATTTTTTTTAGCAACGTCTGTTTTTGTTTGTTTTCTTTTGTTACGTGGCGTAAGAAAAAGACAAGTTCGTTGGAAATTCGCTGTTGTGTTTCATGCTGTGAATGAAAAATGAGCGTTGCACCAGCCGCCGTGGCGAAGTGGTTAGCGTCGCAGGCTCCCGGCTGGGAGGTCGTGGGTTCGAATCCCATCAGAGTCATGTGTTTTTTTTTCTGCCCCGACCGGCCCGGGTCAGGTAGCCTGACGCAGTTCCAGACCCTCTGTAATCTGCCGCGTCTGTGCCAGGTCCACCCGTGTAACTGTGGATCCAGGCTTCTCCTGTCAAGGTCTCCTCCACCAGGCCAGAATCGGCGCTGTCTTCTGTGCAGCAGCTGGGGGACGGTGGTGTTGATGTGCAATCAGCTGGCATGGTATACCACTGTCCTGGTGAGGCAGACATCGTTGGGAGGACTGTGGGTGGGAATGGATCCCGGTGTTGTCTCCCCATTTTCTGCCGTCGTGCACAAAGCTCGCTCTTCAAAGACAACACTGGGGCGGCGAGTTCTACAGCTTCTCTTTCACTCCGTGTTGAGGCAGACCGCAGAATTTTGTTTTTCTGTTCGCAGCATCACTTTCATTTCCCTTCTCTGACTCTGTGCAGGTGGGACGTCTCAACCCCAGAGATGGGCGTGGTGGTCATGACGTCAGTGATCAGCCTCAGAGCCTGGTCCTGTGTTCTGTCCACAGCGCGTTGCTCTGTCTGGGCAGTCGCTGACCATGGACTGCCCCCATACTCTCAACCCGGTCTGACTGCTCCCGGTTCACTGCCGTCTGGATCCCTGCCGGGCTTGCCCTGTGTCTCTACGCTGCAAACTTGTAGCACCGCTGTGCTGAGCTCGCTGACAGCTTATGCAACGTGTTGTCCTTTGACTGGTGTGGCTTAGGATCGATGACAAAAGAGCTTCTAGTTAGCTTTCTTGAAGTTCAAGTATGCCTTTTGAATACGCTGAATCTCTCTCTCTCTCTCTCTCTCTCTCTCTCTCTCTCTCTCTCTCTCTCTCTCTCTCTGCACTCACACGCCAACCCTCCCCTTTCTAACCCACCCTTCGCTCAATCTACCTCTCTGCATGCCTGCATATGCACAAAGCGAGACAGACAGACAGACAGACCACACACACACACAACACACACACAAACAAACAGACAGACAGAGACAGACAGACAGACAGAGAGATACAATGGAGACGACAGACATATACAGCCTAAGTCAACAACACCCCTTCCCCCCACCCCCCCAAATCCCTCGCTCCACCCCCAACGTAACATAGCAGGCCTACACTATTCACAAATGAGCGGTCACCCCGGTAAAATGACACAACGCCACCGCCAGCAGAGCCAGTGAGCCGCACGCATGAGGCGTTTCACCGTGACACAATATTGGACCACCTGCAGCCCAGCGGGCGGAGGGCCACCACACGTCCCGGCACGTCCTTCACGTCACCCCAACGCCTGGCTGACGACGGCGGTCACGGCGGGTTACCTTTCATTGGAACACACGGCCGGCCAGGCTTGGTGTAGAGGCAGAACGTGGGTAAACACGCAAAACCAGATGCACAGTGACGCTTCTTTCAATAGACAGCGCCAACACACCAGTGGGTGGATTCTCCACAAATGGGGTCTTTTCAAGACATTACAAAAAAAAAAAAAAAAAAAGCGTACAAATTCGGTTAACAACACTGTCTTGCAGCCATCAGCATTATATTATTTTATTTTATTTTTTTTTTTTAGCAACGTCTGTTTTTGTTTGTTTCTTTTGTTACGTGGCGTAAGAAAAAGACAAGTTCGTTGGAAATTCGCTGTTGTGTTTCATGCTGTGAATGAAAATAAGCGTTGCACCAGCCGCCGTGGCGAAGTGGTTAGCGTCGCGGGCTCCCGGCTGGGAGGTCGTGGGTTCGAATCCATCAGAGTCATGTGTTTTTTTTTTCTGCCCCGACCGGCTCCTACCCAGAGTTGAGTTTGCTGAGGACTCAGTTGGGGAGACTGGTACCACACAGTCGAGTTTCATCCACTAAACGG
>JADBJO010002376.1:112500-125000 GCA_016801955.1 Conus betulinus
AACCGTCTTTTAATTAGCGAAGACAAGTAGAACTTTGGGACGGCAAGTGGATTTTTTTTTTCAGCTTGTCCCCAGAACTTCTGAAAATCAAGCAGGGATTTGTTGACCTGTCAGGGCCCACAATTACGTTCAGCTACGCAATATATGACAAGATATGGCTTTCAGTTACGTACATTGCTGTAAATATTGTAAAGGGAATTACATTTAAGTATGTCCAGTTTGCACATATAATGTATGCGTTTACGAAAAGCTGTTTTAATATGAAATATGACAGTGTCTATAGTTATTTGATTATAAAAGATATCATATGATTGACCTTACATTGAAAAATACCTCTGTCTATAACATGACAAGTCTTACATTGACGCAAAGCCCCATCTGTATCAGTTTGATATAACATGGCTTACACAGACAAACCGCTCTACTTTCATAGGAGATAATCTGACGAAACCTGATTTGACGTACAGCTCTATCTATGTAAAATTTAACATAATAAAGTCTACATCATTCAATAGAATAAAGCCTACCTTTGACTTATAACACGTGATATATTATATGCCTGCACAACGTAAAACTATTATATACGATATGGTATAACTCGGCCTACATGATCTATGTACAGCTACACCTGTGTATAACAATACGATAGGACCTGTATTCACGCATGATTCATCTACATATCTGAAATAAGATAGGACATACAATTAGGTATAGCTGTATCTTTTCTTTCTGAGACAAGCAAGATGTCTGGTCTAGGAAAAAAGATGGTCTTAAATCAAGCCAATGCTACAAACGAGAACTAGGCATTTCAAGTTGCCTGTTACCTACTGTACCATACATCGATACTGTGTGATGTCATGCAAGGCAACCAGTAACAACACGCCCACAGGGCCTACTCAGGGTAAACGCCATAGTGTCATTAGCCGAGACAAGACACCTGCAATTAGCACGGCGATGAATCAGAGGCAGTTCGTCTGCAAGAGAGAGAGAGACAGATTACAGACACGTTCACCAGCGCACCTAAATGCGTTTGCTGTCATAACTGTTATGGTTCTTGTTATCATCACTGTCAGTAGGAAGAGGAGGAAGTGGAGGAGAAAGAGGGGTAGCGACACCGGCAAAAACTACTAAACTACTACTATTACTAGTAGCAGCAGCAGAGTAGTAGTAGTAGTAGTAGTAGTAGTAGTAGTAGTAGTAGTAGTAGTAGCAGCAGCAGCAGCAGCAGTAGTAGTAGTAGCAGCAGCAGCACAGCAGCTGTAGTAGTAGTAGCAGCAGCAGCAGTTGTAGTAGTAAGAGTAGTAGTAGTGGGCAGTAGTAGTAGAGGCAGTGATGGCAGTGGCAGTAACAGTACTTAGTACAGCTCAGCACCAGTAGCACCAGTAGCAGCAGCATTTCTGTTACAGTAGTAGTAAATTCCATCTGCAAGCTTTACTGTAAGCAAATTCGCGTGGAGACTTTATTATCCACCATGCATTTGACTCAGTGGTACAGCATGGAGTTCGAAGCCTGGCGTTGCCAGTTCGAATCTCGTTTCCCCCAGGATAAAAATTGCCCACATGCTATCATTCTGTGTGTGTGTGTGTGTGTGTGTGTGTGTGTGTGTTGTGAGCTACGTCCCCTGTTCCTCAGTCACCTTGATGGTTGTCTCGGTCTGCCGTACCACCCGTGATGGAGGTGGACGTTAAAGCTGAAAGGAAGCACTCACTGACGCCTCCTCCATACACTGGGAAGCCTGCACACGCTGTGTAAACTGCTGCTCTTTACACCCACCCAGTCTGTCCACCACCCTGACCTCTTCGTACGTACAAATATGTCATCCCGATGTCAAAACACACAGACACACGTGTACCTCAAGCCCCCGTCCCCCCCCCCCCCCCCCCCCCCCCCTCTCTCTCTCTCTCTCTCTCTCTCTCTCTCTGTCATGGTGATCCCGCTAGGCAGCGGTGGTAGTTCTCAGTACACAAGTCTTCAACTTCTGAAAATGTTATACCAGTCATTTCCTCCTCCTCCCTCCCTCCCCCCCCCTGCTTCCCTCTCCCTCGCTTCCCCTCTCTCTCACCACTTCACCCCCATTCCCAGCCTCTCTCGCTTTTCTCCCCTCTTCGCTCTCTCCCCCTTCCCTCCTGCCCCCTCCTCTCTCTATCCCCGTCGAAGCCGAAGTGTCAGTCACCACTGAGTCCACAGGTTCGGCGGATGTGACCCCTGCATGAACCAATCAGATGGGGATCATAACCCCGGGCACAAGCCACTACGGTATGCGTTACTGTCGCTAACTATCCTTTTCATTCCCCGACCTACCCTCCCCTCTCTCTCTCTCTCTCTCCCCCCTCTCTCTCTCTCTCTTGCGCGCCGTTCAAAATGCCCCTATCCCCGGCCGTTCTGCTAAGCTTTATCGTAAGAAGACCCCCTTTTTTTTTCTACTTCGACCCTGGGGAATGTCAATATGAAGTGTATTTCCGGTCTTTTCAAAGTTCTGTGCTACCGACACACCCCCCCCCCCCCCCACACCACACACACACACCCTATCTCTCTCTCTCTCTCTCTCTCTCTCTCTCTCCTCTTTAACTCTGCCTCGTTCCCCTTTACTCTTTCTTTTCTGTCATCAGTTATCTTTCTGCATGTATAACCCATTCATGTCCATCTGTCCTGGAAAGTTCTTATTCGTTAATCTTGTAAATTGAAAGCAATCACGAAAAAACTCAACCTCTCGCTCATACAGGTCCACATAATCATCGTCCGTACGAATGACCGAAAGGAACAGCCCTCCGCGCATATATATATATATATATATATATATATATATATATATATATATTTTCCTGTTTGCCACTTCTGGCGTGCTGTGGTCAGGTCTGGGAATAACTGGTCCTGCTTAAGGCCAACTGTGCGCAAATCTCACCAGTCACCATGTGGGCTGAGCTGATAGTCTGGAGTGTTAGAGAAAGGGCTGAGCTGATAGTCTGTGTTGCTATGTACACAGTGTTTAGTGGAGTGATCACAACGAAACGCCTCGATCGAGCTCCGTGTCTGATGTGCGCAGCAGGCGAAGCGAAGGGTGTCTCTCTATCTCTCTCTCTCTCTCTCAAACTCAAACAGCGTCATAACAGAATGTGACACAATAATGTCTCTCTCCCTCCCTCTTCTTTGTTCCTAATTCTCTCCTTCTCTCCCCTGTCTTCTCTCTCTCTCTCTGTCTCTCTCTCTCTCTCTCTCTCTCTCTCTCTCTCTCTCCTCTCTCAAACAGCGTCATAACAGAATGTGACACAATAATGTCTCCCTCTCTCCCTCTTCTTTGTTCCCCCCCTCCCCCCCCCCCCCCCTCTCCCCCCCCCCCCCCCCCCCCCCCCCCCTCCCCTCTCTCTCTCTCTCTCTCTTAACCTTAATGGCAGTGCATGAAGCAAACATGTTCACGAGGACTGGATGGCGTTGATAGTAAAATTCTGGAAATTTCAGCACCAGTTATTTCTGAAACCCCTTACGTATATCTACAACTTGTGCATCTCAAAAAAGCAAAATTCCAAAGGCATTTAAAGTTGCAAAAATTATTCCCTTGTATAAATCAGACCATTCACAGCCTTATAATTACAGGCCTATTTCTCTATTACCTGTCTTGTCTAAATCCTTAGAAAATCACATTAAAAAGTCTATTCTCCATCATTTCAATTTTTACAATCTTTTTCATCGAACCAGTCAGGTTTCAGAGCAAACTTCTCATGCCATACTGCACTGACATCCCTAGTAGACAAGTGGTTGACTAACATAAACAATGACAAAATCATTGGCGCTCTCTTTGTTGATTTCACTAAAGCCTTTGATGTACTTGACCATGCACTCCTAAAAAAACTTAAGATCTATCGTTTGTCTACTGACTCATTAGAACTCATGTCATCTCTCCTGTCTGGGTAGAAAACAATCAGTAACGTTTAGTGGTGAAACATCTTCTGCACTGCCTGTTGAATACGGTGTTCTACAGGGTTCTGTCCTAGGTCCTTTATTATTTTCAATTTACATTAACGACTTACCTTTAGTTCTTACTGCAGTATGCGAGTTATTTGCTGACGACACGACTTTACACATCAGTAACACCAATGTCGTCGAGGTCTTCAGGAAAATATTAATCACTTAGCCGACTGGTCTGAACTAAATCACATGTGTCTACATCCACAAAAACAAAATTCATGCTTATAACAACTCAACAAAAACGTCAAAATCTTCCTGATAATTTATCTGTTCTTTACTTAAATGACAAAAAGATTGAAGAAACTAATAGCCATAAAGTTCTTGGACTTGTCATTGATAATAATTTTGTCATGGTCAGATCATATTACAATGATGTGTAACATTATTTCTAAAAAGATCTATCAACTCTTAAAGTGAAAAAATTCTTGAATCTACACAGTCGAAAAAAGTTCTTCTGTGCTCACATAGAATCTTACATAAATTATGTTTCAACTGTTTGGGATTCAGCAAGCAATAATATTATGTAACCTCTAGTAAGTCTACATAAAAGAGCCTTGAAATTGGTTCTTTTAAAGCCGTCGACTCTGTTAGCGTCTGATTATAAGGTATTGAATATTTTGCCAATTAAAATGAAATTAGAGTATAACATAACTGTTTTCATGTTCAAAATACTGTCCGAAAGAGCCCCACACTCCCTTACTAATATATTTCCAACAAAGAATAATAACCATTCGCCTAGGATAGTACCACTGCGTCCCAGAATTGATCTTTTTAAAACTAGTCTGATTTACTCAGGGAGTTGTTTGTGGAATGCCATTATTAATAAAATCGACGTTAATTTCATCTCAACGTGTTCAAAGAAAGGTATCACTCGTTATTATTAACTGAACTAGAAAACAAAAATTCCATGAGTAGGTATTTCGGTGTTTTTAGCTCATTCTTCTTTATTACATGACTTGATTTTGAAAAAAACCCTTCTTTCATTGTATTTTGCCATTTGTGATGTGGCAAATTTTGCTCTCTCTCTCTCTCTCTCTCTCTCTCTCTCTCTCTTCATGCTTCTTATCGCTCTCATCCGATGTACGAGGACTGATTGTTTTTTCACTCAAACGGTTCTCATGTGCACTGCCGTGTGACCAGTCTTCACAACCAAATGTTTGGAAATACGTGCTATCCACCTTGGTTGAACAACCGTGATTGCTCTCTCTCTCTCTCTCTCTCTCTCTCTCTCTCTCTCTCTCTCTCTCTCTCTCTCTCATTTTGTCATCCTATGCTGATCTCCTTCTTCCTTCTCTTGTCGTTCTTGAAGTGGGAGAGGGGGTGGGGGGGTGTGTGTGTGTGTGGGTGTGGGGGGGGGGGGGGGGTGTATGGAATTGTTGTTTGCTGCTGAGTAGGTCATGTCTGGTGTCTTTCAGCTCTTTTTTTCTTCATTGCATGACTTGATATTTTATGACTCTTCTTCATTGTAGTTTGCTATGTATTCATTGTTGTTTATGAGTTTATATGCAGTTCGATGCAATGATTTCTTCCATGTATTATTGTTTGAGGGCTGGATTAAAAAAGCCACTGACTTGTGCTTATTCTTTTCCCTCATTAAACATTTCTCTCTCTCTCTCTCTCTCTCTCTCTCTCTCTCTCTCTCTCTCTCTCTCTTCCAAACTGTTCTCCAAACCTCGTTTCAATAGATCTTCCACGTAGACCGAGCACAAAGGCAAGATGACCACGGGAAACCTGTCTCTCTGTTTCACCGTACACAGTGGAAGGGAAGATGACCAGGGGAAACCTGTCTATATGCTTTACACAATGGAAGGGAAGATGACCATGGGAAGCCTGTCTATATGTTTCACTGTACCACCACCTGTTGCAAACCGACTCATGTTACCTGTTGCAACAACACGTACAAAGCAACGCATGGCGTGTCGTCGGTGACATGAAACGGCAAACATCTGTTAGAACATTAAAATCTTGGAAGGAAGGGAGGGGGTGTGTGTGTGCATTGGAATGCAATATGACAAAGGACAACGAAGTTTAGGAGAGACAAAAAAATATATGGACTGGGATGCGGAGGAGGATGGCGGGTGGTGGTGGCAGTGATACAATTTCCTATCATTTTCAGGACCAAGCAAAAGACGCTACGGTATAGTACCCGAGGAAGACAAAACGTATGGCGGTAAATGAGTGCACGCAATTTAGAAAGGCTCTCGGGAGAACGCGTAACGACCTCCGCCAAGGTCTAGCGGATCCTGTATCCGCCTTGTAAGCCGGATCCGCACCAACATTGAGTGCGTTCGGCCTCGGGCCTCATTCTATCTTTCCACAACATTTCCTTTATAACCGGGTCACTCGTTTTTGCCTACTCCTGTTTGCTAACAAACAAACAAACACCGAAACAAGCAAAGCAACAGACATGGATGAAAACGTTACATTCTTGTCCTGAAAAAAAAAAAAAAAGAAATGTGATCATTAGGAGATATGAATATATTAACACGCCACTCGATCACTGTTATTCAACGATTACTCTTCACAATGGGCAATGTCACACAGACACCACAAAACAGTGCCTCGTTCCTTGTGTGACGTGGGGTTTCGCCGAGATGCATTTGGAAGTGATTTCAAAGCCGTTTTGCACATTTGGAATGTGTTTCACACCCACACAACTGGCACAGGTGAGTGGCAGGAGGGGGTGGGGGTGGGAGGTGGTGGGGTTAGGGACATATCTATAATTGAATCTATAATCATGATGACGTCATTTATCATGGGACCCAGGTGCGGTTGAAGCAGGAGAGCACATGTGTCTGTCCTCTCCCACAGCACTCCCACCAGTTCTGAACAATTATCAGGTACACTCCTAAACAATGCGTACTGCTTTGCATTGTTTTAATATGACACATGATTTGTTTTGTTTTAGTTTTGCTTCATTTTGGCAAGGCGTCACTCTCCGCTTTCTTTCCAGGGGGATGATGGGGGGGGGGGGGGGGGGGTTAACCTCCCCCCTCCCCCCCTCGAACTACACCTATCTACATGTCCCTCGCCCATCCCCTATAGCTGCCCCTCTCTCAATAACTTCTTGGCGAACGTACTTCATAACCGAGTTCATATCTTCTAATGCAACAGCTCTCACCTTTTCAAAGATTTTTACAGCCTGTAAGATTAACAGAATGACACCCTCCATCCCCTACCCCCTCCCCTCCAGCCCTGACTGCTGAATTCAGAGGCCCTTTCCTCCAATCGTATGACAGTTTACAAAAATCGGCAATTCACGTAGACCGACATGTATAACAATGGTCATAAATAAGAGAGAAGGAGATCACAAAGTGGAAAGACGTTTAAACAATACAATTTCCAGTTCAGCTTCTTTGCCCGACATAATGTGTTAATATTCATGATCAGAAAGAAATAGATCCCAAGCAAGGACAAACCTTAAGCGCTTTAGTTTCTATTTAAATTTCTTTGCCCGACATGTGTATTAATATTTACGAATGAAGACAAACGCATCAAAAAGAAAGGCAAAGTTTAAACAAAGCAGTTCTAATTCAGTATCTCTGCGTTTAGAACCCCACCTTACCTTCAATGCAAACAACTTGAATAAGGTCTTTAAGGGCTGGAGGTAAATCAGCAAATATTTTTCAGTTATGTTCAGCCATAATCCCCCCCACCCCCCAACCCCCCGCTTGTCCGCCTGCACCAAAACTAGTAAATTCCTCTGTCCTAGAATTTCACACACACACACACACACACACACACACACACACACACACACACACACACACACACACAGAGTACAACGTACACGTAACCATGTCGCTGTCTAAAGTACACAAACAACAAATGGGACAAAAAGAAAATTAGAACTAATGAATAACAAACACCTGAAAAGCGTCGGAAGGGCAGAACATGGAGCGACATCTGCATGGACTTTTATCGTCAGGAAGCGATCCCAGGACGGCAGTTGAAGTCACGAGCAGATCAGATTGTCTGAGTGAAAGTAAGGGTTGGGGATGGAGATAGGGGGGAGGGGGAGGTCGCAAGTGATGATGGTCCGTTTTCCATGAAATTTGAGAGGTGGATGATAAGAATTTGAGTGGTTGGTGATAAACAATTTTGAGTGGTGGATGATGAGAATTTGAGTGGTGGATGATGAGAATTTGAGTAGTTGTTGGTGATAACAATTTTGAGTGGTGGATGATGAGAATTTGAGTAGTGGATGATGAGAATTTGAGTGGTTGGTGATAACAATTTTGAGTGGTGGATGATGAGAATCTGAGTGGTGGATGATGAGAATTTGCGTGGTGGGTGATGAGAAATAGAGTGGAGGATTATGAGAATTTGAGTGGTGGATGATGAGAATTTGAGTGGTGGGTGATGAGAAATAGAGTGGTATGTGATGAGAAATAGAGTGCTGGATGATGAGAATCTCAGTGGTGGATGATGAGAATTTGAGTGGTGGATGATGAGAATTTGAGTGATGGATGATGAGAATTTGAGTGGTGGGATGTTGAGAATTTGAGTAGTGGGTGGTGAGGATTTGAGTGGTGGGTGGTGAGAATTTGTGAGGTGGTGGTGGGTGGGTGAGAATTTCTGAGGTGGATGATGAGAAAACAGAGAGGTGGGTGAAGGCAATCTGAGTGGTGGATGACGTAAATTTTGAGGTGGGTGATGAGAATTCGAGTGGTGGGTGAAGAGAATTTGCGTGGTGGGTGAATTTGTGAGAGAATTTGAGTGGTTGGTGGTGAGAATTTGAGTGGTGGATGTGAGAATTTGAGTGGTGGGTGACGAGAATTTGAGTGGTGGTGGGTGATGAGAATTTTGGGTGGTGGGTGGCGATGAGAATTTGAGTGGTGGGTGACCAGAATTTGAGTGGTGGGTGACGAGAATTTGAGTGGTGGGTGATGAGAATTTGAGTGGTGGGTGACGAGAATTTGAGTGGTGGGTGATGAGAATTTGAGTGGTGGGTGAGAATTTGAGTGGTGGGTGAGAGAATTTGAGTGGTGGGTGAAGAGAATTTGAGTGGTGGGTGACGAGAGAATTCGAGTAGTGGGTGGTGAGAATTTCAGTGGTGGGTGAAGAGAATTTCAGTAGTGGATGATGAGAAATTCAGTGGTGGGTGATGAGAATTTGATCGGTGGGGTGGGTGATGAGGATTTGAGAGGTGCGTGGTGAGGAAAGGAAAGAAAGATAGCTGCACTGGCGAAAATTATGAAAGAAAATCCCACTTCCACGGGTGAACACAGTATACGCACACAATGAAAGAAAAGAAGAGGAACATGGGTGACGTGGGACCACAATTAAGAACGCCCTGCTCAGACGATCAATGTTCACAGTCTTTAAGTTCATTCAGTTAAGAACGCCCTAAACAACAGGATAAACTTCGTGATCTAATCGTTTGTTCTGTCAAGAGCTGTCTATGTTCACGATCTAAAAGTTCATTCTGTTAAGGAGAAACGACCAGCCAACATACGTTCCTTGATATGTGCGAGAGGAGAGGGGAGAGTGATTTTTTTTCTGCCAGGATACGCGTTGAATCGCTGCCTCTCACAATCACCTAGTTTCCTGTCAAAAGGATTACTTAACTAACAGAACCTTGAACACTTAACTGAAAGAACCTTGAACTTTGAACCTAGATTGTATAGTAACATATTTTCGGCGATCTCAGTTATCTATGTCTTTGTGCTTTAATTCCGAAATATTTTAGCTGTTGATCCAAGATCACTGCATTAAGCCACCTCGCCAATCCCAGGATCGCGGAGGAAAAAGGATTATTCCACCTGCTCTTGGAACTGTTTGGGTTTACGAGGAGGGAAGTCACCATACAAAAGGTCGACCCCGAAAGAAATCAATGGAGGACTCGGATTCCAGTTGGGACGAAAACCAGAACAAGAGAAGACAGCGCCCGTCCGGAACCAAGCCAAGACACCTGCCAACGACCAGACATCCCGCCACCAAAGCTACAGACTTCGGTCTGGGACACCCTTTTCCTTGTGGGCCCCAGGTCTTCCCCTCCTCCACATTCCTCCTCTGGGCCTACGCACAGTCTTGGAATAACTCATCCATAAGAGCTCAAGGTTACCAGAACGATAATCACACCAATTACAAAAAGTCACAAAACCAGATTGTGGTTGGTTGACCTCAATCACACGCTCGATTGATATCTAATCATTTCATTCAGCACGGCTGTAGTGTTAAAGTTCAAAATATCTTGGAGATAGGTGTAAACTTAACACAAAGAGATGGCTACAACCGATTTCCCAGCCCATCCAAAACTCAGCAGGCTTGCAATCTGAGTCGAATACCAGTAAGCTATATCTTTCAGGACATGGCTATGTTCTCTTCCTCGAGAAAAGATCGTTCGGTTAAGACGGTTATCTTTAGAATATCGTAGCACAACGATCTGTACGAACAATGACGTGCATCATAAAGTGTCACTAAGACAGACGATAGGATCGTATTCGTCTGCGATCACGTTATACGAACTAATGGCTTGTTCAGTTAAGACAGCTTTCAAACTTGCTTAGCACAGGCATGTATCCCGCCATGACTCCCTGTCCAAAACCATTCTACAGGGTACAGTGGAGGGTGAACATGTATCTCCCCATGACTCCCTGTCCAAGACCATTCTACAGGGTACAGTGGAGGGTGGACATGTATCTCTCCATGACTCCCTGTCCAAGACCATTCTACAGGGTACAGTGGAGGGTGAACATGTATCTCCCCATGACTCCCTGTCCAAGACCATTCTACAGGGTACAGTGGAGGGTGGACATGTATCTCCCCATGACTCCCTGTCCAAGACCATTCTACAGGGTACAGTGGAGGGGGACATGACATGTATCCTCCCCATGACTCCCTGTACCAAGACCATCTACAGGGTACAGTGCAGGGTGGACATGTATCTCGCCAAGACTCCCTACTGAAAATCATCCTAAGGGTACAGTGCAGGGTGGACATGTATCTCGCCAAGACTCCCCTATTGAAAATCATCCTAAGGGTACAGTGCAGGGTGGACATATATCTCGCCACATTCTACAGGGTACAGTGGAGGGTGGACATGTATCTCGCCATAACTCCCGTCCAAGACCATCCTACAGGGTACAGTGGAGGGTGGGCGTCCGTGGGACTGACCAAATGAGTCCTACTTCGGTAACATGAAACAATGGCTACAACATGTCTATCCTGTTGAACAAAACTGAAGGACGGGGGCCTGTGGAAATCCCTGACCCAACCGTCCCTTACGACCCCAAATCCCACAGCCAACCGTCATGGGACAACAGACACATCACAGGAAACGGTAGTATAACAGTAACTTGTGAACCTAGCAACCCCCGTGCATGCGTGTTGTTCTAAACACTTTATCACCGCCTCGGCCGTGGGAGGTTTTATCTGCCTTACCTCCTGCTGTCTGTTTAAACGGACGGGTGACGGGAGGTATTAATATAAAAAGAATGTGATTGATAAGACGTGGCCTGTGTCAGCGTTACCCGCTTCAGACCTTGCGTTATCTGCTCGCTGATGTCGTTGTGTTCACAGCGGCAACGGTCAGAGGTACGAGTCATGTTGTGGGTCATCTACGTGCAGAGATCACAGTTCATGTGCATACGTATGTGTGTACGTGTTCTGTATGTACGTACGCATGTATGTATGTATGTATGTATGTATGTATGTATGTATACATGTATGCATACACGCATGCATACATGCATATGTATGCATGCATGTATAAATGTACGTACGTACGTATGTATGTATGTATGTAAGTGTATGTATGAGTGGATGATTGGACCGATGGATCTAAGAATGTATGCATGTATCGATGCATCAATTCAAGTTTTTACGTAAGAACGTATGTATGCACTCATGGATGGATTATTTTTTCCGTGTGTGTGTGTGTGTGTGTGTGTGTGTGTGTGTGTGTGTGTGTGTGTGTGTGTTTCATAAATGTATGCATGTATGCAACATACATTTTGTTCTCACAACGGTATACAATAGATCTATACACAGTGAGGTGAGAGATTTGATACTTTCACCAATCCAGGAATTGGGGACACTCTCCCCTCTCTCTGTCCCCATACTACTTCTTCCCTCTTCCTTCTCCCTCCATTACCCCTCTCAAACTCCCGATTCTGGCTAAAGAGAAGCCCCGACAAGCGGGCCACACACCTGCACTGCACGAACCTCAAACACGGCTATCGCCCAGTGCTCTTTCGCACTCACGAAGGGCAGCAACTCCAGTGTGCCAACGTCACGCGCGACCCCCAGACAGCTGCTGCCTGCAGATGGACTAGTGCGGTTGTGACACGCCATTAAGTGTGTGAACAGTGACTCGGGGGGAAAGGGAGATGGAGGAGAGGGCATGCAGCAATGCCCAAACAAGGTATTAGGAGGGGAACTGAAGTGAAGAGGAGGGGTGGGAATCGGGGGGAAGGGGGGAGAAGATGTTGATGTAGTTTACTCACATATTCTGTAAACGGGTAAAGACGTTTTTGATCATAAACAAATTAGTAACAATCTTCACACAAAGTGCGCGCATTTGCACTCGTGTA
>JADBJO010002376.1:135000-147500 GCA_016801955.1 Conus betulinus
ACACAATACAATGCGGAGGACACAATACGAATGCGGGAGGACAGGACACAATACGATGCGGGAGGACACAATACGATGCGGGAGGACACAATACGGTGCGGGAGGACACAATACAATGCGGGAGGACACAATACAATGCGGGAGGACAGGACACAATACGATGCGGGAGACACAATACGATGCGGGAGGACACAATACAATGCCGCACACACAATACAATGCGGGAGGACAGGACACAATACAATGAGATACCATACAATGCGGGAGGACAGGCCAATACAATGCGGGAGGACACAATACAATGCGGGAGGACAGGACACAATACAATGCGGGAGGACACAATACAATGCGGGAAAGGTATACAATGCGGGAGGACAGGACACAATACAATGCGGGAGGACACTAAATACAATGCGGGACTGACACAATACAATGCGGGATGCTGCAATGCGGAGACACAATACAAGCTGCAATACTTTTCATGCTGCAGCGGAGACCAAGCATTGCTTCATGATCTGTTTACCCTGTGTTGTTGTTCATGTTACCGTTGTTGTTGTTGTTGTTGTTGTTGTTGTTGTTGTTTTCAGTTACTTACATCAGTTTCCTATGTCCTAATAAACAGCATTATCCTCCCGATCAGTGACAAAAAAAAAATAATTAAATTGGGTCTTTAAAGCGAGCGTGTATTTGTTGGCGAGTATAAGCACCGAAAAAAGTATCTTTAAAAAAAAAAAAAATCAAACGGAGGTTATTTCATTCAGAAACTGACAGTGGTAGCCAGTATTTTGCATGTGTTTTCTTTCTGGTCTGATCAATTCTTTTAAAACACGGAAAGGTGGTGGCGTGGATAGCCCACTTGTCTACGAAGCGACATAATCACGGGCCCGACGTTTGAGTCTCCCATGGAGCGGTCCTCCCCCACCCCCACCCCCCCCAGACCTACAGAGATGGACGGTATCTTTGTCGGACATGACGGACCCGTTTGCACATAAAAAAAAAAAAAACAAAACGGTAAAAGGGGACAGGGATCTGTGTGGCAAAATCCGCTTAGAAAACCCTCTTTGGTAGGTAAAAAAAGATACGAACAAAGAAAAAAAAAAAAAAGAAGAAAAGACAGGGAAAGAAAAAAAAAAAGAAGCCGTGGGGGGGGGGGGGGGGGGGGGGGGGGGGGGGGAGTGGTGTGTTCTACGGAACACGCGGTCGTCTGAGAAGAGCAATCTGCAAAACATTTGTGGTGACCACAAATTATACACTAAGCAGCGCAGTAACAACTGTATCAGTACTAAGCATGGCATGACGAAGTCAAAAGAATCCAAACAATTTCAAAAAATATAAAAGAATATAACACTGATAACAATCAAACAATAACGGAAGCAAATTGTTCCCGCAGTAGTAGGCACTATGAGTCAAGCAAAAAAAAAATTATGAAACAGTGTGTTTTCTCGGCCTAAAATGGCAGATACAGAATGAATAGGCCTACTTATTTTGACTGACGGTTGCTTTCTGAGTACGGAACACTCTCTGTCAATATGGGGCGGCAAAACGATTGTGTTGTTAAAGATATTATTAAAGAATGAGAGATCTGACAGATGATACTAACTTAAAACAATAACGACTTTTTTCTCACACTATGCACAGCAAGGCAAAGTGGATTCCAAACGGTATTACGATTTAAAGGGGAAAAGAAAGGAGAGAAACAAAGAAAGTAAGAAAAGAAAAGAAAAATAATGATAAATAAAAGAATACGATTTCAACGTAAAAGCAATTACCTGCCAAGCAAAAAGGAAAATGATTATCATCATCATCATGACAACAATAATTGTGATAACAACAACACAATCACAACAACAATGATAATGATAACAACAACAACCAAAATAGCGTTTTCTCAGTCTAATACCGCAAAGAAAGAAGAACTTATTCGACTGTGGAGTAAATGCTCGTTGGATGCGGAATACTTTTGTTGCCAGTGAGTAGAGACGTGCCATTGTGTTGTTGCAGGAAGATGACGACTTGGCACGGTGTCACCACAGCATGTGTGCAACAACAGTAGCAGTGCCAATGAAAAACAGCACTCCAACAATGGCGGGGGGAAAACTGCACTCTTCAGCCATCCCCGCACGAATGGACAATCGTGTCCCCTCTTTGATACCGTTATATCGTTCCGTTTAGTGCACACTGTTCTGGAACCCCGCCTATGCTTCTGGCCACGAACATTTCTGGCCCCATTCTCTGATCACTGGCGTTATGAGCTAAGGTTGAGTGTGATCTTTGAATTTCTGAAAGAGATCAACACTTTTCGTCTCATCTAAGGTTTTACGGAAGAAAGATTTTCAACGAAATTTCCTGTTGTGTTTCCAGAACCCGTATTCTAAAGGGTTGCACGAATGAGTTTTTTGGTTGTTTTCTACATGACTTGTGAGTTGAATGCGGTGACATGCCTGAGATGGCCCTTTGCAGTCGGCTGGGCTATAAGCAAACTCTCTCTCTCTCTCTCTCTCTCTCTCTCTCTCTAATCTTCAAAGTCTGCTCCCCACCCTACCCCACCCCCTGTCTTATAACGACAGTCCTTGGGGTTGGCATGTTCAAATAGTGATAGATTTTACCTACATCGAATGAACAACGGTTTATATCGCCTACAAACCTATATGTCGATGCCTGTTAGGAGTATAAAATGATGGAACTTTCGCCTTAGGTACGCAGCGACTGGAATTTTGATTTGTCCGTTACCGATAAATCGAAAACATAAATTTCACCTCGCATTTTTGTGTTTAGGACTCGGTAAAAATCAGATGACTACGCATTTCACAGAAATAGTTCAAGCAGCGTACTCTTTTTTTCAAGTTTATTACATTTTTGTCCTCTGGAGATGAAATTGCTATATGATTCGCGCTGTGTCTGAACAAAAACTAACTAAAAGGCCCCGTGTACGTTTTTTTTACTATAAGCGACGTTTACGTTTTTTCTCTTTTACATTCCACCCCGCCCACTTTCTGCTTCGAAAAATGGCTTTTGGCATCTATGAATAAAACGTCCAAGTCCTTTGGACTGGTCTATATAAAAAAAAAGCGCCATAACAATGACTTTCTTTCTTTCTCTTTTCCCCCTAAATCGTGGCATGAACAGTGAACGTCATTGGCGTACTACATAAATCCGCTGAAAACGTCACGCGACAGACAGTGGGCTGGAACAAACATGGCAAGAGGCAGGCTGGCAGACCGGAGCTGCAGAGTCTGTTGACGCAGAATGGTAGCGGCCCTGTTCTCCTCCGGCGCTCCGTAGGAATAGGTTAGTCACCGATGCATAGTGTTGCTGTTTTCGAGTTGCAAGCATTCAAATGTTTCCTGCTTAGCTGTGGCGCTGACGTGTCCGTGCCAATCAAACGCATGCCACGGATTGAGTCGGTGGTATCATAGCACCGGCTATATACCACGGCTATATTCGGCTTTTTTTTTTTTTTTTTTGGCTTTGGCTCTCCCCCCCCCCCCCCCCCCCCCCCCCCCCCCCCCCCCCCCCTTTCCTGCAGCGTTTACGTCGGTGTTGTAGGAAGAGACCAGACTTTCAAACTTTCATTATAGTTTCAACACTTGTACGTAGTGTGACCCAACAAACGACTTATATCTGTAAAATCTCTCTCTCTCTCTCTCTCTCTCTCTCTCTCTCTCTCTCTCACACACACACACACACACACACACACACACACACACACGCACGCGCACACGCGCGCGCGCGCGCACGCATACGAACAGTACGAACAAGGACAAACAGAGAAGGGGGGTGGGATGGGAGTCATTAGATAGCAGCAAACCATGTTGACTTGGTCCCAGAGAAAAAGCCCCAACTTTCTAACAGCCTGCTATCACGGATTATGTCACAGGCCACAATCCGTGTGTTAACACCCCCACTTGATAAACAGCCTGCTATCACGGATTAACCCACTGTGTTTAACACCCCACTTGATAAACAGCCTGCTATCACGGATTAAGTACAGGCCATAATCCACTATGTTAACACCCCCACTTGATAAACAGCCTGCTATCACGAATTAAGTACAGCCACAATCCACTGTGTTAACACCCCCACTTGATAAACAGCCTGCTATCACGGATTAAGTACAGGCCACAATCCACTGTGTTAACACCCCCACTTGATAAACAGCCTGCTATCACGGATTAAGTACAGGCCACAATCCACTGTGTTAACACCCCCACTTGATAAACAGCCTGCTATCACGGATTATGTCACAGGCCACAATCCACTGTGTTAACACCCCCACTTGATAAACAGCCTGCTATCACGGATTATGTCACAGGCCACAATCCACTGTGTTAACACCCCCACTTGATAAACAGCCTGCTATCACGGATTATGTCACAGGCCACAATCCACTGTGTTCACTCTCTGACGGGTCAGCCAGACCAGGTTTTTCAACACAATCAGGGCAGAGCAGACTGGTGGAAATCTCGTCACTGTTTGCCCTGTCAGCTTTGGCTGCATTCCAAATACCAAATCGAAAGAAAACTTTGTACCGCAAGTATGGTAAACAGGTGACACAGCTTGCCGGAACAAACCGGCTTTGTCATCCCCTTTCCTGGACGCGCGTGACCTCTCAACTCTTACTATCAACAAGTTGCCAGCCTCAGTCTGGATTAAGGTGACGAAACGAGGAAAGGGAAAGAGGGAGGGGGAGAGCGAAGGACGGAAGGAGGATGTGGGGAGGGACGGGGAAGTGGGTGGAGGATGAAGAGGAGGGAAGTAAGTGTGTGTGTGTGTGTGTGTCTGTGTCTGTGTGTGTGTGTGTGTGTGTGTCTGTGTGTGTGTGTCTGTGTGTGTGTCTGTCTGTGTATGCGCGCGTGTGTGTGTGTGTGTGTGAGTGTGTGTGTGTGTGTGTGTGTGTGTGTGTGTGTGTGTGTGTGTGTGTGTGTGTATGGGGGGACGGGAAGGGAGTGGGGAAGGGGGCGAGAACAAACTCTGGTTTCCCCACTCAACACCTATCCCTCTCTAATGGTGATGGGGGCAAACACCCTTCCCATTGTCGTATCTCGCCAGATTACAACACCGACACCCTGTGTGGACCAAGACCACAGGGGGAGATAGCAACAACCGTCGTCTGTCCGGTTAGCCCTTTCCCACACCAACCACGATAAATGCGGGAAGACGAAGTCATCTCTTTCATTTTTTTATGGAGGTGGGGTAGGGTGAGTTCAAGAGCGCGGGACGCAATTCTGCAGCTTCTGATGCGATTCCTTGTACATTAAAGATAAAATATCCCTTTTTTTATACTGCGGTATTTCGTCTGCTGTGGACTTCTAGATTTCAAAGTGCAACCACACTGTCATGCATTGGTTTTTGTACACATCTCACACAACACACACACACACACACACACACACACACACACACACACACACACACACACACACACACACACACACACACACACACACACACACACAACACACACACACACACACACACACGCACACACACACACACACACACACACACACACACACACAGATGTAGACAGGACAGTAGCCTCGTCATTCATCGTCTGATACAACGTGTGCCAGCTGGTGACATAAAACAGTGCAGGTTTTCGGACTGCGTGCTTTCCACTGATGCATACATCATACGTTTTTTGGTTTGTTTACAATCATCCTGTCTTTTGTGTTACGTTCACGTCAAGTACACTTGGACACACAGAGACAGACAGACAGACAGAGACAGAGAGAGACAGTGAGAGACAGTTAAAGAGACAGAGACAGAGACACACACACACGGACAGACAAAGTTATTATGGTCTTGTCAACTTATAAAAAAGCTCTCATAGTTCCATGAGCTCGTCTAATGCCAAACTAAACACGCGCGCGCGCGCGCGCGCACACACCCCCCCACCCACACACACACAGAGAGAGAGAGAGAGAAAGAGAGACAGTGAGACAGCGGAAAGGGGCAGGGCTTGGTGGGGGGGGGGGGGGGGGGGGACGGGAGGAGGGAAGAGATGGTAATCACGGTCTTCTCCAACTCTTAAAAGCTCCCACACTTCCATGAATCCATGTGATTCCAGCTACCTATAATCCTTCCGGCTAATGACTGACAACGCTCCCCCCCCCCCCCCCCCCCCCCCCCCCCCCCCCCCCCCCCCCCCTCCCAACCTGCTCTATGTGTACCTGTCTGGTCCTCCCTATCATCATCTTCACCTGTCAACGGGTGTATAATTCCCCAAAGGTCGGTGTGCCTCACGGACTGTGGGTCGAAGGGATCTCTCTCATTATCTGCCCCTGTAAACGCTGCGCGGGCTAATCCCCGCGGACCGCGGCGTGAGCGGTGGTGGTGTCAGGTGCAGTGACAGTCAGCGGGGACGTATCCAGTCGTATTGCAGCGCGCTGTACGAGTCACCAGCTGCGTCCTGTACGTGGCTGCTATCGGAGGAACTGTTATCATGATAGGTATACTGACAGTGCGTGAGTCGGGTTGCGCACGTCTGCTGGGATGTACGAGCATGATTACGCTCAAATGAACATTTTTTTTTTAAAGTCCCCCACACGCGCGCGCGTGCACACACACACACACACACACACACACACACACACACACTCTTGCACACACACACACACGCGCGCGCGCACGCACGCACGCACGCACACACGCACGCACGCACGCACGCACACACACACACACACACACACACACACACACACATACACACATACTACAACCTCTCTGAGAACAGACAGGCATAAAGACAAGAAGACAAGCCTGAGGCGGGGAGGGGAGGGGGGAGGGGGAGAAAGAGAGAGGGGGGAGAGCAATACAGACAAACGCACATGCACATACAAACAAATCAAATGCGCGTGCGCGCGCGCGCGCATACACACACATCTTTGTGAAGGATACCTAACCAACATTCTACATTCCCTTTTATTCCTTTCTGCCACAAACCCATAAATACCCACACCGGCCTGAGGAGGGAGGGGATGGGGGTGGGGTTGGTGGGGGATGATTGGTGGTCGGGGAGGTTGTGTATGTGTATATAAGTATGTACGCGCGTCTGTGTTTACGTGTGTGTGTGTGTGTGTGTGTGTGTGTGTGTGTGTGTGTGTGTGTTTACTGACTGTGTGTGTTACTGTGTGTGACCGCGCGCGCCCGTCTGTCTGTGTGTCGGTGTGTGTGTGTTTAGCCATGTCGTGTTCACCGTGATTGATCGGCCATGTCAGACATCGGGGCTTATTTCCCAAACCAGCCGTCACCCATCACATGGCCCGCCTTCGTCAAAACGCTTTGTCCCCGTCAAACGGGCTAACATCCTCCTACTCCTCTGTCCCTATGCAAACGTCCACCCACCCCACCCCCATCCACCCCCTCCTACTCTTCCCCCCGCCCTCATTCACTTTTCCGCCCCCCACCCCACTCTTCCTCTCCCTTTTCCTCCTCTCTGTCCGATCATCCTTCACTGTCCGAATTCAAGCTTTCAAACCTTCGCCCTACTCCCTCTTCCTACCCCACTTCTCATCCCCCCCCCCCCCCCCCCCCCCCCCACCGCCTCGCTTCTCCACCCTCCCTTCTTTCTGTCCAATCTCTGTATGGCTCTCTATCTATGTGTGTATATGCCTACATGCATAGATGTGTGTATATTTATGCACAAATGTATATGTTTGTGTGCATGTATGCATGAACAGACGCACCTGCGCATATTGTGTGTAGACAGGTAAGTAGCCAGACAGGTACGTAAGAGAGGCCCACGGTCAACTGATCAGAGCGCTTGCCTGCGGAGCGGACAGTTGGTGGGTTCAAATCACTCGTGGAGTCGGATTGTTTTCGGCTAGGAAAACCCACTTTGTGCACCCAGTGCCAGTGGATATCTGACTCAGTTCAGGACAGATTAAATGCGGCGGAAGGTGATGCACGGGCTCCGCCTTCCAGCACACTGTCCCTGGACTCGGCGAGCCTCGGACTGCTCACTTCTACGGACAACAGACTGTGAACTTTAACCTTTAGCCCAATGTCTGAATGCCTCCGTGAATTCGTCCATCCGTCCATCCATCAACCCATCCATTCATCTACCCACTCATCTGCCTTCGCAAAACAAAACGAGGCCTATCAAAGAGTTTCAGTTGTAAATCTGTTGAAGCCGAAACCATCAAAGCGAACGTTCAGCCGGGTTCAACCGACAAAATATTTCATCATCAACGAGTGTTTCATTCATTTACGAACTTTCTCATAAGTGAAAAATACGAACCATCTTCTGGTGCTGTAGATATGTTTGCGCGCGCGCGCGCGCGCGTGTGTGTGTGTGTGTGTGTGTGTGCGTGTGCGCATGTGCGTGTGTGTGTGTGTGTGTGTGTGTGTGTGTGTGTGTGTGTGTGGGTGTGTGTGTGTGTGTGTGAAAGAGAGAGAGAGAGTTACTAGTCTGCATCAGTCCTTCAGGTTTAACGTCCAGCCTCACCACAGGTCAACAGCCAGAGATAACTCATCCATGGACAGTGAGGGTAGGATGAGTGCGGGGGGGGGGGGGGGGGGGGGGGGGAGGGGTAGGTGGAGACCAAGACAGAGTGCAAGAGGAGGGGCTGTAGAGTGGGGAGTGGGTGGGGTGGGTAGGTCTTATCTAACAGTAAATTGACACCGCCGCGGGCAGCGCAAATGGCATATATACCGAGGATCGTGCAAGCCGTGCGGGATTCGAACTAAACGTCTGACTGCCAACTGGTCCCCTAGCACTAAGTCCACCAGGCGCTCCAGTTTTCGAGTGTTACTCGTTGCAGCCCAGCCAACGACTCCGAGTCTCCACAGGGCTGTCAAACCCACTCTACAAAAATCGCCACATTACGGAGTCAGGAAAAAAAAAAAAAAAAAGAAGCAAACAACATAAACGGTTATGAGATGGCAGCTGCTTAAACTTGCTGACATCTTAAGGCATATAAAACGATGCGGTGTTAAGAGTGCCAGATATCGCCCTGGATTTTTCTTACTTTGAATGCATGCTAAAAAGTCATGTGAGCAAACAGACACTGCAGAACACACAGTGTATACAATTTTCTTTACCAAATTGCTAAATAACAACCAAAAAAGCTGGCGAGTCATAAACTGTATCAAATGAAAAGATCTATAAGACTTTCCAATGGAATGGTCCAAAAAGGGAAAAAAAAAAACAACAGCAGACGACAAAAAAGCAGCACCTTTTTAAACGACAGCAAAAAAAAAAAAAAAAAAAAAAAAAAAAAAGTATCAAGCACACGCAGCAGAAAAGAGGAAATTACTGGCACAGAACTTCCAGAAGGCAGGGGAGATAATTACACTGACGGAGCCCTCGACATCCTCACGGATGTTGACAGCCCAGCCGACCGCCATGGGCCACATCAGGTCAGTCACCTCGTGGAAGTCAGCTCTCAAAACAGATTAAAAAAAAAAAAAAAGAAGAAAAGAAAACATGCACACACACTGTAAATTCTATTTGAGCACAGTATAAGCCTAGGGCTTGTTGTTCATTCGTCCTGTAAATTATAACGGTATTCTGTTTATTTGTTTCTGAAATAAAAGTTATTTAAACCATACACACACAACTCATTAAAACGGATTTGAAAGAAAAAAAGATGCCGGATTTTCGTTAGAAACTTTCTTCCATAAAACCAACCAAACAAACAACCAAACAAATCGTAGATCAGATGAAAATGTTCATCTATTTTCTGACTCAAAAAATCACATCCGGTGGAACAAGATTTTGATAGCGTCTGCAGTAAAGTGTGTATTTCTGACATCGAGCAAGTCTCGCAATTCTTTTCTATTAGGTTTTGTTGTTGTTGTTTGTTACATCAGATGAATACACCACGGAGCTTCTTCACATTTCAAAGAGACGACTGAGTGAACAAGGAGTGGCGCGTGCGCAAACAGCACAAGACTGTCTCTTCTCCACGGCTGCCAGAGGCACAGGGTAAAAACTGTTTCAAGGGTTTGGAAGGATTTGATAGTTGGTCCAAAACCTCAGGGAAAGAATCCAGGCGGTTGTTACAGCTTGTCCCCAGGTCATTACACATGTAACTAGAATGCGTCTTTTGTCCATGTTGGTTTACTCTGACAACGGTGAAAACACTGTGTGTGTGTGTGTGTGTGTGTGTGTGTGTGTGTGTGTGTGTGTGTGTGTGTGCGTGCGCGCGCGCGAGTGTGTTGTGTGTGTGGCGTGTGTGTGTGTGTGTGTGTGTGTGTGTTGTATACTGTGTGTGTATGTGTGTGAGTGCGTACGTGTATGTGCGTGCATGCATGCGTGCGCATGCATGTATAAGCGTATGTATGTCCATCTGCCTCCTTGCTTACTTCAGGCATGTGTGCGTGTCTGCAAATGTTTACATGCGCAACAGCGTGCAGCACACACTCAATAGCAAACGAGAAAGGAAAGGGGAGGGGGGGGGGGGGGAGAAAGGAAATGAGAGAGAGAGAGAGAGAGAGAGAGAGAGAGAGAGAGAGAGAGAGAGAGAGAGAGAGAGAGAGAGAGAGAGAGGAGGAAGAAGAGAGAGGGCAAAGACAGAGAAAACAGAAAGTCACGGACTGACACGCACAGACCGAGAAACACTAAGGAAGGGATTACGGGGACTATTGACG
Source organism: Conus betulinus (assembly GCA_016801955.1). NCBI lineage: Eukaryota > Metazoa > Mollusca > Gastropoda > Neogastropoda > Conidae > Conus > Conus betulinus. The sequence continues at coordinate 145,597 of JADBJO010002376.1, forward strand.
TACACCTGAATCGACATTAGGTACGAACTGATTACATATATAGTGTGTGTGTGTGTGTGTGTGTGTGTGTGTGTGTGTTCGCGCGTGTGCGCGCGCGCGTGTGTGACAGAGAGAGAGAGAGGGGGGGTGTGGGAGCCACACGTGTGGACGACAGCCAGTCGGTGCGACCACAGCAGTCGGCGAGGTGATCGTCAGTCCAGTCACGGTCAGTGGCAGGTTTGCTGCCCAGGGACTGTGGCCTGTGTCAATCTATAGATCACGCGGCCGCGGGGGGGCTGGATAATTTTACACGTCACAGCCTGGGAGAAAATGACTTGCCGCTCTGTGTGAGTGAGTGTGTGCGTCGCCACACGTCTCCCCTACAGCCTCTGTGTGTGTGTGTGTGTGTGTGTGTGTGTGTGTAAGAGAGAGGAAGAGACAGTGGGTGCGCGCGCGAGAGCGCTTTGTGTTTGTGTGTGTGTGTGTGTGTGTGTGTGTGTGTGTGTGTGTGTGTGTGTGTGTGTGTATGTCTGTGCGTGCGTGTGAAAGTGTGTGTGCATGTGCGCGTGCGTGCGTGTGTGTGTGTGTGTGCGAGGAAGAGAGACAAAGAGTGAGCTCGAACGCTTGTGTGCGTGTGTGTGTGTGTGTGTGGTGTGTGTGTGTGTGTGTGTGTGTGTGTGTGTGTGTGTGTGTGTGTGTGTGTGTGTGTGTGTGGGGGGGTGTGTGTGGGGGGGGGGGGGGGGGGGGGGGGGGGTAGACTGTGTGCTCTCGTTCGGCCAATAAACCTTTGCAGCAAACAGCTGTCGCTGCGACAGGCCCAGGGCGGGACATGTGGACGTCTGATGTGTCAGGCACAGCTCTTACAACCCCTGCCACAGTGACCCCTGTACAGCGCTGCATGGAACCAGCCTCATCACTGTCGCCTACACTTTCCCATGGTCTGGCAGAAAGCTGACGAAAAGACAAATGACATGAGGAAGAAAGGCTAGGTTACAGAAACTGAATTAATTCCAAATATTCTCTCTCTCTCTCTCTCTCTCTCTCTCTCTCTCTCTCTCTCTCTCTCTCTCTCTCTCTCTCTCTTTTTTTTTTTTTTTAAAACACGCAAATCATTGTAAAATTCATAGAGACAATATGATAACTAATTGACAAAATGAAATAACAATCTCTCTCTCTCTCTCTCTCTCTCTCTCTCTCTCTCTCTCTCTCTCTCTCTTTTGTTTTATGGATCGACAGATTCGGTGTCTGCGCGCCACATGTGGCCACCACCACGTGGACGTAATGTCGTTGACTCTACAACCAGTGACACGGGTGATACAACGCACTCTCTCTGCCCGCCTGTAGAGACAATCTCTCCGTCTAACCAGCTCAACGTCTATGAATGTTTTCAGTTTCTCGTCTTCTCTTTGTATACATGTACTTCTGTTTGCATCTCTCAGCAGTCCACCTGCGTTTACTACGAGCTCACGGCCTTGGTTGCTCTTTCTAATGGGGCATTAAAAACGTACCTTTTCAAGCTCTACGAATATTTGAATTTACTCTGCCTCGACATCCTCGCTGTCTGTTGGTTTGTACTTGCACTGAAATTCCTGGGGAGTGAAATGTGGTTGAATAATAAGGAGTACTCGTGAAAGTATTTTGTCGGAGATGGAACTTGCGGTGTGAATTTTTCCTTTTGTGCTGTTTGTGCATAGATGGTTGTGAAATATTGTTCTTGAAGACATTTACTTATATTCTTCATTTATTGTTTTATGTAAAGCGGAAAGAGCTCCGTTTGCTATTGGGAATGTTGCGCTATGCAAGTATTCATTATCTTTATTGTTGTTCACCTGTATGATCGTTGTAATGATGTTACAAACATAATCACATATACCAAGTCAACAGCAACAACAAAAACAAGACCTCGTCATAAGACATGATTACGT